>VZRQ01006896.1:587662-645703 GCA_013397975.1 Machaerirhynchus nigripectus
CTTTTTTATCTCCTCCTTCCATTTCTTCTTCCATGCCTCATTCCATTTCTTTCTCCTTCCATTTCTCCCTGTGTTTTCTCATCCGTCCTTCCATTTCTCCTTTTTCTCTTCAAAAAGTTGTGGTTTTACCCCTCAAAAAAAATCCCAAACTTGTCTCAAAGTCTAATTCTCAACCCAGAGATTTGATGCTTGACTTGCTCTGCAGATCTGTACCTGCTTCTGCAATAAACTTTTAATATGTTAATAGAAGGTTTACTGAGTGCCTGGGAGGGAGGGAGAGGGTCTGTATCCACAGCTCCCAAAACAGGGCAGCGTTTGGATCGGGGCTTGGGGCTGTGCACGGCCAGTTCAGCAAAATGTCCCTGCCTTGCTGCCCGGTGAAGCAGGTGAGAAGGTGCCCCAGGGAAGCACAGGTCTGGTGTCACCCAGGCCAAGGTGTGACGGCGTTTGTGAAAGGTTCCTACAGGTGGCTCCTGGCAAAGGGAACCATCAGCAGGTGATCCTGCGGTGTGTGACAGCCCCTGATTTCCTGGGAGCGAGAGGACAGTTGGAAACTCCAAAGCTGGAGGATGTTACATCAACTTGTTAAGAGCCACTCTTCACTTTTCCCGCACTTGGTGCTGAATCTCTGTCCCCCACTTTGTGTCACTCAGCGTCACCTGCAGGACGGTGCTGTTTCCACCCCGGTAAAGCAGGAGGCCGGGCTGCTGCTCTGCTTGCCTGGGTTGCAGCCAGGGAGTGTTGCACCAGTCACCCCCGATGATGCAAGAATGATTGCATCATCGCCACCACCATCATCTGCCCCCGCTGCAGGGTCCACCAGAGCACAGACACTGCTCTGGCTGCAGGAACCCTGGATATTCCATACCCACCTCAGCAGCTCAGCTCAGAGAGCTGCTAAAGCCACAAGAAGTTGCTGGGATTTACAGCTTTTGATTTCTAGCAGATGATGGACTCTGGGACAGATTTCTTGCCTGATCCATGTGGCTGAGATGATGGGAATTGCTCTGCCAGGGCAGTGTATAGGAATTAAAATACAAGTTGATACAATAGCAACAATTTTAGAGAGAGACTGGTGCATGTGGAAAGAGGAAAAGCTCAGAGGAAGCCTTCAAAGGAGGCTGCGAAGGAGGGTGAACCCCCTGGTGGGGCACAGCCTAAGGGGTGGGCAGGCAGCCCCCAAAGCATCTGGAGAGGAAGGGTTGCCCTCAACCCAGGCAGGGAAGAAGGGAGCATCCCTTACTTCCTGCTCCCAGCACGTGGAAGGCAGGGCCTGGGGCACAGGGAACGTGGGTGTGATGCCCCTGAGCTGGGTTTTGCCTCAGCCCGCGCAGGGGAAACCTCTCAGTGACGTAAATAACTGGTGATGGCAGTGGCTGGTGCTGTGTTTGCCCTTCCTGCCCCTGCGACCCTCCAGGTGAGGAAGTGTCCTCCCTTCCTCCCCTCCTCCTCGCCAGGCGCTGATGCCCCCCGCCCCACTCGGTTCCCTGCCCACCAGAGTGTGGGCACTGCTGACCCGCCCCAAAAAGGGGCACGGTCCTCGAATGTGCGGGGTTTTCCCCGCTGCTCGCTGGGCTCTGCCGTGGGTGTGTGGGGCAGTGAGTCAGCCCCGCTGCTCACATCCCGCACGTCCCGGGATGCTGAGGCTCCCCCTGCCCCCGCAGCAGCGCCGCGCTCCAAGGAAACGCTTCTGGTGAAAACTTGGGGTTTTTTTGCAAGTTTTGAGTCGGCTTAGGAAATTGTATTGCAAGACTGGCTGTAAAAGTTGCTAAAGACTTGTCTATCCCTCCTCAGCGTCTGGCGTTTTTTACTTTAAATAAAAGGTCTTTATCTGCTCTGCCAACTTGGCAGCCGAGGCTGCAGCTGATTCCTGCGTCCCGGGCTGTGTTTTTTTCTCTTCTGCAACACTCAGAAAAATGAGCACTGGAGAAAAGATAGCTGGAGGAGACAGCGGCCAGACAGGGGAAGTTCAAGGTCACTGCCCCTCCCGCCGGCTCTTTGGGGGTCGTTGTGCCGACCCTTCCCAGCACCCGGGAGAGGCGGGGGCTGCCCTGGCCCTGCTCAACCCCAGCAGCGTCTGAGCTGCCCGGTCCCTGACACAAAGGTCACTGTGAAGTGTTGGAATTGTGACATTTCACCTAAAAAAAAGTGATTTTTGGTTGTTTTTGGGTTTTTCAGGCAGGGTTTTTGTTGCCTGCTGAACCTTCTATTTGCAAGTCTTTTCCTGAGGGCTGGCAAGGGTAATTTTGTTCATTAAACACTGATGGAGATGTCCACGAGTTCCCAAAGTACTGGAGCTGGAGCCTTTGGGATAATACAGAGCTCAGGATAATTTTGAGCATTAACCAACCATCTGATAATCATGTCTGGCAAACACTTCTCATAGCAGCACTCAGATTGTGTTGATCTAATTTAACAGTATTTAATTCAATCTTGGGTTAGATTTCAGCAACAAAGTCTGCGCAAGCTCGTGGTGTGGACATTTAAATTGAATTAAGTGTGGATAAAACGATTAATGATTAACACTAAATTAGACTAATTTTAGCTGTTCTAAATCTTATTTAGGAGAGTCTGCACGTGGATGTTGTCAGGTTTAATCGCAACTTCGATTGAACCAGGCTTTGTGGCTGGGGGAACTGCACGAGTTTAACGTCATCGGGGGGAAGAGCTCTGCCTGAACTTCCGAAGCAAAGTCAGCAGCCGAGGCTTAACCTAAATCTTGCAGGGAGGGGAGGCTGGGATGTGTGACAGCTCAGCGGATGATGCTCCGGAGCCGCCAGCTCGCAGAAATCTGCTTGGAATTGCTCTGGAGGAGGGCGCAGGCGATGCTGTGCTGCAGCCCCTGCTGCATCGGGGTCTCTCCCAAATTTAGGTCTCCTCATGGCACGGGGGGCTCCGCACGGGATGCCCTTGGCGGTGCTCCGGGAGCAGCGGGAGCGCTGCCCTGGCCGGGGGTGGCCGTGCGGCCGCGGGGAGCGCTCCCAGCCCCGGGGAGGGTTCCAGGTGGCTCGGCTCCGGTTTCAGCTGTCCCGGGGCCGGCACAGCTCCGTGCTGGCACCGCGGCCCCGGCAGGGGCACGGCAGGCGCTGGGCACGCCGAGGGTGCGTGCTGGAGGTTCGGGGAGGAGGAGAACTGCCCTGAAAGGGGCTGGGAGGGAGATGGAGCTGCCCCTCCTGCCAGAACACCTCCATACAAGCTCCAAGAAATTCCCAGGACAGCTGATCTGCTCGGGCACAAGCTGCTGTAGGTGCTGTCACCCTGAAACACTCAAGGGAATAAGGACAGAAAAAAGGAAAGGAAACCCTAAAGCCCAGCAAGCCGTGTTAAAGACCTGTCCTACTGAAAATGAGTAAAACAAACAGTGCAGGTTTGGTTCCATGGGCCTGGCTGTGCCTGCTTGGGGTGGGCCCAGAGGAGCCTCCCCCAGGCTGTGACGGGCACAGAGTGAAGGCAGCTCCGGCCACGTGGCGGGGCCGTGGTGACCTGGTCACTGTGGTGACCTGCTCTGCTGCAGGTCTGAGGCGGGATCGCTGCCTGGACAGGTCACAGAGCCACAGCCCCAGGGACTTCGCTGCTCGGTGCCCAACACTGCCCTGTTTTGTGCAGTTTGCACCCGGGTTCCAGGCAGCGTGTGAGTCTGGGGGCCCACCCTGACCTGGTCACGAGTCCAGTCCCACCCTGAGTGACACCTTGGTGGCCACTGGAAGCCCCTTCCCACCAGCCCGGGCTGTGCCTCTGGGCTTTGCAGGGTCAGGGAAGGGATCTTGGGAAAAACACTGAGCCAGCCTCTGCCTCTTGGTGCCACGTCCTCGAGTGTGGCACAGCCTCCCCTCAGGGGGCTCGGCAGGAGCACGAGAACTGGGCAGAGGTGTTGCCTCATCTCCCACAAGGCCGTGAGCGGACAAGGGTCGGGCACTGCTGGACTTTGTCTGTGACGAGTGTGAGCTGGGTGGGCTGTGCTCGCCCCGCAGCCCAGCCAGGGAGGGAGCGAGGGTGGGCCCAGACTCTGAGTTGTACCTGGGCAGCTCGAACTGCTGCACGGCCAGGCCTTGTTCCAGCACACCCCATCCCACCCCCTGCACAGCCAGCCCTTGCTCCAGCTGCAGCGCTGGGGGAGGCACGAGCGGGCAGGCAGGAGCAGCACACAGCGTGTCCTTCGTGGCAGTCACACACAAGGAGAATCTGTGGCTTAAAGGGAATACCCCACAAAAGCTTCTGCCCTGGATGTTTAGGGGGAGGCAGGGTTGCTGTGGGGGGGTTGCTGGCTGGCACCAGGGGTGCAGAGACCCCTCCATTGCACCGCCTGGAAAAGCCAAAACCCTCCAGAGCAGAGCTGGACGCTTTCCTAACGGAATATTTTCCTGTTTAGAAAATGGGGACGTGACAAAAATAACGCTGTTCCCCTGCAAGGATAATTTTATCAAGGTCCCGGTGGGAAGCGGGCGCAGTCCCAGCCTGTGCCCTGCCAGCTCTGCACTGTGTCCCTGTGTCCCTGTGTCCCTGGGGAGGCTGTGCAGCCCAGCCCCTCCTGCTCCCCGGGGATACCGGGGGATACTGGGGGATTCTGTGCCGACCCATCATGGGTCAGGGCACAGGGAACTCCACAGGGTGGGGGAAGGAGCTGGGGGGAAAAAGGAACACCCAATTTGAGGGCAAATCCTGAGCCTTTGCTTTGCTGTGTGACTGGTGCGTGGCTCCTGAGGGGATTTGGGACAAGTGGCTCCTGAGGGGATTTGGGACAAGTGCTCTGCCCCGGCGCTGGGCTGGGGGTGGAGCAGGTGCTGAGCTCTGTGCTGGGCAGAACTGGCCCCTCGGTGGCAGCTCGGGCCATGCCCCAGCTGTGCCCGCAGCTGCCTCCGGGCAGGGGCTGCAGGGCTGCACAGGGAGGCTGGGCTCACAGGGCTGCTGCACTTTGGAGCCAGCTCCCAGAGTTACTGGAATTTAAACCTAAAGTGGGTCAGTGACGTTTCGGTTCAAAGTTTTATTTGCTTTCAGAGCAGGTTTTCAGAACGTGAATTGGAGTTTTGTCAGGAATTCCTGAAATGCTTTTAAAGGAGATCGTGGTCATTAGCAGAGACAAGGACTTAAATAATCTCTGCTGGAATAAGGAGCTGGTTTGCTGGTCAGGTTTGAATTAAAATGGGAAATGAAAAGATGAGGCGGAGGAAAACCTGTTTGATGACTGATATCAGTAATCTTGCAACTGAGAGAGTTGTCAAAAAGTTACATCATGAGACATAATTTCTCACTCCTGACAAAACCCTCCCAAGTTTTCCTCTTCCCAAGCAGCTTCAGGGCTTCCAGCTCCGTGTCCCGTGACTCTTCCAGGTTTTCCCACGAAGGCTGCAGGCACCTGACAGGACTCCCACAAGCTGTGCCTGCCCAGTGATGGGAGGTTTCATCCCAGCTCTGGGAAGTCAGGGGCTGGACGGGGCTGGGAGCTCGGAGTCTGCCCTCC
The DNA here is from genome assembly GCA_013397975.1 of Machaerirhynchus nigripectus. Classification (NCBI taxonomy): domain Eukaryota; kingdom Metazoa; phylum Chordata; class Aves; order Passeriformes; family Dicruridae; genus Machaerirhynchus; species Machaerirhynchus nigripectus. The sequence continues at coordinate 593,121 of VZRQ01006896.1, forward strand.
CCTGTGCCAAGATCCTGCTCAGCATAAGCCAATTATCCCTCTGCCTGTTTTTTTTCCATTGTAAAGCAGCTGCTCGTGCAGCAAACGTGCTTTCAAGAATTGTGCTTCAGACATTTGTTAATTCTTCAATGAAAAACGTAACAGCAGCATTAAGTATTGTTCAGGTGTTGTATGCTTGAACTATAAAACCATCCTCAAGCAGCATCCTTTTCCTTAATGGAGGTTTTGCATTTCAAGGGATTAAATGTTCTTTACTAAGTGCTCTGTCCCTGACTTCCAGTTCCTTTTGTGTTTCTCTTCGCTCCAGAAGGAGAAGTTAAAAGCTAACTGGACACGAACATTCCCGCCCAGCCAGCGCTGGCTGGGTGCTGTCACAGCAGCTGAATCCAAAGCTGCTGAGCTCGGACAGTGTTCTTGGAAAGCTCCCAAGGGAGTAAAGTACTCGTGTGCCTCTGCTCTGAACAGGAAGTAATGTCAGCCTGGAGGAAGTAAAACAAAGCCACTCATGCAGGAGTCACATCCTTTCCCCCGTTCAGGCCTGAGTTCAGCCAGTTCTGAGTTCACCCTGTGAGCTGCAGAGGGGGATCTGCAGTGCCTTCCTTCCCTGTGGCCCTGGACCACCTGGGCTGGAGCTTCCCTGCGAGCACTGCTGGGCTGGGATAGAGATCCTGCCTGGCACACCACAGTCCTGCAGCCCAGGGCCCAGGTTGTCCTGCAGCCCAGGGCCCAGGCTGTCCTGCAGCCCAGGACCCAGGTTGTCCTGCAGCCCGGGACCCAGGCTGTCCTGCAGCCCGGGACCCAGGCTGTCCTGCAGCCCGGGGCCCAGGTTGTCCTGCAGCCCGGGGCCCAGGTTGTCCTGCAGCCCGGGGCCCAGGCTGTCCTGCAGCCCGGGGCCCAGGCTGTCCTGCAGCCCGGGGCCCAGGTTGTCCTGCTCACGTGGATGTCCCCGGGCATGGGGAGGCAGCAGCTCCATGACTGCGGTGGGGAACAGGAGCTCCTGGGGAGCTGCTGCTGCTCTGGCCCTGCAGAAGATGCTTTCTGCAGGGTAATGTCCCCTACGGCCTCATCAGGGCAGGGGATGTCCCATGACTCAGAGCGCGATTTCCTGCAGGAGTTAATGGTGTTTGTTTTCCAGGGAATGTCTCGCCCAGCCCTCTGAGGGCTGTGGGCACAGCCTGGCACAGGTCAGCACAGGCTGAGCTGGAGAGGAACTCGAGCCCTGTGAGCATCCCCCTGGTCTGTCCCACTGATCCCAGACTGCTCCAGTGCTTATGTTTTATTTGCTGTGGTGCCTTTTTACCACCAGGTACAGTCTCCATCTGCAACATGTTCCCTCCCTGCTACCCAGGACAACACTGGCCAAGGCAGCCTGGAGCTGTTCCAGCCGCAGCCTCCTGACTCCCATCAGGGCCCAGGGCTTTCAGGGATCCCCCAGCTGCCCTGAGCACCCACCCGTTCACAGCTGGTTTTTCCTTTCCCGTTTCTATTGGTCTGCAGTTGATGTTCTGTAAATGAGCTTCTTCCTCGGTTTTGTTCTTGTTTGAACTTGTGGAGCCTGGAATTGCAGGTGATGTTTCACCTCGCTCTGGCGAGCCTGGGGTCGGTGGGAGCCCCTTACACACACGAGGTTACACCGAGGGATTTCACTGTGCGGGGTTGGCTCATCCCCAGCGTGCCGAGGCCGTGGCGGCAGCTCGGGGCACGTCCCATCCCTCCCTTTCTCTTTAAAACATTCCAGGGTTTCTTCTCGCTTTCCTGTGCCGCCAGCCGGGCCGGGCCGGGCCGGAGGCTGGGGAAGAGGAATGCGGCGTTACCGCATTGCTGAGCAGCAGCCGGGCAGGCACGCCCGGGTGTGGCACGGCTCAGCCCGAAGCTCAGCCCAGCTTTCACACTCTGTAGCCCGAGGGACAGTATTTTTTTCCCAGCTCCCTGTGTACCCTTGCTCGGAGCTGCTGGCCCTTGGCGTGCCTGTGTCGCTCGGCGTGGGGATGGGCGGTGGGTGACACCAACAGCGAAGCAACAGGAGGAGAGACCTGGAGTCATCTGATGGGTCATGAGCCCCTCACCAGTGGGGGACAGGCGGTGGCTTTGGGGTTATTTCAGGGAAGTAAATGCAAAAGGCTCAATGCAAGGGCTCCTCATCAGCCGGGCGTGCGGCTGGTGCCCAAACAAGGACCACGTCTCTTAGGAAATGTGGCTCTGACTTTTCACAGCCGCTGGCTTCACAGGAGTGCGTTTTGCAGAGCTCATCCTGGGCAGCTTTGTGTCTCGAGGAATCGCAGCACCGCGTGCAGGAGGGGGGATCTGCCTGTCCCCATGCTCGGGCTGCAGTCTGATATGAGGACACACGGTGTGACTGTAGCTCACGTGTAGCTCACGTCCCGAACCGGGCTTTGAATGACCGGGCTGAGGTGCTGGGAGTGGCACTGCCCCGTCAGCCGGTGCCAAACACAGCGCACAGACGCTGCCCGGAGGGTGGGCGAGCACTGGGCTGCAGCGGCCCGTGCTGAGCCCGCAGCGGCTCCGAGGGGCCGGGTCCAGGCTCCCCCGCAGCCCCGGGTGGGAGAGGTGAACCCCAGCCGGGCTCTCCCCTGCCGCTGCCCTCACCCTGCCCGGGTGAGTCGTGCCTGCGCTGTGCCCGTCTGGAGCTGTCATGAGTTATGCGGTAACAGGGTGTGGATGTCTGGGGATCCCTGAATCACTCCTTTATCATCACTGCACCCACAGGCACCTTCTCTCCAGGTGAGGCAGCTGCGCGTTAAAAGCCTGCCAGGAGAACCCGGCGCTCAGAGCGCTCTGGCGGCTGCCGGAGGGACGCGGGGACACCGCAGGGACCGCGGCCGTGCTCCCGCAGGGAACAGGGCAGGTGAGGTTTCTGGCTGCTGCGGGAGTGTGCTGCCAGCATTTCCTCCCCTGGGCTGCCCCGCGGGGCTCCTTTCCCTGCAGGAGCCATTCACAGGAGGTTTTTATGGGTTTCTCCTTTTCCTGGAATGAGACTTTGGGCCATGGCGCGACGAGTTTGGATCTGGAATTGACTCTGGAAGCGCAGGGCGAGGGTGGGGCTGGAGCACGGAGAGCGCGGCTCGCCCGGGAGGGGTGGTGGGGGCTGCACGGGGGTGCACGCTCCATCCCTTCCACCCAGCCCCGCGTTCCCGCCTGGCACCAGCGCCGCTCCCGGCACGCTGCGACCGCGGGGCTCGGTGCGTCAGAGGCACCACAGGCAAAGTCAGCTTGGGCAGCTGATTTTCCTCTTCGTTGTTGTTGATCTCCCCCGTGTCACTCTGCGTAGATCAGTTAACAGTACCTCCCTGTGCAGCGAGGAGGAAGGTGGAGGACCCGGACTGAGCTTTTGGACTGACATTTTCTGCTCTTTTCACTCACGCTGCAAACTCTTCCCTAGGTGTGTCCGTGGCCGAATGGAGCCTCGCTGCCAGCTGTGGCCATGGGCAGTGCTCGTCCTGCTGGGTAAGGCTCACACGCAGGGCTCCCAAAGGAACAGGGGTCCGGCTGATTAATTAGCAGTGCTGCTGACAGGAGCTTTGTACGGGCAGCAGCGGAGAGCCTGGGTTTGGTTATAGCGCTGGGGGCTGGCAGGAGGCTGCTGCTCTCTGTCCTGAGCTGCAGGGCTGGCTCTGGGAACAGGGGACACCACCAGGGTTGGCTCTGGGAACAGGGGACACCACCAGGGCTGGGCAGTTCGATTGCCAGGGCACTGAGCATCCCTGCAGCCCAAAGCCTGGGGCTAGGACAAAGAAGGGTTTTGGAAGTAACTCTCAGTATTTTATTAAAAATAAAGGTAACTCGGGGCAAAACACCCTTGTCTCTGTTGGCACACTGGGCAGGTTGTGCCAAGCGTGGCCTCGTGGCTGGTTTGGTGCAGCAAACAGCTCCCTGGTCTGTGGTGCTGGCTGGCGTCTGTGCCTCCCTGACAGCAGCCCTGATCCCTGATCCCTGTTCCCCGTTCCAGCTGCCCCACGGCTCCTGGCAGCGCAGAGAGCCTGTTCCCAGGGAGCCTGCTACCCTGCCCCCGGGGACCTGCTGCTGGGACGAGCCGCTCACCTGAGAGCCTCCTCCACCTGTGGCCTCAGCAAGCCCGAGACGTACTGCACACCCCACGGAGAGGTACGGCCCCTGCTCACCCCCGCCCCCAAACCTTCCCTCCGGCCACCCCGTCCTCCCCACCCTTGGGCACCCACTGGCCGGGCTTCATGGGGCTCTGAGCTGGGCTCGTGGGAGTTGTCCCTGCCCCTGGCAGGGGCTGGAATGGGATGAGCTTTAAGGTCGTTTCCAACCCAAACCGGTCCAGGATGCTGGGATTTGTCCCCCTCCCAGCCGTGCTGGGTCACTGCACCACCTGCAGTGTCCCCCAGAGCCCTTCCCTGCCATCCCCACGGATGAGGAGCCGAGCATGAAGGCAGTGACAGGGAATGGGCAGTGAAATTCTGGCGTGAAGCACTGTGGGCAAAATACCCAAACCCTCCTATCCCTGGACATTTTAGTTCCAAACTAAACTCCTATTTTACTTGTGAAAAAGGGAAATGTTTCAGGTCTTTCACAGACTTGGAAAAGCTGCTGAACTGCACAACTGTTTTCAATCACTGGTGGTGCGGGGGCAGGAGATCCTGCTGGGGGAAAATGCTGCATCCAGCTGCAGATTCCCAGAGCTGCCCCCGAACCAGAGCGAGAGTCTCAGGATAAATCTGCCCGAGCCCAGAGCTGAGAGCTGCGGGGCTGATGTGTCCCTGGTGTGAGCATTTCCCAAAGCCCTTCTGTGGCTGCTGTTAACCCTTAACTGCCTGGGAGGAGCCCCCAGGGTTCAGGGCAGGACAGGCAGAAAGGGTCTTGGAAGAGATGCTCCAGAGGAAAGGAAGTGGCAGCCCTCCAGTGTGGCAGCGTTTTCTGAAACCCAGCTCCAGTGAGTCAGCCTTCCCCTGGTTTGAATTCCCCTGCAAACTGAAGGCCAAGATGCGGCTGTGAGTGGATTTGTTGTGGAGCCAGTGGTGTTGTGGCTGGGCTGGAGAGATTTCCACTCGTCCCTGAGCTCAGGGAGGGGGCAGCTCCCGGCCCAGAGGGGTGAGAGCATCAGATCCTCCAGGATGCTGGGCTGGCTGCAGCATCTCTCCTCCCTCAGGTTCTTTTCTGGGCTGACAGTTACAGTCAGGCATTTCCTCCACTCCCTTTTTTCGGAGCTCCTCTGCTGCTCCCAGGAATCAGGATTTTTGCTCACCACACAAATAAACCCCTGCTGCTTCCCGTGGCTGCTGTGGCCTGTGGACAGGGGAAATGGAAGCAATTATTTCTGCTCTGCCTTATTTAGTTGTTCCTTCCCAATTTCTGCTTGTAAATGAAGAAAACTGCACATAAACGTGCCTCTGAAATCTTCATTTAACATTGGCTTTTGGCTGTGACTTTGATTTGAAAAGGGGCTTTGGGGGCCTTGTGCTTGGGAAGTGAGTGTGGCCAAAACCTTGATTAAGCTGCTGATGCCAACAGCAGCTGGAAGGGGCTGGGTGCCCCCTTTGCCTGACCTTGGGTGCTCTTTCTGAGGGCATCGCTGTGATCCTCTGCATCATTTGTGATCTGTGAGGTGGAGCCTGGACATCTCTGCTGGCTGTGCTGCACATGGAGCAGGAATGACCTGCTGGGGGCAGGATGAGGGAGGGTGGGTTCATGGACGTGCTGGGGAGGAAGGCAGGGAGCAAGGCTGCAGAGGTCTCTTCCAGGCTGCAGATCCCCAAACTATTCAGGTTCCATGTTCCTCGTCCTTTACAAGTAGCAGGGTTAAAGGGGATATGGAACAATTAACATTATGTTGAGTAGGATTCTCCAGCTCTAGCTCTGGGAATGGGCTCTTTGCTTCCTTCCCTTTATTGAAATGGAAGATTCAGAGTTACTGGTAGCAAATCCCCTGATTTCTGTTCTGCAGCTGTAATTGCTGATGGAGGGCTGATTATACCAACTCTTAACTTGGGAGAAATCCCCACGGGTTCAGCATTTCCTAATTTTTCCCTCCCTTTCTCTACTTCCCTAATTTAAGCAAAACTGAGCTCGATTTCCCTATTCCCATTCCATAAAAAGCAAGCTCGTTTAATTTATAGCCTCCTAGGACTCCTTTTTCGGTTACAAGCCTTGCTCTTGTTCAGTTGCCAAAGAGGTACAAATCTGGAGGTGGTTTTGCAACCGCAGCAGAGGGCACGGGACGAGGGGTTGCTGTCAGTGCTGCAGTGCCCGGGCTGCCAGCGCTGCCTGTCTGCTCCCTGCTGGCCCCAGGGCCCTCTTTTGCAACTCTGGTGGTCACTCATCAACTTCAGCCTCTGCTCCATTGTCTGCCCGGCTCCAGATCCCTCTAACCTTTATACTTCGCCCTCCCGATTGCTCCATCCCTGGCTGGGGGCTCAGCCCCGTGAAATCCAAGGAGGACGCTGCCATTTATAGCCCAGGGCAGTGAGCAGAGCAGGGATGGAGCTGGAACCAGGCAGGCCAAGGGTCCGGCCTGGGCATCGCTCGGTGCTCGGGGAGTGCTCGGGGGGAAACTGAAAACAGAACGGGAAAATAAGCGAGGCTGGACTTGGAGGTGGGGAGGTGCTGAGGAGAGGCTCGGTGTGAAAGACTGATGGATCGAGGTGATTGAAGCCTCAGCTAACACTTCTCTTTCTTTAAATATACATCTATAATATATGTAAATATAGATGTTATATCTATGGAAATACAAACGAATGTATGGAGATGTGATGAGGAGCACGGAGCAGCTCCCACTGGCACCTCCAGCCCAGGGGAGGCACGGAGGGGCTTTCACAGACACCTTGAGCACCCCTGTGGGATCTTGGGCCAGAGAACAGGACAGGAGGCAGGACAGGAGCAGAGCTGTGTCCCTGTGCTGCTGCTGCTGCTGTTCCCTGCATCCTCCTGGAGCAGGCTGGGGTCTGGGACTGTGAGCTCTCACCCTCCAGCCGTGGGAGGCTTTTGATATTTAAAATGTCGTTTGCATAATATTTTCTGCCTTCTCTCACCTGATCTTCGTGGGCACTTGGTGGATGTGAGGGGAGGGGAGTCACCTTTATCAGCTCTTGTGTCGTGGTGACACGGAGCTGTGACTCGGCTGGGGATGCAGAGGACAGGTTCCGGCGGATCCCGATCCCTGCGGGAGCCGGGGGAGGGGGATGCGAGCCCGGGGGAGCTGCTGGCACAGCACGGGGGTCCCTGCTGCCCACGGCTGCTGGCAGCTGCCTGGCAGGGCTGCTCTGCAGCATCTCTGGAGCCTCAGCACCGGCTCCTCTTTGGCTGCTTCCAAAAATACCGGCCAGTGTCTGCCAAGAGGGAAGTGCCAGACGGATCTGGAGCTGTGCTGGTGCTGGCTGGTGCTTTCATCTGCCGGGCCACCTGCCCGAGTCCCTCAGGGAGCTCGGAGCCCACCCCAGCACGCTGGAGCGGGGAAAGCTGTGCCTCCCAGCTCGCTTTATTCCACACCCACATCAAACTTTTTACAGGCACAGTGCATCCACAAAATCATGGAATAGCCGTGGTTGGATGGGACCACAGCGTGGGTTCTAGTTTTGGGCTTTTCTTCATCAGGTTGGGGGTTTGCACTGAGAAATTTGTGTTCCTGACTGGTTGAAGGTAATGCAGCAGCCAGAGGCTGCTGCTCGGCGCTTATCTCACCCAGGCATTCGGGCACGCCCTGCTCTTTGCTGCAGGGATGTGCCCCTACCTGCTGAAGAAAAAGCCTATTTCCCATTATTTTTCCCTCCTCCCTTCTCTGTATCTCATTTTTTTGGCCGCCGTGCTGCAGACTGACACATGCTGGGAGACATCTCGTCACTGCCTTGCAGCCGAGCTGCAGAGGCAGCAGGACCCGTGTGGGGTGTGGGATAAGCTGGTGCAGTTTGGGGTTTGCAGCCTGTCATCCTGGCAGATTGCAGACGAAGTTTAGCTGATGTGAGAACAGATGGGGTGAGGAAAACAGGCACCCACGTGCTTGCTTTTAAGCAAGGGAAAGGAACTTTATTTCCTTAAACCCCATCCCTGGGGTGTTTGTCCAACTCGAGTCTTTACCCCATCTCTGGTGCCCCCTCTGAATGTGGGGTAAAGCCAAGCTGGGGGGCTCTCTCTGTGTTTTGAGCATAACCCTGGAGCTCATTTTCAGTGTCATTTCCAACCAGCCAGGCAAGGAGGTGACATTGATGTCGTGGCAAAGAGAATCTCAGGCCCGGGGTGGGATTTTGGGGTGCCCTGTGCAGGGCCGGTAGCTGGACTCAGAGATCCCTGCGGCTCCCTTTCAATTCCATGATTCTGTGGTCTATCCATGTTCCAAAACTGAATCCCAGCCCAGTTTGGTGAATACCAGCTGCTCACTGGGAATGTGACCATCATTTAACCATGATGGCAGGTTGCTGGGAACTTCTGCTGCCTTTTCCCATGGAAAATGTATGGATTTCTTCATGGGCACGACCAGCCCTGCTCCACGAGCCTGGCACGGCCATGTCCTGCAGATGACAGTGCTGGAGTAGAGAAGTGTCCTGCAGAAAATGGGCTGGAACAGGGAGTTACATAACTTGGCTCTGCAGGTGCCTTTGACCCCCCTTGCTGCCCACCCTGCCATTCAATACCCCTCAATCTCTGCGTGTGTGTGAATTCCCGCCGCCTTCCAGACTGTTCCCAGACAAACTTGGACTGGTAATTGGTGTCCCTGTGGGCTGTGGGCTGTGCAGGAGCTCCCAGGTGGGAGGCTGAGCGCAGGAGCCTGGCTGGCACAGCGCTCCCTCCGTGCCAGGCCAGGCGTGGGACCCCCGAGGGCCCCCAGCGATGGAAGGGCTCCGTTCCGCGGCTGCACAGCTCGGCTGCCCTTTCTGCTGCTGCTGGGTGAGTGCCGTTTATTTCGGGCTGTGCCCCTGTGCCAGGAGGTTTGATTTCAAGGGCTCTCTGCTCATGTTAAAATGGCAGCAGGAGCTCCTTAAATTACTTAGGTCAGGGGCCATCAGGTCAAAATCGTTGGAGCTTTGCTGCCCCTGCATGAGCAGCGGAGCAGAGAGGCTGCCCAGGAGCCGGCTCACAAGTCAGGGCAGGAGGAAGGCAGCACAAACCTGCACGAGTGTCACGCCTGGGCATTTTCAGGTTGTTTTTTGTGGACTTTTCCCCCCTGCCATTTGTTCCTGAGACATGACTCTGTTTATTCTGGGCACAGGAGCTTTCCCTCTCGCACAGCTCTGTCGTGAGTTATCTTTCTAAAGCCTGGAATGAATTTCCCTTCATCCCAGAACCTCCATAACCCATGCTTTGGGTGACTCTGGAGTAGCTTGGAGGCACAGTGAGTGAGAAGTGATTTCCTTGCAGACCTGCAACCTCTTTTACCTTCCTAAAATGGCCTTTTCAGCCCCCACCCTTTCCCAAGCACGGCCCAGCTCTCCTCTGCCTGGCAGGAGGGGAGGACGTGCTGGAGAGCCAGCGCTGCCCCGGGGTGGATGACCCAGAGTAGATCCCAAAACCTTCGCTGCCATTTCTCACGTAGTGCTCCTGGCCCAGCTCCCAGGGACCCACTGAGCCTGGTTAAAAAAAGAAAAGGGAAAGAGCTGGGAAAAGGTACGTGCTGGTAAATCTCTCCTCCTTTTGGGCTGTCATTTTTGGTAATTCCCTCTGTCCCAAGGAACTTTGAGACACATAGTCACAGTTGGTGAGAGCAAATCCTGCTGTTGTGCAATACAGGGGTTTCACAATTTACTCCGAGGACATGAAATGAATTTGGCTTCCAGTGTTAATTTTGGTCTTAATTAAAAACCTGAGGAAACTGAAAAGAAAAAAAAGGAGATTTTTGCACCCAGCACAGCCCTGGGCTGCCTGGCAGGGTTTGTCTCACACAGCTGAAGCTTCATTTTGACTCAGCACCACGTCTGAAGTGGGGCTGCAGCTGCGTTGTGGCTGCTGGAGAGCACCGCTGTCCCTGGCTGTGTGAATGATCTCATAAGTATGCACGAGTCACTCCTAATGAATAATTTAGCCGAGATTAACCTTTCCCCTTGCAGAAAACCTTCCTTTCTCCTTTGCTAAGCAGTCAGAACTGGTGGGAAGTTTAATCACCGTTGGCAATTGTTCAGCAGATTATTTCTGTGGATAATTCCTGCAGCTTCCTGACAATTTGCTGCTCGTGGCCATTATCTGAAATGAGTTCTGCCTAGTCCTGATTAAATTATTTGTGATTCTCACTGGTAGAGCCAGGGAAATTGCATGATTATGTATTTTCAGTGCTCTGTTTGCTTGCTTTGCGATATTGTTATAAATATTGTAGTTTGCCAACTCCCGTGCTGCGGTATTTATAGACAGAGAAAGTAAAGATTGCGGGAAATATTATGGAAACAGAGGGGTTACAAGTGGGGATCTCACTGTGCTCCCAGCTGGGGAAGGGTTCCCAGGCCTGGGACAGAGCAGAGTCAGGTCTGGGCTGTGTTAGGACTGAAACCACAAATTAATTTTTGTAAACCACAAATTAATTTCTAGAGGGGAAACCAAGAAATTGTGGTGCCACCGTGGCCCAGCGCCTGCCACCTCCTGCTGCCCTCCCCAGCACAGACCTGTCCCTCCCCCAGCCCTGGGAAGGGCCCTCTTTGGGCTGGGGGTTGGAATTGGCTCCTCTGCTTGGAGCATCCCGTGGAAGATTTCAGCACGGAGGTGGCTGTAAAGCGCCTCTTGTCGCCTGTCCCCCGACGTCCCTGCTCAGTCGCCGAAAGCCGATCCCATCCCTGGGGTCCCACCGTGCCTCTGGTGTCACCCGAAGCCATGCAGCGCCTGCCAGCCTTGCGGAGGGGATCCCATTGCCTCCCCAGTGCCAGCTGTGCCCCGGCCAGACCCAGTCCCCTCCTGTCCCCCAGACCCACTGTGCGCCCAGGGTGACCCTTCTGAGCTGTCAGGGCCAGCTCCTGCCATCTCTGGCAACCTCTGCTTGATCCTCCCAAATCCCTCAGGCTCTGGGATGTGTCACGGTGACACACGGGTCCCAGTGCTGCATTCTGAGCACTGACAGCTCAGAATCCCAGCAGGTTTGGGTTGCAGGAGGTGATGTAGTTCCAGTGCCCTGTCATGGGACACCTTCCGCCATCCCAGGTTGCTCCGAGCCCCGTCCAACCTGGCCTCAGACACTTCCAGGGATCCAGGGGCAGCCATAGTTTCCCTGGATAACCTGTTTCCACCAGGCTGGAGGTGCTGAGCCCTTTGTTTCATGCCCTGAGCAGCATCTTTCCCCTCCCAGTGGCCTCTGCAGTCCCTGGCGTTTGCTCCACTCCAAAGCTCCGGCCGGGGCCTCCCCGTGTCCCCCCGGGACGCTGCTGTGGGCTCTGGCACCATCTCCCAACTCACCACCCCCCTGGGCCCTGCCCTCCCCACCTTGCCTCACCTGGCTGCCTCCCTCCCAGCTACCCCGGTGGTCCTCGCCCACCCCGCGCCCGCCTCTCCCCCGGCCGCTGTCCAGCCCTTCCCGCTCCTGGCTCTGGCTCAGTCTCATTCCTGCCGCTTTCTGCCCATGTCTGAGCCTGCTCCGGAGCCCCGCGCTGCGGGCTGCTGCTGGCTGCTGCTGGCTGCTGCTGCTGGCTGCAGGGAGCGTTGCCTGGTTGGTGACATTTTGGGTATTTGTTTGCTCCCGGGGGACGGTTTTCTCCTGTCCCCACGTTCCCCGTGCTAAATCTCTGTTTACTCCTTGGGTTACTTGCTCAAGTGAAGGGCTGAACTTTGAGCAACTCGACTTCCCACCCTCTGGCTTCTCACCCACTGCTCGCTCCTGCTCTGCTCCCGGGGGAGAGCCCGGGGGCCGAGCATCGCCCGGAGCCCTTGGATAGGAGAGAAGGCCCTTCTGTCCACCAGACAGCCCTCGGCTGAGTGGAAAGGGCAAACCGGTCCTGAAAAGCTGCAAAAGGCTTTCTATCAAGCGCTGGCATTGTGGAAACCGGGGGGTTGCTTAAAAAACCGCAGTTTTGTCTGTTTGCCAAGAATCTGTGTTAGTCAAAAGCATTTTGGGTTTAGTTTTTAGTCCATAAAACCTCGAGTTGTGGTTTTTACCGAGGCGTGGAGGGGAGCACTTGAGGCCTGTGTGTCGTCGGTCTGACTGGTCGTGGTCCTTCAGCTCTCTCTCAAGGAGCTGTGCTGATGCCCCTCGGTGCTTGACGAGCCCACCCTGCCTTCCCTGCCCATCCCTCCGGGATGCTGGGATGGTCACTCGCACCATCCTTTCTTTTGCAGTGGAGCATGAAATGCTGCAGGTGCGACTCGAGGCTGCCCCACAGCTACAACGGGCACCGCGTGGAGAACGTCCTGTCCTCGGCCGGCCGCGCGCGCTGGTGGCAGTCCCAGAACGGTGAGGGCCGGGGTCACCTGGGATGCAAACTCCTGGCAGTAACCCGCCCGAGGGGAACAGGGAACGGTGTGGAGTTCTGTGGATGGGGAGGAGAGAAGGGAATGGCTGGCCTGGCTGTTTATTCTCCCCGTGTCCCCCGTGTGTCCCTGTGACCGTGCCTCTCTGTGCCCGCAGGTGTTGAGCGCGTGTCCCTGCAGCTGGACCTGGAGCAGACCTTCCAGCTGGACAGCGTCGTGCTGCACTTCAGGGTTGGTGTCTGTGGGCAGCTCCTCTGCTCCCCAGGAGGCCATGGGTGGCAGTGGAAGGGCCCTGCTGGTTCCATGGGTGGCACTGGAAGGGCCCTGCTGGTTCCATGGGTGTGGGGATCTTGGGGCACAGCTCCCTTCAGGCTCCTGGTAGGAAACACCCAGGGTCTCCGTCCTTTTCCCCTGTTTTTTTTATGGCTGTTCCCATGAGAACTGGGAATTCCGTTCCTTTGCGAGTGGGGGGGCAGGGTGGTGGGTCCCCATCCCAGGCATGTCTGCCGAGCAGCCTCCTTGGTGCAGGCTGTGTGTGGTGGCTGCAGCAGGGCTGGCCGAGGTGCGAGGGACCCCGCAGGGGAAGGGGATTGCTCCAGGGAGCAGCCTGCAGGGAGGAGGAGGGACAGGCAGTGCCAGGCCAGGGCCTGGCTGGGGCTGCGGTGCCCCCGTGGTGCCAGCCCGCGGTTCTCTGTCCCTGCCCGCAGTCGCCGCCCGCAGCGATGCTGATGGAGCGCTCCCTGGACGCCGGCAGGACGTGGCAGGTGCTGCAGTACCTGGCCTCCGACTGCGCCGCCGCCTTCCCCCGCGTGCCCCGCGGCTCCCCCGAGGGCTGGCAGGACCCCCGGTGCCAGGAGCTGCGGGGGCACCCTGTGCACGGCGGCACGGTAGGGATTCGGGGGCTGTGCCAGGGACCCCCCGCTGTGGCCCTGGGGTTGGGGTGGGTGGCCTGGGCGGTGCCGCAGGAGCACGGGGTGGCCTGAGAGTCCTGTACCCCAGTGAGGGATGGGGCCTGTGGCCACCCAGCACTGCTGGGGGCAGTCCTTGGGATTCCTGCTCCTCCGGCAGGAAATCCTTTGCTGCTCTGTGACGCGTGAGGGGTTGTGTTGGTTTTCCTGCGAAATCCTCTGCAGCTCCAAAGGCTTTCCCTGTGTTCAGTGAGGCTGCGCAGAGGCAGGGCAGGAGCACACAGTGCCCCGAGCAGGAGCAGAGAGCAGCTCGAGTTTCCTGCTTTTTAACCTGGTTTTTTCTCCCTCTAAGGTGAAATTCAGTGTCCGAGACCTGGGGTCTACAATCACCTCCTCTTACAGCCAAGCCATTGAGCGTAAGCGATGGGCCTCCTTCAGAGCTGAGAAAGGGAGAGGGGAGAGAGGCTCCTCGAGGTTCTCCCTGCAGTGATGGGAAGCCCTGAGCTGGGGTAACCCCTGGGGGACCCTGAGCTGCCCATCTGGGGTGTCAGGGAGCAGCGTTTGGTCTTCGCTGATGGCTCAGCTGCAGCTCTTTGTGCCAATTCCTCCTTCCCTTGCTCCAAGCCCTCCCCACCAACTGCAAAGAGCTTCTGCTGGGCACCTGCTGCCCCTCACATCACACCTGGCCCTGTCCCCAACAGAGCTGGGGCCCTTCACCAACCTGCGGATCAACTTCACGGAGCTGCCACACGTCCCACGCCAGGGGTACCACTCGCCCAGCACCTTCTACGCCGTGACGGAGCTGCAGGTGCTGGGGAGCTGCTTCTGCCACGGCCACGCCGAGCGCTGTGCCCCCGCGGGGGACCAGCAGGGCACGGTGAGCTCGGGGTGCCAGGGGCCTGGGCACCAGCGGGATGGCTCTGCTGTGGGCTGGGCACCAGCGGGATGGCTCTGCTGTGGGCTGGGCACCAGCGGGATGGCTCCACTGCCTGCCTGGAGTGCTCCTCGGGATGCCTTGGCCACGGTGACCAGAAAGGGGCTGTGGGAGGCTCCTCAATGGGCAGGAGCTGGAGAGGCAGGAGCTGGAGGGGCTTTGGGAGGATGAGGCTCTGTCTGAGCCGCTGCCACCAGCACGGGTCACACGTTGTCTCTGCAGCAGGTCCCTGGTCACTGCGTGTGCCAGCACAACACGGCCGGGCCCCACTGCGAGCGCTGCGCTGCCCTGTTCAACGCCCGGCCCTGGGCACCCGCCGAGGACAGCGACCCCCACGAGTGCCAGAGTACGGCCAGTGCTTCCCCCGCCCCAAATCCTGCCTGGCCGTCAGCCCCGAGCCCCTTTCCTGGGACCCTCTGTGGGGTGGGTGGCGACACGGGTGTCTCGGCACCTTCGCCGCTCGGGCTGCACCAGTGCCCAGCCCCCTGGTGCCACCGCGGGGCTGTTACGGGTGTCCCTGTGCCACACAGGAGCCTTGGGCACCCTCTAGTGCCGCCGCTGCTGCTGCCGGAGGGGCTCGCACGGTGCCGGCTCCCACTGAGCTGTTCTGGGATGTTTTCAGGATGCGACTGCAATGGCCACTCGGCCTCGTGCCACTTCGACCCTGAGCTGTACCGGGCCAGTGGCGGGGCCAGCGGGGGCGTGTGCGACAGCTGCCAGCACAACACCGAGGGCAACAACTGCGAGCGCTGCAAAACCAGCTATTTCCGCAACCAGCGGCAGCAGCTGAGCCACCCCGAGGCCTGTCTGCGTGAGTGGCACCCCTAAACCCCGCAGCACCTTCCCCAGCCCTGCCCCGCTCACCTGGGACGCTTCTTGCCCATCTGCAGCCTGTGAGTGTGACCCGGATGGCACCGTGCCCGGCTCTGCCTGTGACCCGGTGACGGGACGCTGTGTCTGCAAGGACAACGTGCAGGGGGACCGCTGTCACCTCTGCAAGCCGGGCTTTGCCCAGCTGGCCGGTGCCAACCCCGCGGGGTGCCGCAGTGAGTACCCCTGGGACGCTCCCCCTGCCCCACCTCTGCCCCCTCCGAGGCCCCAAAAGGGACCCGGGTCCTGCCCAGCTTTGTTTTGGGGTTTTCAAGCCGAGGCCCATTCTGTAAAGGTTTCTAAAAGCTCCTTGTTTGGTCTGGGGGTGGTTTGAGGTGTAAGCGTAGCAAAAAGCACAGGGCAGGTGGGGTTTGGGGGGGTGCAGCCATACCCGAGTGCCCCCGGGGCTCAGGGCAGGCAGGAGGTGATGCCACGCGGAGAGCAGGGCAGCACAGGGCAGCTGTGTCCCCTGGGCTGGGGGATGCCGAGGCTCCTCAGGCTCCAGTTCCTGCTGCAGCATGTGGGGAGGCTGTCAGAGCAAGGAGCAGATCTCTCGAGCTCGGGTGGGAAGGGAGAGACGGGAGAGCCCCTCTGGGTGGCAGCGAGGTCCTTCGGGAGGCTGGCCTGGTGCTCGTGTACCACAGCCAAGCCCTCCCCGTTCCAGGATGCACCTGCAATGCCCTGGGGACGCGGCAGGACGAGCCCTGTGACGATGAGACCGGGAGCTGCTCCTGCCTGCCCAACGTGGTGGGCAGCGACTGCGGGCAGTGCGCGGCCGGGCACTGGGACCTGGGCAGCGGGCAGGGCTGCCGGCCCTGTGCCTGCCACCCCCGCGGCTCCCGCAGCCCCCAGTGCAACCAGGTACCCCTGGGCAGCCTCGGGGTGACTCCCCTTCCTCCAGCAGCATTTCCCTTTCACGTCCCTGGGCTTGCTCTGTTCTTTCCTTTCCCGACCCCGCAAGTGCTGCTGTGAGGGGCTCTCGGGGGTTGGGCTGCATGTGGTTTGGTGCCACGGCCACGGCTCCGTGTGCCCTCCCTGGGCACCTGTCAGAGCATCAGACCCCCCTGCTGGGTGGCTCCTTTGTCCTGTCCCATCCACGGCAACCTTCACAAACAGAGCCGTGTGTTCCCCCCCACATCCCACTCTTGCTTTCCTTCTCCTCATTCCTAGAAAACACCACAACAGACTATTCAAGAAAATGAAAGAAGGTGGTAATTATTGAGGCAAGATTAAGTCACTTTAACAAGCCTGATATTTATCAAGGAAGCCCTAATAAGACATCTTCATACAGGCGAGGGAAGTTAATTATGCTCATTTGTCAATGAAAAGCATGTGTGCCACTTCAGGCTTAAGAGGCAACTGGGAAAATTAAAGTTAAATGTAAAAAAACCCTAAACCATGACAAATTCTAAGAGCCTAAGATGGGTTCCAAATGAGCTCAGCGTGGGGAGGAGACCTGAGATGGCAAAGCAGCTGCTCGTGGGCGATTGCTTTGTTTTTGAAACAAGGCTGAACAGCCTCCTGTGGTGCTGGGGCTGTTTGGAGCCTGTTTGCATCCTGTGCCTGAGCTGCAGCCTGGCACGGGCACCTCGGGCATGCCCTGGGCACAGACCGAGCAGAGGAGGCGGTCCGTGTGCTGGTTTTGGTGGGAGAGCTGTGCCAGGGAGGTGCCCGGCAGTGGGTGTCCCTGACGTGTCCCCTCTCAGTTCACAGGGCAGTGCCCGTGCAGGGACGGCTTCACGGGACAGACGTGCTCGGCCGTGGGGCAGCAGCTGTGCCCCCCCAGGCACTACAGGGATGCACGGGGAGGGTGCACAGGTACGGAGCTTCCCTTTCGGTTTGGCTTGGTGTTTCCTATGTGAAATCATGGATTATCTGGGAAAGGGAGCAGCTGGCCCTTGTCCTGGCATCCCTGTTCCCGTGCTGTTTCGCAAGAGAGATTTCCTCTCTGGAACAGCCTCCCAGTTCATCTCCAGTATCCACCAGTGCCCTCCCAGCAGCCTTGGGCGAGCCCTGGGCTGGCCCTGCAGGGTCAGGGGCTGTGCCAGCTCCCAGGCCTGGGGGCTCTTCCCCTTCCTCTGCCCATGTCACCTTTGTCCCAGGTGCTGCAGGAGCTGGTGGGACAGGATGGACGTCACGTTGGGATCTCATTAACCATAATTAAGGGCTGGTTTTATACAGATATGAAGTTATTCAGCACCACCGTCTCTCTCTCTCCACCTTTCCTGTCCCAGAGTGTGACTGCGACTTCCAGGGCACGGAGGAGGTGGGCTGTGACCGGGCCACGGGCCGGTGCCTCTGCCGCACCGGCGTCACCGGGCCCCGCTGTGACCGGTGCCAGCGGGGCCGCTGCAGCTCCTACCCCGGCTGCGAGCTGTGCCACCCCTGCTTCCACACCTACGACAGGGACATCGAGCGCCTGCGCCTGCGCCAGGCCGGCCTGGCCAACGCCACGGGGGGGCTGCCCGCGGGCACCGGGGGGTCCCGGCTCGGCCCCCGCCTCTCGCAGGCGCAGGGGAGCCTGCAGCAGGCACAGGGCATCCTCGGCCACTCTGCTGTGACACCCCAGAGCCTGGCCCAGGCGGGCAGCGTGCTCGCTGCCATCAGGTGAGGGACGGGGGCTGCCCGTGGGGCACATCCCTGATCCAGGAGGAGCTGCTGGGGTTTCTCTGGGAGCTGCTTGCACGCGTTCTGCTTTGTTTGTGTCCCTGCTTTGTTTGTGTCCCTGCTTTGTTTCTGGCCCTGCGATGCCTTGCTCTGCTCACGATGTGAGCGGGGATGCGGGAGAGCGGCGCTTCCACGAGCGCCTGGCCCGTGCACAGTGTCCCCGAGGCAGGAGGAGCGTGGGCAGGCTGTGTGGTGGCACCATCAGGGCTGCGTGGTGGCACTGTCAGGGCACGTCCAGCATTCCTGGTGCCTGCGTGGGCACAGCCCTGCTGTGGGGGGCTGCAGCCCAGCCCCTCTCCCTGCAGACCTGCGAGGCCCTGGCGTGTCCTCGGCTGTCCCTGGGTGCACAAGTGCCCCTTTGCCAGGTGCTTTGCTCTCTACTTGATTCACGTTTTGTTCTTTTTCTCTCCCAGGGAGCAGGTCCGAGGCATAAATCCCAACCTTCATTTCCTGGAAGACACTGCCTCCCTCTCAAGGGAGCTCGAAGCCCTCAACAGCAGCTTGTTGGCCACCAACTCCCAGTACCAGAGCAAGAAGAGCCAGTTTGAAGCCAGCCGCAGCACAGACCTGTCAGGTACAGCTCTGCAGCTGCAACATCTCTTCATTTGCAGTTATTAATTTACCTCAGTGTGACTGTGCCTGGGTTTCCCCCGGCTGGGTGGAGGAGAAGGAGCTTTTAACCTGCTGTCAGCCTCAGAACAGCACACAGATCTCCTGTCCCAGTGAGAGGGATGCTTCCCATGCAGCCTGTGCTCCACGACCCGGGCTTTCACACTGCTGGCGTATTTGCTCTGGTGCTGTGGGGCTGGGAGCTCATTTTGTGTTCCTGTTCCCCACCAGCACAATCTCTGCTGCCGGGGAGGGGTGGGAAGGGGACAGCCCTGCTGGGAGAGTGTCGCTGAATCCACGAGGCGGCCGAGAGGATGGAGGCTGTGCACAGATGGAAGGGATGGAGGGCGGGGAAGGGAGCCAGGCGGCTGTCAGGCACTGGGGAGGAGAAGAGCTAATTAAGCCCTGCGACGCTGCTGGTGGCTGCTGCCGTGAGATCCCAGCTCCAGCTCCTTCTCATGCCGTGCCTCCCGGCTGTCCCCTCCCCGCCACAGCACACGCTCAGCTCGGGGCCGTGCCAGCTGTGCCCAGCGGCTGCACCAGGACAGTTCACTCTGCACCTCTCTGTGCACAGCTCAGAGCTCCATGCCCTGGCCACCCTCCTTCCAGCCTGTGCTGGAAAGGAATTTTGGGGCTGCTCAGGAGCTGGGAAAAGGCTCTGAAATCTGTCCTGCCCTGCCAAAGCCCAGGATCAGCGTGTGTGCCTTGGCTGGCTTCAGTTTTGTTTCAGCCTTTTAACCCCAACCCAGAGTTCAGTCCTTCAGGAGACCTCGAGCTCGCTGAGGGAATGGCTGGAAAGTGTTAGGAATTAAAAGGAGTTTTTTGGTGGTGCCTCAGTGACTGATCCCTGGCTGCACCCCACTCTGTGCACGCACCCGCTGCAGGGCAGAGCCAGTGCCTCCCTGAGGGGCTGTGCTGCATTTGTGAGTCATTTGTGCCATTTACCAGCTTTATTCCCACAGGAGCCTTCCAGACCATCCGCTCTGCCCACCAGACGTCCAGCAGTGCCAGCAGCCTGGCCGCCGGGGCCCCGGGGCTGCTGGCCCAGGCGCGGGAGAGCCGCCGGAGCGCCGCGGGGCTGCAGCGGGGCCTGGCCGCGGCCACGGCCGAGCTGCTGGCCCTGAAGGGCGAGCTGGCCTCAGCCCCCGACCTCACCCCTGTCATCAACCAGGTGAAGATGCAAAGTGGGTTTTTAACTTCCCCGCGGGGTGAGTGTGGTTTTCAGTGGGGCCCTGTAGAGCTCGGAGGCAGAAGTCTCGTCCTGCAGCCGTCCTCAGGCAGGACAAAGTCTGTGTCCAGGCAGACTCGGCTGCTGCTGTGGCCATGGGTGGGGAATGGGCTGAGCATCCCCTGCCCGGGGATCACAGATCCCAGAGCACTGCCCACCACCCACTCCCAGCCATGTGCATTTCCCTCCGGGGACTCTCTCCTGTCAGTTCTTGTATCTCCCAGAACCACTTAGTTTCTGGATGAGGTTTCTCTTATTTCTCCTTCACCGCTTTGTTATTGCCATGGAGATGCATTTCGGTGTCGGTTGCTGTGGAGACCACCAGCCTCCCCTCTCTGCTGCTCGGGGCACCAGCACGTTCCGAGCCACCAGCCTGGCCCTGGCTGTGCACGTGTCCCTGCTGCAGTGTGACTTTGGGGGTGACTCTGCCAGATGCCATGCAGTTAGAGCTGCTGCTGGTCTCCAGGGGCTTCTCATCCAGGTCTCCCCGAAGCAAACGGGGCAGGTTGGATGGGTTCTGCAGAGCTGTTTGCTCCACACAGATGTGCTGTTACTCATCGTGAGCCGCTGGGCTTTGGCTCCGCTTTGCTCCTGTTTGTGCTCCAGCTCGGGCTGGTGAGGCGATGCTGACCCGGTGTCGCTGGCCCAGGTGTGGGCATCCAGCTCTGGCTGCCCTGTTCCGACAGCGGCACCTCTGCCGTGCTTTGGGCTGTGCCACCCGTGTCACTGGCAGCCCCGCTGGGCTCCCTCCCGTGCCCAGACAGCTCCTGCAGCTCGAGCTCAGCAGCCCCAGCTGCCCTGGCCGGGGCTGCAGCCCCCGTGGTGCTGTGCTTGCCCCCGCGGGCACCGAGGGGTCTCCAGCCCACCTCCAGCTGTTCTCTCCCTGCCCAGGTGTGCGGAGGGGCCCGAGCGGAGCCGTGCACCCCAGCCCGCTGCCAGGGGCTGCTGTGCCCTCGGGACAACAGCTCTGCCTGCGGGGCCGGCCGGCCCTGCCGCGGCCTCTTCCCGCTGGCCAGCGGGGCCCTGGCTGCGGCCGGGCAAGCGGCCAAGGAGTTCGGCAGCCTGAACGCCCGGCTCCGGGACACGGCACAGCTGGTGAGTGTGGGCACTGCCCGTCCCCCTGCTCGGACCTCTGCTTACCGCAGCAGAGAGTGAGGAACACCCACCTCAAACTCTGTTTGAGGCTTGATCCCTTGGGCAGCTTCAGAAATCCAGGAATTTTTGAGTGGGAGGCTCCCTGCTGCATGCGTGGGTCCTGCCTCCCCAGCTGAAGGCACGTGAGCGGCTCTGGACAAGCCACAAGGAAGCCTCTCTCCATCCTGGGTTGGGATCAGCATGGCAGAAGGGGTGGGAATATGGAAAACTCAGACTCTGCAGGTGTGTCTGCTCTAGCATTTGGTGCACTCAGGGAGGGTTGGTGTGTTAGGGCTCTTGCAGCTTCTTTCTGTGGCTTGCAAAGACAAAATGAGGTTTCAAAGTCATTCAAAATCCATTTCAAAAGTGTTTTAGAAGCTAAATGGTGCTGTCCCTCTTTGAGAGCTTCCTTTGCATATCCAACCCTCAGTCTTTAACATTTACAGTCCTTTAAAGCTCTGGCACGGTGAGAACAGGGAATAGCATCATTTCCTCGCCCAGTTCTCTCGGAGCTGAGGCCGGGCTGTGGGCCCCAGGACCAGCAGAAGGCACCATCAGGTCACTGTTGTCTGCAGATTAACACGACAGAGCTGTCTGCGAGCCAGATCCAGAGCAGCGCCCGGCGGCTGGTGGAGCAGCTGGGGGTGACCAGGGCCCAGATCGAGGGGGACGTGCGGCGCATCCGGCAGCTCATCCAGCGAGTGCGGAGCTTCCTGTCAGGTACCCCGGCACCGCAGGGCTGCAGCCTGCCTCGTGCAGGGACACAGCTGCGTTTCGCAGTGATCAGAGCATCACTGAGGTTGGAAAAGGCCCCCAAGGTCATCGAGTCCAAGCTGTGCCCGATCCCCACCTTGTCACCAGCCCAGGGCACTGAGTGCCACGTCCAGGTGTTCCCTGGACGCTCCAGGGATGGGGATCTGCAGCCAGCAGTGAGCTGAAGCAGAGAGGTTGTCTGGCCACGCTCAGCGATGCAGACAGACAGATGACCCTTCTCTGCAGCAGGCTGTTAATCAGATGAGAATTCCTTGTTGTCCTACAAACTGATGGGATGACTTATTGTTCACAGACAGATTGTAACAACATAATGAGCCTCCCGAGCATTAGCTGAATAAGAAAATCGGGTCATTTGGTGGTGCCTGGTGTTAATGATGAGTGAAGATATTTCTGAGCTAATCGCTGGGCTAATGTCCCTTGGGCTCTGCCTGCTTCTGATTTATTAACTTTTACTTGTGAAATGAAAAAAGGCTTGTCTTGAAACACACCCTCATCTGCTCAGTGAGGGCTGCCTGACTGCTCTGGGCTCAGCCGTGGTGCTCTTGCTGCCAAATTCAAGGTATCATTTCAGCTGCTTCCTGAAAGTTTTGCTGGTGTGAATGAGAAGTACATGGAATTCAAAGAGATTAATTCAGAAGTGATGCTGGCAGCTGTCTGGCATGAGATGTGTGTGAGATGTGCATGGGTGTCTGCCTCCCTCCTCCCTTGCATTTGCACTCCCACCTTTCCTGATGCTGTCTGTGTGCTGGCTCTGCAGACAAGGACACGGACCCTGCCTCTATCCAGGAAATCAGCGAGTCAGTTCTGTCCCTGCGCCTCCCCACGGACGCTGCTGCAGTCCGGAGGAAAATGACCGAGATCCAAAAGCTGGCCACGGAGCTGCAGTGCCCGGAGGACATCCTTGCCCAGACGGCCGAGGACATCGCCAGGGCCAAGAGGCTGCAGCAGGAGGCAGAACAGGCCAGGTCGGTGGGGGTTCAAGGCCTTTGGCAGCTGAGGGTCCCTCGGCTGGGGTGGAACTGGTGGTTCTCAGCTGGGTTCAAATCTCGCTCTGCCTGAGCTGTCCTGACTTGCACAATCTGAAGTTTTGGGCCAGGACCTTCTGTGTCCATCCAGTGCCTGAAAGAATGAGTCTGCAATCTCCAGACACCTCCCTAGGGCCCCAGGCGAATAAATCTACCAAGAACAGATCCTGTTATAGATACCAGGACAAGAAGGGCTTTATCAAAAGCAGAGGAGGCTTTTCTCTTATCTCGAGTGCCTGTGTTGGGAGATGACAGCGTTGCCCTGGTATTAGTTGATATTGGTGACCTACATCCCAGTTGCACAAGAGAGCATGAGGAGATTCGATGGGCTATTTGTTTTCTGGGTGAAAGTTGGGAGGATTATTCCACGGTCCCTTAAAAAGTAATTACAGGGTGTCCTTGCCAATTTGGAGCATCTGCTTTGTCACAAGCTGGCTTGCAGCAATACCCCAGGGAGAAGGTCAGAGGGGTAAGGCTGTAAACTCCTTGGCAGTGTCTGACACCTGCTTAACCTGCTGGAAGTGATGAGACAGGGGAGCCTGGCTTTCTCCAGAGCTCTGTCACCCGGCCTGAACAGTCCCACTGCGAGCAGAAAATTGTTCATTGGAACTGGTTCCATGGTTGTTGCTTCCCCTTCGATACCCTGTCACGCACTACGGAGTGAATGTTTCTGACTGGTTTGAAGGAAGGCGTTTCTCTCCCCTTCTTAGTTTGTCTCTTTAGTGGAACTAACGTTTCTCTCACAAGGAAACCTGCTGGAGTCCAGACCTGTGGGTTTTGGGGGTGGGAGATTGCAACTTTCTCAGTAGCGATCTTGTCGTGCTTCTCAAGCTCCCTGATTTTACCTCTGTGACCTCGACTTCCAGTCTGCGCCCCTACCCACGCTCACTCCCGGCTGCTTCCCACCTTTCCCCAGGAACCGGGCCAACGCTGCGGAGGGCAGCGTGGAGGAGGTGCTGGGGACCCTGCAGCGAGCCAACACGGTGCTGCTGGAGGCCCAGGGGGCCCTCAGGGGCTCGGGCTCGTCCCTGCGCTTCATCCAGGAGCGTGCGGAGGAGGTGAGCCGTGCCCGGTGGCCCCGCGGTAACGACCCCGGGTCCCCGTCCCCCGTCTCCAGCGCCTGCAGAGCTGGGCCCTGCGCAGGGAGAGGGCTTCGGGTGTGACCTCCCTCCTGACGGGACCCCTCTGCTCGCAGATCGCGGCTGTCCTTGGTCCGGCCGAGAAGAACGTGGCGGCCATCGGGGCCGGGCTGGCCGGGCTGGCCGGGCGGCTCTCGCAGCTGCAGCGCGGCACTGAGCAGAACCGCCTGCGGGCCGGGGACACGCGGGACACGGCGGGGACGGCGGCACAGCAGGCTGGCAGTGCCCAGCAGGNGCACAGCCCAGCCCAGCCAGCTGCGTCCTGGCGCAGGACGAGGAGAGGAGACTTTCTTGTCCAGCCGTGGCTCCTGTGCTGTCACATCACAGCATCGTCCCTCTGCTGAAGTTCTCCAGAGTCATTCCCAGTCCTAACGCCCTTCACTGGGAGCTCATTTCTGGTCTGTCCTGCCTGAGGCAGAGCGGCCCACGGAGCTGTCCGTCAGTCTCCGAGTGCGTCACAAACTGTCGCACATTGGTGACAAAGCTCTAGTGCAGTGCCCATTTAATATCCAAGCAGGATTCAGCACTGGGAGAACCCCTTCTCCCAGCCTGCTGGGCCCTACCCGCAGCGCTCGTTTGCTTTTGCCCAGGCTCTCGCCCAGGTGAAGGAGCTGTACGGGGAGCTGCAGGCCAGGCTGGGGCGGGGCCCCGCGCTGGGCGAGCAGGGCAGGAGGGTGCAGAGCATCGGCCGGGAGGCGCAGGCTCTCTTCGAGGAGACCATGGGCATCATGCTCAGGATGGAAGGTAAGGCTCTCACAAACTCCGTGTGATTGTGCCCTGGGGAAGAGCTCCTGGACTGCTGTGGTGTGAGGGAAGGGAGTGACGAGGAGGACAACGCACTTGGGGCAGTGGGAGGGTGGGATCTGGGCTGTACTGGTGGTGCTGTGCCAGGAAATGGAGAGTTCTCAAATGCCATTGTGCTCCCGTTTTCCTCCACACACTCACTTCCACTTTTAAGCATTCAAAGCTGATGGCTTTGTTGGGAGTGGTTCTTTGGGGCTGTTTTAGAGGGGGAGCAGGGGGAGTGCAGGATGTTGGCTTTCTTGCCCCATCAGAGCTGTGCAGGAGGGAGGTGGAGGCTCAGCCCAACCCCACCACGTAACCCTTCCTTCCCTTCCCTGCCCTCTCTCCTCAGCGTTAGAGTCAGAAATTCAGGAAGGCAACGAGGCTCTGATGTCCAGGCTGTCCCGGCTGTCGGGGCTGGAGGAGCAGGTGGGGAGGATCCGGGACACCATCAAGACGAAAGTCGCCTTCTTTGAGAGCTGCTCCTGAGCAGCCCCCGTGCTCCAGGGCATCGCTGCCTCCTCTGCGCACACGGACTGGTGCATTCATTCCCTTTCTCCAGCTGGAGTTCTCCTGTGCTCAATATCCCTATTTTTAGCAAGTTAATTTTCCATACCTGTGGAAAATAGCTGCACTGAACCAAAGGAGCAGCCCCACGGAGTGGGCTGGGCCAGCCAAAGCTGCCCAGTGGTTGGAGGAGAAAAGGGGAGAGACATCAGGCTCCCATGGCAAATAAACACAGCCCCAGGTCGTTCTCTCCAGAGGGATTTATAAACCAGGAAATTATATTTTTTTCCTTCTTTTAGCCAATTCAAGCTCTTTAAGCCGAATTTCACTGTTCAAATTAAAGCCCTCCTGTGGGGTCTTTCAAAGCTTTTTATCTGTGCTGCAGTTAATTCTTCAAACATGCCATGGCTTCAGTACTTCCCTCTGAGATCTTCCTTCAAACAAGCAGATCAGAGAAATGGAGAATTTTATCTCCCTCTGTACAACATACCTATATTTATGCAAATTAGAGAAACACAGGCTGATAGTGGAAGGTGAAGTCAGATGTCTTGTTTGATTTTCTGCCACAATCTGCTTATTTACCATGGAACATTTCCACGGGAGCAGGTCTGGGATGCACAGGGAAAGCTTTGGGAGGGACTTAACAGACCATTTCCACATCAGATTTCTATGAATAAACAGGAAGCACTTTACAAAACAAAACCCAGCTTTATTAAGCAAGTATTCATGGTGCAATTGCAGCCTTGGAAGCGGAACTCAGACCTTGCTGTGTTGTCAGACACGGGGAGGTTTCTAGCAGGTTCTCTCTCCTGTTGCAGCTGCAGTGAGGGCTGAGCAGCCTGGGCAGCTGAACCCTGGACTGCCAAAGCCTGGGACTAACCAAGCCCAAGGGGTGCAGGGGGTGAGGGCTGTGAAAACAGCTGAGCTCCACGGAGTAAAGCTCTGCATGTTTCTGGTTGGTGGGGTCGGTGTTGTGCGGTGCGTTTGTGCAGTGACAGCTAGACAGGGTACAGAAAACAAAAGCTGGCAGCGCTGATGATGCCCTATGGATAATATACAGTGGGAGTGGGAGCAGGAGCCTCTGACCTTCCCGTGCCTCCTCCCAGCCAGGATGACCCAGGAACACCCCGAGGCCACCGCAGCCGTGGGTTCCTGGCACCACTGCGCCCGTCCCCAGCTGGTCGCTGCTCTCCGAGAGCCGCTGGCGGGGCAGAGCCTCCTCTCCTGCTCACCCTGGCCGTGTCTGGCTCTCAAGTGCAGAAAAGAGTAAAAGAGCCCTTCTGGTTCTGCAAGAGAGAGAATTCCAGGTGAGGGCTGGGCTTTGTTTGACTGCACTGCTGCCTGAAGAACGTGCTGCTAATGAGCAGCCTGGGGGCGAGGGACAGCTCAGATCACTTTGGGGGCTCGGGTTCAAAGGGCTGGCACGGCCCCGATTGCTGGAATGGCCCCTTTGGGGGCTCGGGTTCAAAGGGCTGGCACGGCCCCGATTGCTGGAATGGCCCCTTTGGAGGCTGGGGTTCAAAGGGCTGGCACGGCCCCGATTGCTGGAATGGCCCCTTTGGGGGCTCGGGTTCAAAGGGCTGGCACGGCCCCGATTGCTGGAATGGCCCCTTTGGAGGCTGCAGCGGCTCCCACTCGCGTTTGTCTCTGCTGTGCATCCTTTGTGCCTCGCAGTCCTGTTCAAACGGCCTCACCAGCAGAGGCTGGCACAGGACATGAGAGGAGGGAGCTCCCTTGATGTAGCTTTTGAGGGGAGCTGTGCCAGCAGGAGCTCACCCTCGGGACATTCCTTAGAGCAGGATCTAACAGCGAAGCTTCTCACTGCTCACACACCCAGTGGTGCGGAGGCAACAGGGCTGAGCCGTGCCGTGGTCAGACAGGATCAAACTCGCCTAATTTTACTCTGCTTTACAAAAGGAGCATCTCTGTGCTCTGCTCACAAAGACATTTAAACCTGCCTGGGCCAAATCTGGGAAGAGATGTCCTGCCTGTGCTGAGCCCTGCACCTGCAGCTCTTGTCAGCCCTTTGCTCATGGTCACAGCTGAGACCCGGCTGACCAGCTCCAATCCCAGCTGAGGGAGAGGTTTGCATCAGTGTTTATCCCAGGGAATAGCTTGAAATAATTGCAGAGTTTGGTGTGACAGACCCATGCTCGGCTTTCCCTCTCACGTTCCTGGGCAGCCTTGCTGTGATGTAAAAGTCGGATCCCGAGTCACTGGCCTGGCCCTGATGGAAGCTGGGAGCTGAGTCATTGCTTAGAGGTGGTTTGGTGAAAGGCTTTTTCTGCGGCAAAAACCCGGGTTCGTTTATTTCGTGTACAATCACTGTGCTATTCGTGCCTTTCCCTTTTGCCTGCCCTAATTGGATTAATTAAAAGCAGCTGGTGATTGGATTGCAGAGCACTCACCTCTGACCACGCGGCTGCCTCCATCACATGATCAAACACACTCCAGTTTGCCCAGTGCCACAGTGAGACGAGTGTTTACTGGTTTTCATTGGAACAAGACCCTCTGACTTGAAATGACTGGTTGGGAATGGGTGAAACGGAACAGAAAGAGGAGAAATAACAATTATTTACAATCATCCTGCAGGGGGATTGTGGTGTTTAGTACAGAACATCAGCTGTGAGAGCAAAGCAGGGCTGGGTGCAGTCCCTGCAGCCACTCAGCACCAGCTGAGTAATGGCAGCAGCAGCTTGGACCACTGGTAGAAAACCAGCGTGCTCCAGGGAGATGTGCCACCCAGCCCGGGCAAGCTGCCCACCCTTGGACACACCCCGGAGAGCCTGGGCTGGGCACGGCTCCCAGCCAGAGCATTGGCTCATCCCTCCCCTCCTCCTTCCACCTGGCAACAACTCCTGTGCCAGGCATCTCCTTCCAGGCATGGCCGTTCCCGCACAGTGTGCTGGAAGTTAATGGTAAGGACCTGGATACCTACTGGGATTTCGAAGACTTTTTGAGCAGCACTGTCTCGGAGCAGGGGGACACCTTTGTCTTCTCGTGGCCCACACAGGAGGGGCTGCAGCCACAGGAGCTCCTGCCCGGGGGGCTGTGGGTGTCCGGCAGGGCCAGGCTGCTGTCCCCGGGCAGGGGTCCCTCCTCCGGGGGCCTTGGCAGCTTTTCCTCGCTCATTCCCGTGTCCCGCCCGGGCTGAGTGGGTGGGGTTGGATTCCCCTGTGAGGGGCCCTGCGCTGTGTCCTTGTCACCACGTGGCTCTGCTGGCAGGGGGGTCCCCGTGGGGCTGCTGGGTCTGGGGGGCTCCGAGGTCTCTGTGACAGGGACAGAGCTCTCGGCTGCCCCGTGGCCGCTCATGTGCAGCTTCTTCATGTGGTGCACGACGGCCGCAGCGTTGAAGGCTTGCTGGGGAAGGAGACAAAACCCCTGGTGAGCACCCGGTGCTGCCAGGACACGCTGTCCCCCCCAGGTGACACCAGGCACAGCGCTGCTGGCACTGACTCTTTGGGATGGGCACATTCCAGCCACAAACTCCGCGTTCTCCATCGAGCGAAGCTGCTGATGCTTTTGCAGTTTACAGCTGCTCCCACCCGAGGAAAACGGGGAACAGCTGAGAATGAGCCCCTGCCCTCTGCTCTGCTGGCGAGGCCCCTGCAGCTCGATGTGTGTGGGGAATCTCCCGGCTCACTTTGCAGCAGGATACTGCTCCAAACACCTGTAAACGCTGGCTGCAGGCAGTTTGGAGGATCCAGCTTTGGAGGATCCCAGCTTTCGGGCGCTTACCCACCCAGCTGAAGCCCTGCTCAGTGCTGGCTGACAGCAACTGGTATTTGTTGGTGGAACGGCTCTGGGCTCCCGGCAGCAGCCGCTTACCCTCCATTTGCTCTTTGCGAAGTTCTTCTGGATCTGAGCACTGACAGATGGGTAGATGTCACGGTGAAGGGCTGTATTTCCATTAATCCTGCAGATGGGAAGAGAAGAAAATGGGCTCGTAGGCAGATGGCATTTGTAAGGCATTCCACATTCTGGAAGCACTGAACTGCTTTGTACGTTCAATCAACAATAATTAAACCCAAAGGAAAAACAGCAACAAAATGTAACACAAACACACACTTCAAAGCCTGGGAAAGCTCAGGGTGGGATTTCTTCCCTGCCTCTGTTTGCGGAGGCAAATATGCACAAATTGCATCTTTAATTATTCATCTTTGCTTGCTTTGCTCACGAGAAGGAGCCAGCGCGGGGGAGGCGGTGACGTTAATGACGTTAATGACGGGCTGGGGGGGACTCCTGTGCCTGGGGACACTCCTGTGCCCAGGGACCCTGCTGTGCCCAGGGACACTGCTGTGCCCAGCTCCCACGGAGCACAAGGAGCGAGATGTGGGGCTGGAGAATCCCCGTGGCCACCCTGTCCCCTCACCACGGGTGCCGCAGGGCTTCCTCACAGGTGAACCTCACGCTTGGGTTCTTCTCCAGTAAATGCCGGATGAAATCCTTGGCTGTTTGGGAAAGGGGGAAAAAAACAGACAGAAAAGGTTATTTTCACCTTTTTCCCAGATCTGACCCTAACAGAACATGGGAAATGCTGCTGGAGGAACATCACAGAGGTCAGCCCTGAGGAGGAGGGGCTTGTATCCCTGCACCAGGGAGGTGCAGGTTGGATATTGGGAACAATTCCTTCACTGAAAGAGTGGTCGGGCACTGGAAGGGCTGCCCTGGGCAGTGGTGGAGTCACCATCCCTGGGAGTGCTCAAACAATGAGTAGATGGCACTTGGTGATGTGGTTTGGTGGGCATGGTGGGATTCGGTCAAAGGCTGGATGTGATCTTGGATGTCTTTTCCAGCCTTAATAATTCTGTAATTACTCCAACAGAGGGAGATTCTCACGGTGACAGGCTCCAGATGAAAAAGTATCAACTGTGGATGTACCAAACCTCACTCCTAGTCTGTGTGAGTCGGAGTTTAATTATTCTCCTAAAAAATAACTCTAAAAACCATGAAGTGCAAACTGAGCAGATTTAGAAGTTGCCCTGAAGAGCTTTTACATCTCTCCCCTTTTTTTTTCCTTTTTCTTGCAGGAGGGATTGTGATGTTTGTTATTAAAGCCCAGCACACCCCCTGCTAGGTCTGTTTGTTTGTATAAAAGATTGATGTTGCAATGAGCTCTGAGGATGCCGCCTGCAGCGAGCTGTGCACAGGGCTTGGGTTGGAAGGAGCCTTAAAGCTCATCCAGTGCCACCCCTGCCCTGGGCAGGGACACCTCCCCCTGTCCCAGGTGGCCCCAAGCCCTGTCCAGCCTGGCCTGGGACACTTCCAAGGGAAATCCAAGCCTGCTCAGAGCTCAGGAATCATTTGTGAAAATCAGGTTTACATTAACCACGGCCTCAGCTGAGGATGCTGCATTCCAGGCAGGCTCCAAGCACCCCCGTCTGCCAGGGCAGCTTTGCTTTGGCATCATCCCCCCAGCACTGAGGAGATGGAGCCTGGGATCATGCCCAGCATCCCCAGCATCCCCAGCATCCCCAGCATCCCCAGCATCCCCAGCATGCCCAGCATCCCCACATCCCAGCGCTTGCTGCTCTGTGAGTGACTCCGTTCAGAGCCCCAGCCCTCCCCTTCCCTGCTGAGGCAGCACGGGGTGTTCAGGGCTTGGCTGGTTTGGGGATTTGGGATCGGAGCCTGCGGGAGGGAATGTGGGGCTCCCCAGCTCCGGAGCTTTACCTGACTCGGAGATATCGTCCCAAAACGGAGACTCGAACTCGTAGTAGCCTTCCTTAATCTTTTCAAAGAGTTTGGATTCAGTTTCTTCATAGAAAGGAGGGTACCCACAGAGCCTGGAAGAGAGCAGAGAGCCAGGGGCCCTTCAGTGCCACCACAAAGTGGGCACAGGCTCCTCCGCAGCCCACAGGGGCCACGCGAGCGAGCGGTGACAGGAGTGACAGAGGAGCTGCTCTGGCCACTCCTCCGTCCCTCTGTGCTCAGAGGATCAGCAGAGCTGCACAGAAGAGTTAAAAACCTCTCTGCAGCAGCGAGGGGAGGGAGCCAGGCTGGTAGGGAGCTGAGCGGCGTGGGAGGGAGCGAAACAAAACGTCCCCGGGAAGGTGGAACGGTGTTTGTAGGGAACTGAGGAAAAACAAAGCATGGGATGAGGCACAGAACAGAGCAGGTGTGATTCCTTCCATCTCCGCTCCTGCACTTGATTCCCCACATCCCTTTGATTCCTGTGTTTGGGAGGAATTCAGTGCTGTGCTCCACAGAAAAATGGGAGGTCTGGCATCGCCCCCGCTGCCGCTGCCGCTCCGCAGAGCCCCGGGGGAGTTGGGAAACTCACGGAAAAACGAGTGGGATGCTGCTGCTTGCTGGTACTCACAGGATGTAGGTGATGACCCCGATGGACCAGCAGTCCACGGCTTTGCTGTAGGGCTTCTGGGCCAGCACCTCGGGGGCTGCGGGACAGCAAAACCAAAGGGCACTTCTGAGCAAAACTGAATTATCCATCACTGGGAAAGCAGCAGTTTCAGCCAGCACCAGCCCCATTTCCCAGCTGAACTGGTCTGTGGTTTTTGTATCTATTTTGTGCCATTAAACAGAAAAAACCACAGACAATCTCTGCCTGCGTGCTGAGGTTTAACCAGGGAGCTGCATCCTGCCAATGCAGTCTGGTGGGAATTAAACAAAATCCCACTGCATTAAAATAATTTTTATAATTTTTTTCAATAAATATACTGCCCTCAAAATTACCCTTTTCTTTGCATTTTAAAAGTCTTGAGATTTTTCTGAATGCATCTGTGAGTAGCACGCTGTTATCAGCATACTGATGTATATGAGGACATTCTTCCAGGCTATGTCCTGTATGTGCACAGCCTTTTTTCCAGGAAATCCACCAGCACAACCCCACTGCTGCCCCTTGGCTCACCCACGTATCCTGGAGTCCCACAGGCCGTGGACATGATCCCGTTCTGCTCCATTTTCGACAAGCCGAAATCCGTGATCATGATCTTGGAGTTCTCCTCGGGGGTGAGGTAAAGGAGGTTCTCGGGCTGCCAACACGGCGGGGTCAGAGGGTGGCATTTGTGGCAGGAGAATGGCAAAGAGCAGCAGAAGGGGGTGGGGCAGAGCAGGTGAGGCTGCTGGCTCCCCCGGGACAGGGACCGGGGCAGGGCTCACCTTCAGGTCCCGGTGCACGATCCCGTTCTCGTGCAGGTACTTGACGGCTGTCAGGACCTGGTGGATCACCAGGCTCGCGTCCTTCTCCGTGTAAACGCCCCGCTCCAGGATCCTGTCAAACAGCTCTCCCCCAGACACCCTGTGGAGAGGGCAGCTTAGACAGGAAAGGACTGGAGAAACGTAAACAAAGCTTTTGTGTCAGGTCAGCCGAGTTTCGGGTCCTTTTGCTGCAGAACCATTCCTTGGGCAGCACCTGTCGGGAGGCCGAGGCCGATGGATGCTCCGGGGTGCGACTCGGGGCTGCCAGTGAGGACTGCTGGTAAAGCCCCAGCTTGGGGGAGCTTGGCTGGGGTTGTGAGGCAAGTCCTGGTAGGGCTGAGCTGCAGGTGTCCAGCCCTGCCTCGGGCTGCACTCCACAAGGGCTGATAGGGTTTTGTGCTTTACTAAATTTGCAGTTAAGCAGCAGTAGCAGCAGCCGGGAGCTGAGAGCTCTTTCTCTGCTGCTGACACAGTGCCCATTCCATTTCTAGAAACCCTGCGTGGCACAGCTTTAATTAGAAATACTTCTGTCTGTGCCCTGCTAAACTGTGAGGAATCCATTTGCATAAACAGATCCAAATCATGGTTTAGAAAGCTGCTGTTAAAACGGGGATGGGCCCAGGTGCCAAAAGGAGTGTCCAGGTGTTTGAATGGGGCTCTGGGGCGTAGGTGCTGAAATCACCCTGGCCCTGCCCCTGTCCTTCCCCGTGGCCCCAAGGAAACGGCTCTGCTCGTACTCACAGCTGCATGACCAGGTAGAAGTGGGTTGTGCTCTCATAAATATCTTCTAAAGTCACGATGTTTTCGTGCTTTATCCTGCAAAGGGAAATGTGGGTCAGAAACAAAACGTGGCAAGGACAGAAGGGGTTCTGAGGTGGGAAACCCGACAGTCATCTGGCTTCAGTCACCAGTGAAGGTTCACTGGGGGGTGCTGGGGCTGATGTCCCTCCCCCTGTGTGGCAGAGGATCACTGATGCCCATCCAAGTCCTTCTGGAGCACCGGGCACCATCAGTGGGGGGCACCAGACCCTTCCTTTGAAGTACCCGGCCCATCAGGAGCGTTCCTTGGGCTGTAACACTCACTTCTTCAGCACTGCTATTTCGTTCTCCAAGCTGCTGTCCCTGTTGAGAGGAGACTTCTTGATGCATTTCAGAGCAAAGAGCTTGCCAGTGCTCTTCTGCTTCACCAGGAAAACTTCTGAGAAGGCACCTCTGCAGAGAGGGGGAGAGGCTGCATCTCAGGGGTGCTGCCTCCTGGCACTGGGAGGGACTGGGAGAGAGGGGAAACAGCCAGGGAAAACAACGTGGTGGGGACTCAACTCCGCGTGGTTGTAAAGCTGGAGTTGTACCTGCAGCAGCCCCAGACGTGGGATATTCAAGGCGAGGTTATGCAATGTAAATAAACCCCACAGTGTTTTCTGCAGAGAAGATGTGAATTCTGCACAGCCCACCAGGGAGCTGCAGTTTGGGTTGGTGTCACCCAACACTCTGCACGTTAAAATGCAAAACGGCAGGGGAACCTCAGTTAATATTTAAATTCAGCCTCTGATGGTCCTCCTGCTGCTTCCTGTGTCCCCTCGGTGACAAAGTGACAGTGAGTGGCCAGGGCTCACCCTGAGCAGCAGCAGCAGGTATTTATAACCTGCCTAAAGCCCCCAATCCTGTTACAGCTTTGTCCTGGGGAGCTGAGCACGGGGCTCGGGGCAGTGACAGTGACACTGCGCCAGGCCAGCCCTCGCTAATCCTCGTCAAACCCGCAGCACATTAATTGGGGCCCATGAAATGGAGCTTGCTCTGAGTCTGCAAAGCCCTGCAGGGAGCTGAGGGTGGGGCGGGGAAGGGCAGCGCTGTGGACCCTGGGGGGAAGTGATAACAATTTTGAGGTGGTTTTAGGCCCGGATCTTCATTTCAATTCTTCAGGGAGCTGAAGTGATGCATGTGGGAAAAAAATATCCCCATTTCTAATGCTAAATTTTCCTATTAAAGCAATAGGAGGAAATGAACAACCTACAAATCAGCTGCTGGGGCATCTGTTCTACATCTCTGTCCCAAACAGTTTATAATAATTATGCCCCTTATTAAAAATGATGAATCAACAAGTGGGCTAGGAGAGAACAAAGCTTTTTCTAACCTCATTCCTTTAGCGAAAGCTGCTGGGTAATTCAATTAATTTCTGAGGCTGACAAGGCACAGAATTCGGAGTAGCTGCTTCTTTGGGAGCTTTGTGGTGGGCTCAGAAGTCACAGAAAATTTGTCCGTGACAGAACTTGCTGGTGGAGGTAATTCAATTCCTCCCCCACCACCTTGGAAATGTTTTGTTGTGTCATCCCCATGAATAGGCAAATTAAGCTGTTAATGCACAGGGAAGGACTGTACAACTCCAACATCCTTGTTTTTGTTTCATTCCCCAACTGAGTCAGGGTTCCTGAGCTAAATATACGACTTGTTATTGTCGCTCCTCTCCCTGCGCCAGCCCTGACCTTGGCGCAGCGGGAGCAGGCAGGAATGGAGCAAAAACTCATCCGGGGTTCCCCCAGGGGCAGAGGGGATGGAGGGAAGGGCAGAGGGGATGGAGGGAAGGGCAGAGGGGACAGGGGACGGAGGGAAGGGCAGAGGGGANGAGGGAGGGGCAGAGGGGATGGAGGGAAGGGCAGGGGGGATGGAGGGAGGGGCAGAGGGGACGGAGGGAAGGGCAGAGGGGATGGAGGGAAGGGCAGAGGGGACTCAGCAGTGCCGGGGGGTTTGGGGCTGTTTGGGAAGGGTGAGGGGGCTCGGAGCAGCAGCAGCAGCCCTGGGCAGCCCTCGCCCGCTCCCGGGCTGTCCCCGAGGGAGCCGTGTCCCTGGGACATGGGGCAGGGCCGGGGGCCGGGGCTGGGGCTGCTCCTGCCCCGAGGGCAGCGCTGGTACTCACGACCCCAGGGCCTCCATGAAAATGAAGGTTTTGCGGATGTTGCTGGTCTGCTTCTTCCAGGAGCTGCTGTCATCCTCTTCCTTGCGCCCCATCTCCTCCAGGCTGGAAGCAGGGAACGCTGTGAGGAGGAGGAGGAGAGGTGACTGGCGTGGTTTGTGTTTGCAGGAAGCCCAGGCTCCCCAGTTAGAGTTAGAATTAGAGCTGGCCAAGGTCTGGGAGGTGTGAAATGTTCCACAAACCCCTCGGCACTCGTAATGAGAGCGGGTCTAAGGACTGGAGGGACACTGGAACGTGAGAAAGGAGCCTGGAAATGAGGGAAAATAGATATAAAAGTGACCCTGGGCAGCAGCATGGCATGGGGAGCATCCCTGGGCGTGGGGAGAATCTCCCTTCCCAGAGCAGGAACTGTGGGACACAGCTGGGCCTTCAGAAGACAAAGCAAAAGCTTTCATGGATGTTATTTATCCATTTGCAAGAGGCAGAAGTATTAAAGTAGAGAAAAAGCTGAAAGGTCTTTTTTCATGAGAGACAGCTTAGATATTGGATTCCTCCTGAACCTACTTTATCTCCTTAATTAGCACGTTTGCAGGGTTTTCAGCTCCTTGACACAATTTTTAAAGGTTAATTTAACATGACTGAAACCAAAATTGACTCAATTGTAAACATTTGAAGGCTTCAGTCCATAAAATCACCAAAGGCCTCATGAACTTGACCTTTATTTACCTCCTGGTCTGTGATGCCTGTGTAACTCTTAGAAATACAGCTCCTTATGGAACCCAGTCTTATCTTGCTGTTTGAAATCAGTGAAGGTCAGAAGTCCCTCACAAAAATGCTGCTCAATCAGTAGAAACCTTTCTGCCAATGATTTTGGGCCCCTAAATAATGTTTCCTTTGCAGTCCTCTGTCCATCCCAAATGCACAGGTCTGGAACATCACAGGAAGGGAATTTGCTGGCACACACGTTCAGCTGGTGATGGCAGGTGGGTTTTATCCACCTCAAATAAATACCAGCCCCGGGCTGGCCGTGGTGCTGAGTGCCAGGGAAGGTGAGAGGAGCTCTCCAACCCTCTCCCAGCCTGCTGCCAGCCAGGGAACACGAGGTGAAAAAAGAACAAAACCCCAAGGAGGTCAGCCTGGCCCTGGGGACAAGTGGCATTTTGGGCTCCTGTGCTGAAGCTCGTCCTGGCTGGGAGCAGCTCCCTGGGCAGCCTGAGAGGGACGGGGGACACAGGCAGAGAAACCCTCCTGCACGGGGCAGAGGTGACCGTCCCCACCTCTGGGGTGACAGTGGGGTGGTGGACACTGGGTTCTGGGAATTTGGCCCATTCAAGCCCAAGGGTTAAATTTGCCCAGTCCTGGCTCATTTCAGCTCCGTTGCTGGAGTTTTTGATGTTTAATTCCTTGTGAATTCAACAAGTTCCTTATTTTAAAGCGGAGTTTGCTCCCGAAGGAAGGTAGTGTTGTGTTTTCTCCAGTCTCCTGTGAATCATCTGCTCCTCTCAGAGCTGCTCCTGCTGTCACTCGCTGTGTGGCAGTTGCTGCTGGGGACAGGCTGGATGAGCAGCTCTCCCTCCCTCCACGTGGATCTGATTTCCTGCTTTCTCAGTTTTTCTGTGCCATCATCAGCAAGTCATTTCCTGCCTGCCCTCGCCTCTCTGCGAGGAAGGGGAGTAAATGCTGCTGTTTTGAAAGCAAAATAATGGAATGTTTGAGTTCCTGAGACGTAAAGCTGCGTATGGCAGGGGGGTGGAAGGGAGTGATCTTTAAGGTCCCTTCCAACCCAAACCATCCTGTGATTCCACGTGTGCTCAGGTGAGGGACACTTGCCCGCTGTCCTCCTGCTGGATCACATCCTTCTCCTCGGGAAAGTGTTTGCCAAGGGGTTTGCAGGACACGGCGGCCTCTCAGTGCAGCCACGATTATGGGATCAGGAGAATGGGAATTCCCTGAGGCTCTGGAGTTCATCTCTGTCTCCCACTCTGGTTAAGTTACCTGTTGCACTTGACAGCAGTTGCTGACAATGCAACGTTGGATGTAATTGTTGTCTGTCTTTTGTTATTTGTTCAAGCTCTGGTGCAACAACCCCAGAACCCCAGAATGGTTTGGGTGGGGAGGGACCTCAAAGCTCAGCTCACTCCATTCCCTGCCATGGGCAGGGACACCTCCTCCCACTGTCCCAGGGTGCTCCGAGCCCCATCCAAGCCCTGGACACTTCCAGGGATGCAGGGGCAGCCAC
The DNA here is from genome assembly GCA_013397975.1 of Machaerirhynchus nigripectus. Classification (NCBI taxonomy): domain Eukaryota; kingdom Metazoa; phylum Chordata; class Aves; order Passeriformes; family Dicruridae; genus Machaerirhynchus; species Machaerirhynchus nigripectus. The sequence continues at coordinate 630,355 of VZRQ01006896.1, forward strand.
AGCTGCTCTGGGCACCCTGTGCCCTTTCCAGGGCCCTCACCTTTCCCTCTGCTGGTGCACAAACCTGGGCTCTCTCAGCTGGAGAAACGTCCCACAGGAGTTAGCACAGGGCAGAAGCTGGGCACACACTTGTGCCGGGACTGGCAGCTTTCCCTGCCCTGTGGTGTGTCCATCTGCCCACGCCCACCCCTGTCCTGCCCTGCTGCCCCCGTCAGCTCCGTCCTGACCCCTCCAGGGTGCCTGGGGAGGGTCCAGCCCGGCAGGGGGATGCACACAGAGGGCACCCCGGCACAGGAACACACATTGCTTTAACCCCGACCCCAGCGGGCTCGGCGGGGCCCTTTTGCCCGATCACCTCTGGGCAGTGCAAGCACTCCGGTGTGCTGAGGTTGCATAATGAGATCGAAAAGCTCATTAACTAACGCAGGTGAGGACCTCTGGAGCTGAAAATGAAGTGCATGGCATGGCTTTAATTTGTGGAGCTTCCCTCTTCCCCATCCTAACAGATAGAGCAACGTGCAGGGCTTCAATCGAGTTTATATTACAGATACAAGATAATGAACAGGTCTGATATTAATGTCTGATCTTTGGGCTCTTCTACAGCCTGAGCCAACAAACTGCTCTGCTCTGTCTGATCCAGCACGACGCTGCTCACAGTGCCAGGGATGTTTTTATGACCTTGTTTAAATATTTCCTGAGGAAATTTGTTCTGCTTCCATATCCCACAGCAACAAATCCATCTGCGGCCAGACCCTGCCTCTGAATGGATGCACTGCATTAGCAGAATGATTGTAAGTCATGATTAATGGTCTCGTGACAAACTTCCATGTGCAGGGGGAACAGACATGCAGCTTTCAGGGGTTTGCCTTTAGAATTAGAAGTTTATAGGAAAAAAAGGAGAATACAATCTCAAAGGGCTTTGATTTAAAAAAAAAAAATACAGCAAAGCAAGTAAATCTGCACGTGAATGAATGAGTGAATGAATGAATGAAGTGCCAGGGCAGCCTCCGTGTTCAGGGACAAAAGAACAAGAAATTGGAACCACGAGCTCGCCATTAAAAACAAACCCACGTCAAACCTCTGGTATTCCCCCCACCACGCCATCCCTTCCAAAGCAACTTGGGGAACACTTGCAAAAACCTCCATTTCCATTATCAATATCCCAGATTCCCTAAAATACTTTGGCAGTAAAATGCTAGAGACAGCTTTCTATGAAATTGCTAAATATAACACGAGTGCCGGAGGATGCTCCGGAGGAGAAATCCGCCGGTATTTCCCCGTTACAAGACAAAACCCATTTTAAAGAAGAGCAGGTGAGCAGGGATCCCACCTGCCCCAGCGCACGGACGGGAACAGCAAATGGCTCGCAAGGAAAGGATATTTTGCTTACCCAAGCCAGCACAGACAGATAACTCCTGTTGGCTGCTCCCGCTCAGCTCCCAGTCTGCGGGGATTAGAGCCCGCCCGGGCTCCGCGAGCAGGAGGAGGAGGAGGAGGCGGAGGAGGAGGAAGGGATGGAGCACGGAGCCGGTAAGCAGGCGGCAGCAGGAGCCGGGGACGGCGCGGCAGGAGCCCGGGGACAGCGATGGCAGCGCAGGACGCGCTCGGCTCCGCGGCACCGCCGCGCTCCGGCCGGGATGCGAACAGAACCCGCCTGCCGCGAACGATCGGCTCCTCGGGGCTTGGAAACCGCCCCGCTTCCCTTCGGATGGCGCTGGGAGTTCTGCGGGACTGCGCCGGGGCAGGCTCTCCCAGCAGGAGCTCCAGCACCGGGAAAGGGATGCTCCTCATTTAAATGGCACACACCCACGGAGAACAATCCCTGAGCAGAGGTTAATCTCCATGCCTGGAATTTGGGGCGATTTTACCCCACACAATAGCTCTAGTTTGACTTTCAAAACCTCCCTCTGTGTGCCTGCTCAAGCACAGCACATATGAATAGAGGAAATATTAATAATTCTTTGGATCTTTTCTACAGTGTGGGATTTTTAGAGCTGGCAATAACAACTTTACTGACTGCATTCTCAGTTGATTTACACTGCCATCTAGAATAATGCATGGAAAAAGTCCATATCATTGTGAAGTTTAGTTTTATGTCAGGAATAAATCAGCTCTGAGGCAATACTTGGAAATCACTTTCTTTTCCTTAATATATTTTCCCTCAGCAGCTTGGTTCCAAGGCGAAGGCTCTTTGGTGTTGCTCCTGTCTTTGCTGGCCAGGCTCCATCTCTGGGAACCCCACTGGGAATTTGTTAGGATTTCTGGGTGTGGGTTTGAATGTGCAGGTTTCCTTTTGCACAAGGTTTTGGTGGAATTTGCATCGATTTTACCTGGAAAGTCACTGTAAGGCCCCGGCTGTGGAGTGAGGGGGAGCCAGTCCCACTGCTGGGGGAGACACCAAAATCAGAGGGACGTGAGGGGCTTCATCAGGGAGGTTTATTGGGGGGTTTATTAGGGGTTCATCAGCCATCCTGGGATGGCTTCGGAGGAGTTGGAGGCCGAGGTGAGCGGAGCAAAAGGGAAGCTCTGCCTGTGCTGCAGCCCCGGGAGCTGCTGGAGGGGAGGTGGCTCTGACCAGCAGTGCTGGGTGCCCACGCCTGGCCCACAGGGTGCAGAACTCGCTGTAAACGTGTCCGAAATCCACAGAAAGAGCCTGACTGCAGCAGGGCGGTGCTGGGGACGACCAGCAGCCAGAGTAGGAAGAAACATTCCTGAAAAGAAGGAAGGAGAGCAGAGCTCTTGAGCTGCAGCATTCCCACATCACCAGAGTTCAGGGCTTGGCCTTCAGAAACACTCAGGGAAAAACACCAGCAACCTGCAGGAGTGAGGGGAACAGCTCCCTGAGGCTCTGCTGTGCAGGAATCGGTGGAGACGGTGGCTCCTGACCTTGCCTGATGGAAATCTGGGACAGCAGCAATTCGGTTCAGGGACTTGTGCCGAGCTCTCCGTGGGCTCGAGCTAAAATAGCAAAATAGAGCTCTTAACCAGAGGCAGCGGGAGCGAGCGGCACTGCTGGCTCTGGCGGCGTGAATCAGAGCGAGGGGGCGTGAGGGAAACGGCGGCACCGGGCATGGCAGTGCCAGGGTCACAGCAGCACTGGGGACACAGCACAGCAGCACTGTGGCACAGCAGCACTGGGGTCACAGCAGCACTGTGGCACAGCAGCACTGGGGTCACAGCAGCACTGGGGTACAGCAGCTCCAGGGCACAGCAGCACCGGGATCACAGCACAGCAGCCCCAGGGACACAGCAGCACTGGGGCACAGCAGCACTGGGGTCACAGCAGCACTNCAGCAGCGGGCGCGGCAGCAAGGGGCATGGCGGCACCGGGCACGGCAGTGCTGGGGTCACAGCAGCACCGGGGTCACAGCAGCACTGGGGCACAGCAGCTCCAGGGCACAGCAGCCCCTCTGCATGGCGGGGAAGGCACCGTTATCCCCATCCCTGGGGAGGAGCACCTGGAACATGCCTGGGAGGCTTTGCAAAGGATGAGGGAAGAAAATGTTCCCTGAGTGTCATAAAAAACGTTGGAGAGGGACTTCTTACAGAGGCAGCTGGTGAGAGGACGAGGAGGAGGGGTTTTAAAGTAAAAGAGGGAAGATTTGGAGTGGATGTTGGGAGGGAAATCCTCCCTGTGATGAGGGTGGGGAGGCCCTGGCACAGGGTGCCCAGAGAAGCTGCTCCATCCCTGGAAGTGTCCAAGGCCAGACTGGATGGGGCTTGGAGCACCCTGGGACAGTGGAAGTTGGAAATAGATGATCTTTGATATCCCTTCCAACCCAAACCCTCTGTGAGAGGGGACCAGGGCCCTTCAGGCAGGAGCTGTGTGCACAGGGGGGCTTTGGGCAGAGGATTTTGAGTCAGGACAGCCTGAATGTGAACACACACTCAGAAAGCAAATACAGAGAAGCAGGGCTCCTGGAGCCTGACTCAGGGGTTGTAAGCCTTGGGTCTGGCACCACCAGAAGGGCAGTCCCAGGTGGCACTCGGGGACGTGGGTTATCAGTGGCCGTGCTGGGGCAATGGTCGGACTCGGTGTTCCTCATGGTCCTTTCCAACCTAAACCATTCTGTGGTTCTGTGGCAGGGTCGGGACAGCCTCTGCTCAGCTGGAGCATCCCAGGAGCTCCGGGCTGGTGCCAGCAGAGAGCAGTGCAGCACAGCCAGTGGAACCACCTGGCCCTCGGAGCACAAGGAAACACACGAGGAAAGCTGTGAGAACACGAGTGATGCAGCTGGGATTGTGAGCAGTGGGCCAGGGGAAGGTGTTATTGTAACTGAGCTCCCTGAAATAATGCGCAGTCCAGTAACACATTCTCCTCAGTCTGGGAGCATTATTTGCTTTTCTTTGCTGCCTTAAAACGGGGGTCCTGTGAAGCAGGAGGCTCCTTCACTTGGGGCATGATTGGGAGTGGGCTGAGGTGGGTCTGGGTGCTGATGCTTTGAGCCTACACTGTCTCAGCTGGAAAGAGCTGCTCTCTTTTCCAGGCTTTATTTTTAAAAATGAAGTGGATAAATTGGTGACTGAGTTACCCAAGGAACTCGGTCTCAGGTTTTGCACATTCTCCTTAACCTGGGAATTCTGGTCCCTGGAATACCTGGAAACTACATGGTAACCACTCATTTAAAAATGGTAAAGAGTCATGTAATTAGCTCCTGATGAGCATTACTGTTAATTACCCTGTTCAGTGGCACATTTACTGCACAGCTTCATTATATGTCCCTAAATAATTCCAGCCATCTCTTTTATCTCCATCATTTCCATAGAAAACTGCCTTTTGGGGACACAGCCCAGCCCACTGCACAAACCACCGTCCCCAAATGTCCCAAAATGCACCCAGCAGTCAGACTTTGGGGCTTTGGGGCTGCGTTTCGCCAACCCGAGCCACGTTTGCTCTGAGAGCCCACATGAGGGGTGGCTGATTGGGCACCCTCGGCCATCCTGTGTGGAATTCCAGCCTCACATTCCCAACCCACACAGCCCCTGCCATACAGAGCCCTTCCCAGAGCCGACTAAGAGGAAGCCAATTACGAACCTAAAAGGGCCTTTCATTACCCTTTTGAAAAATGCAGTGCTAATTATGCAGGTCTGAATAGATGTTTACTCAAGGGGTTAATTACGCATCCGAGAGGAGCAAAACTTCATTTAGTGCATCTGGGGAGGCCGGGGAGCCGCGGCGGCTGCCGGCTGCGGTGCCTGGGAAGCCTTGGGAAGTTGGTGCTCCGCGGTCCCTGCTCGTGTCCGTGGAGAAGCCGGCGGGGAGAGCCCGTCCCTCCCGGGGAGCGCGCATCCCTCCCGGGGAAGGCGGGGAGAGCGCATCCCTCCCGGGGAGCGCGCATCCCTCCCGGGGAAGGCGGGGAGCGCCCGTCCTTCCCGGGGAAGGTGAGGAGTGCCCGTCCCTCCCGGGGAGAGCCCATCCCTCCCGGGGAAGGTGGGGAGCGCCCGTCCCTCCCGGGAAGCGCCCATCCCGCCCGGGAAGCGCCGGTGCCGAGGCAGCCGGGGCATCCTGGGCTGGGCTTGGCTTTGTTCCGTGTCCTTCCCACCGGAGTCCGGCTGCGCCGAGGGCAGCTCCCAGCACCGTCCCCGGGCTTCGGGATTCCCTGTGAACTCCATCTGGGACCAGAAGCACAGCGGGAACTTGAGCACCCTCCAGGAGTCACCAGTGAAGTGCCTGCTCGGCCTGGGGCCCTGGGCACCTCCCTGCTCCGTGGCACCACGGGGAAGGAGGTTCAGTGGATCACCACATCAGCTCTTACAGCCAGAAAAGGCAGCAGGAGCCCTGGAACCCAGAATTTCCAGAGCCATTCCTTTTACACCTTGTGATGGCCGGTAAAACCCAGGCCTATTAAAGCATTCCCAGCAAAAGAAATCTTCCAGGACGCTGAAATCTGCCTGAAAGGAGCAATTCTTCTCTGTCTGCTTATTACTGTGTGCAGTAAATAACCAAGGAGATAACTGCACTGTAGAGTTTAGTTTGGGGAAGAATCCAATTAGGTTCTTCTGGGCTTGTCTCGTACAGGGTTATGCATGTTTCAGTTCATATTTTTTTCCTCCTGGGCCACAGAGCAGCTTTAAATCACTTTTCCTATTTTATCTGTGATTACAGGCTTAAGAACATGAGGAAAAAACCCCTCCTGTAAGCGATACACCAACACCATCCTGATCTCTGGTGCTTCTCAGCAGGTTCTAAAGAGTTTGGGACAAGGACCGAGAGGAACCCTCCTCCCTGGGGAGGAGGAGCGGGCACCGAGAGCAGCAGGACACGAGGGCTGGTTTCTGCAGGAGCAGGAGTGTTTGTTTTGCTTCCCGAGTGATGACAAGCGAGGAAACAAGAGCTGAATTTCACATCTGCTCCAAAGACTCCTCTTACTCTCTGTGAGTAGCCAAAACATATCAGGACTGGGAAGACAACACGTCGGAGGGATTTGTGCTTTTTTTTCCTCAGCTTGCGGGAGAGTGGAAGCGAGATGACAAAACATTTCAGGAGCAGCCAGGGAGCCCGTGGCCCGGCGTGCGGGAGGCTGGGAACGCGGGCTTTGCTGACACCGGAGCTGCGCTCCCCTGCAGTTGTCCTGGCTGGAGCTCGGGAACGTTCCTCGGCCTCTGCCGAGTCCTGGCTGACCCCCAGCACCGGGAGCGTTCCCTGGACTCCCCACAGGAGGGACAGACGGGAGCTGTGGAGGAGAGCAGCCTGCGAGGAGAGCCCAGAGCAGCTCCCAGCATCTCCAGGGGCCACTGGGAACCCCGAGAGGGACCCTTCACCAGGGGCTGCAGGGACAGGACAAGGGGGAGCGGCTTCACAGCGAACAAAGGGAAATTTGGGTTGGATTTTGGGGAGAAATCCCTCCCTGTGAGGGTGGGGAGGCCCTGGCACGGGGTGCCCAGAGCAGCTGTGGCTGCTCCATCCCTGGCAGTGCCCAAGGCTGGGCTGGACAGGGCTTGGAGCAGCCTGGGACAGCGGGAGGTGTCCCTGTTCCCGGGAGGCTGTGGGAATGGGATTTCCACCTGCTGCCTGCTGTGGGGACAGTGCAGAGCCTGGGCTGGCACCGTGCTCATCCCCATGAAATCCTGTTTATCAGCAAAAGTTCACTGGAATGTTATTAATCTCGGGGGCTTGGTGTTTGTTTGCTTCTCTCCCCGCGCTGCACAAACCCACACTCGCTCTTCCCCTCAGGAAAAATGAATTAAAAGAGAAGGAAGAGCAAATCAGACCGTTTCCCCCAGGCCACAGAATTTCTCAGAGATGCATTTCAAGGTGTTTATTGCAGCCTTTCATCCCCTCCCCGGCTGTCGGGGCTGAATTCCCTGCCTGGCAACAGAGCGGAGACCAATTTATTTTTAGCAATTTGTTTGCTTTGATTGAACCCTTAAACGCCACCCTGCTTTTAAGTCCTGGAGTCACCTCGGGGGCTGACGAGGTGGGCTGAACTCCGCAGGAGGAAGTTCAGGAGAGGAACTCCCCGTGCTGGGGAACCATCCCGGCTCCGTGAGCGCGGTGTTTGACCTCTCACCCGGGAGCTCTGGGCTGTGTCGGACCCACTCCCTGCCGCGGAGCTCGGAGTTCCTGGTGTCACTTTACACGAGGGACCCATGTCCCCGCAGTGAGGGCGGGAGGAGTGTCCTCAGTCTGAGCTCTCCATGGATCCCACAGAAGTCACGGAAATGCCTCAGTGGCCCCAAGACGCGCGGCAGCCCCGCGTGCTCAGTCCCTGCACACAATTTCTTCAGTTCTTTGCTAAAATTACCCTTTGAGGCACAGAGAGCTGCTTTAGACCCCTCCTTTTGTTCCCCCCCACACAAAAGGCTCTTAATAATTAAGTGTAATGGAGACACTCTGACTTGATTCCTCACTCAGATGATTAATTAGGTATTTCTAAATAAGTTACAAAATGTGTTCCTTTGGACTCAATTCCTTTTGCTTTATCCAAACTAAAACACACTGCTCTCCAGAGAGTTCTTGTTTGAGAATTGACTGAAGATAATTATTTCAGATAATTAAGATCACTGAGCAAAGTAATTTAATTTTCTTCCCTGCCTCTCCCTCCCTCCAAGAAATGTAAATGTCTGTGGAACATCTGATCAATAAAAGAACCTTTCCAAAGGTTAAGTTGGCCAAGTGTGTTGTGAAGTTGGGAGAGAGCAGCATGGAGTGAAATCCAGCAGAGATGTTTGGAAAAGTACTGAAATTTCCAATTGAATCATTCTCCCCACCAAGGTTTTCTCTGAGTTTGTTCTTTGATTTGTGTGTTTTGTTTTGGTTTTTTTTTAATTCTTCCTCTTGGCCAAGGGCGGAGCAGGGACAAAGATCTGAACCTCTGTGGCCGAATGATTTTATTGAAATCAGCCTCTGTGGGCAGAGCCAGCACAGCCAGAAGGGGTGCTCAGGGAAGTGTGGGGGTCTGGCCTCCCCGCACCCCGAGGCGTGTGTGATACTGATCCCAACCCCATCTTTGCCCGTTCCCTTTGCTGTAACCGTGGCCCTCGAGCTGCAAGTGGAGAAAGTGCTCAGCCTCTCATGGCTGTGGGGTCCGGCCACAGACAGGCAAAAATAGCAGTGCTAAGTCTTAAACAGCTTTTGGGATTGCAGCTTTATTCAATCCTGTATCCCGGGCCGTGCCTGAGGCTCAGACCTCACCTCCAGCTGGGTCAGCCCTCCCTGAGCTGGAGCTGCAGGCGGTGCTGGGGCGCACAGAGGGGTCAGCCCTGCCCAGGGGTGTGAGCTGTGGCAGCACAGAAACCTCTCCCGTTTTTCCCAACCTCGCTGAGAGGTGAGCTGGAGACTGAACCCTCGGGTCTGCGTCCGTGGGAGCTCCTCCTGAACCCCCTTCAGCTCCCGGGGGGCAGAATCCCTGCTCCTGCATTTACCTGGCTCTGCTTTGGCTTCTCAGCTCCTCCTGGAAGTCACTGCTGCTTCGGAGGTCGTTCGCAGCAGGAGGCACGTGTGGGAGAAGCGGAGGCCCGGGCTGGGTGAGCGAGGTCCGTGCCCAGGGCAGCGTGGGCAGAGCGTGCCAGGCTCCCGAGTGCCCGCGGCGCCTTGGGGAGCACTGCCTGCCTCCCAGGGCACCACCCCGCGCGTTCCCCAAGGCTGAACCCGGCTCTTGGAGCCCAAATCCGCTTCCCAATGGCTGCACAGCTTTATTAAAGCTTCCTGGTGTTCGTTATCATTTCTGTTTTACAAGGGCCCTCACCAAAAGCACAAACACTGCGGTGCCCTGTCAGTGCTCGGCTTTGAAGCTGCTGGGGAGGTGAATACCAAAGATCTGCTGTCTTAATTAGTACAAGAGGTTACAGAGATGTTAATGCCTGATCTTGCAGGGCTGACAGAAAGGATTAAAGGTTGTGGAATCAGATGCCTGTACAGCTGAGGGTTCTGGATGCTGTGGGGTTTTTTCCCGAGCTCACATTCTCACACCGTGGCTCCACTTTCTCGGCTGAACGAGCTCCTTGGTGCTGGGCTGTGCTTGGGACAGGGGTGGGAACAGCCAGGAGGGTCTGGATGTTCCACCAGGCTCCAGACCCAGCTCTGCAGCCAGGTGGTTCTGCCTGGATCTCTCAGGGTATGTCTGTGTCACCTGTCTCAAGGTGGTAAAAATCTTGCAGCAATTAATTAACTTATTGTATTTTATGATGTTTGCTGTGCCTCCTTGGCACCCAGAGGATCTCAGCTCTTTGATCCGGAGGGTGTGATTTATTGGGCAATTACACATCCCCACACCATCACTCATGCTGGGAAGAGGTGCTGTGATCTCATCAGTCTGGGGAAACGTGACATGGAAGGACTTTTATCAAATGGAGGGGGGCTGATGGATGGAGGAGTCAGGGAAGTATTGATTCCAGCCGATATATTATTTTCTGCGTTAATATTGTGCAGACAGCGGCAGATAGAGAGCCTGCACTGGTCTTGGTGTTCCCTCCACGATGAAGAATTGCCCCTCTGTGCAGTTTCAGTGCAATGAGGGATGGTGTTCTGGGACATCAAATGAGTTCTAAGGGAAACGTTTGTTCTTTGATTATGAAAAGAAAGTGGCAAAACGCACAATTGTTTTTCTCGTGCTATCAGGCAGAAACAACGTGAGGGGAATCCTCCTGGGAATGTGGCCTGGGAGGGGAGCTCCCTGTGTGTGCTGCTGTGTGGTGGGGGATGGCTCAGCACCCCAGGCTGGCTGTGGGACTGTTGGGGTCCCGCTGAGTGAGCACAGCCAGGGCAGCCTGCGGCTGTTTTGTCTCTCCAGGAACACCAAATTTCGGGAGCTCCCATGAGCTGCTCCAGGTGCATGGAGAGGAGCAGTGGCTGGGGCCACCCCTTGCAGGCAAACCTCACTGCAGGCCTTGGCAGCTGTGGAAAGGGGAGATCGGGAGGGGATTTTTAATCTTGGTTTGGTTTAGTCCTGGTGCCTGTCCTGGCTCAGAGCCAGAACAGGCATTCCAGGACATGGGCTTTCCTTCTATCCCTGTTTGCTTTAATTCCAAGGTCATCCCTCCGAGTTCAGCGAGCTTTGCTGGGCATGACTGATGTGTTCCCCCTGCTATCTGTTCTACCGTGGAACCCTGGACTTATTAATGTAGCGCCAGAGTCCTGCCCATATTCATCAGGACCAGATGGTGATAAGAAGGACTTGTGGTTTAAAAATTACCATCCTCCTTTTCTTCCCTGGCCCCCACCAGCAAAAGGAAGGGAGGGGATTAATCTCAGACTAAAAGTCTTTGGTTCTTGGCTGGCTCAGAAGTCATTAGGAGAGAACCAGGAATGAGGCTGAGCTCAGAGCCCTTGGCTCGTTCTGACTGATGAAAAGGTGAAGAAACTGCAGAATTTTGGGGCTGGTTGGGCTCAGGCAGCTTTGTCCAAGGTCCTGTTGTCCAAATAGGGAAGATTTTCACCTGAGTTTCCGTATCAGAGGGATGGGGGCGAGTCTGAGCTAAATAAAAATCAAAGGATGTTTTCTCGGAGCCCCTGTTCTGTTTGCCCATCGGGGATGGGGCCGGGGCAGCCCCTGCGGGGGATCCCGGCCGGTCCCGCGGCAGGCTGTGCGGCAGAGCCCGAGCACGGGGGCTGCAGGGCCGCTGTACTTTCCGCCGTCCCCGCTGGAGGTCACTGGAACATTGGTTACCATTGGCCCGCGGAACAAAGGAACTGCCAAACTGACGCTTGGCGGAATTAATGTTCGAAATTTTCAGAGATTTTGATCGGTTTCACGTATGAAAATAAATCTCCAAATTGCTCATAATCCCTGCGTGTAATGGGTATTTTATAAACACTTCTTATGCCCCGAGGAGACATCAACAGAGGCTTTATTTTACAAAAGTATGACTCAACTGCCAGGAATTTTGAGCAAAGCTCCTCTAATGGGTTCTCTGTGCCCCAGCTCTCTTTGTCATCCCCTGATGGATGTGTCAGAAGTTTTAAAACACACCTGAAGCCATTCCATGGTTACCAGCAGGAAACCCGAAAGCTGCCATCGCCAGTCACGGCATTGCATTTGTGTTGTTAAAAATGCTGGAGAGGGGGTGAGCAGCTCGAGTTCTGCAGAGGTCGTTTTATTAAAATTAGTTCAGATCATGGAAGCAAAATCTCTTTGTTTTTCCCCCTCCCGTTCTTTCCCTGTGGCCTGGTGCAGGCGGCTGTCCCTGCCCACGCCGCTCTTTGGGAAGCCCGCTCAGATCCCTCCTGTCTCAGAACCAGCCCCCCCAGGCAGGAGCAGCCCCCAGCACTTGGTGCTGGAGCAGGAGCAGCTGATGAAGGAACAGGACTAATTATCAGTAACAACAAAAGTTTGGCAACTCGTCACAGACTCATCGGTGCAAACCAAAGCTGCTTCTCCACCCGTCTATCAAACTGCAGTTGCTGTTAATGATAGACTGAATAATAATTAGTGTTAACTAAAAGGATCCCTTTCTACTTCCCAGCGATATTTAAAGCCAAGCAACAGACTCCTGGCTTTGGGCGAGATCCAGTTTCAATATAGCTCTGGGATTTATATTTCAGTCTTTAAATGTAAAGTGAATCTGCGGAATGTATCCGCTTATGGCAAACTCGGTGCCACTTGCTGGAAGTGCTTGCCTGGGAGTGCACGCAGTGATGAGGCAGAGCAGAGCCCGGGCGCCTTGGGAAGCGTGGGAGGAGCTGGGGATTTCCATCTCGGATGTGGGTGCTTCCTGGGAAGCGCTCCCACAGCAGCTGGTGGATCCTGCTGGAGCAGCGCTCACGTGGAACCGGGAGGGATCCGAGCGTGGCTCCCGGCACTGGCACTGCCACGAGAGAGTCTCGGTTTCATGGAACCGTCAGTCAGAATGGTTTGGGTTGGGAGGGACCTCAAAGCTCATCTCGTTCTACCCCTGCCATGGGCAGGGAGGCCTCCCACTGCCCTGGGGTGCTCCAAGCCCCGTCCAAGCTGTGGAGGGCTGCAGGAGGCTGGTGGGGTTTGAAGGAGCCTCGAGCAGACGACAAATGCTAAAATTGCTCTGATTACCCTCCTGGAGGGTCTTGAGACACCCACCCTGCGCTGCTCCTGAGCCCCGCAGGAGCTGCCCGGGGGCCCTGCCTGGGCTCCTCACGGGGCAGAGGCTCCAGCCTGGTTGAGTTTAGTGACAGGCATCATCCCAAACCCATGATGAACGCAGGGGCTGCAGCCCTGAGCCAGGGAGAGCTGATTAACGCCCTGAGATGATGAGGGGCCGGGGCAGGGAGAAGGTCCTTGGTGGGAGCTCCCCGTGATGCTGCAGCAGCCCAGGCTGGGTCTGGGCTAACAGAGGGGTTTGTACATTCCTGCAGGTGGGACGTGCTCTCTGCGTGTTCGGTTCTAGAGGTGATGGTGCTGCCCTCCTGGGAAGCTTTGCCAGATTTGGGGGACGAGAAAGGTGGCTTGGTGTGATCTGCCAAGAGTTACCCAAAAACCTGCCCCAAAACCATCCCTTTACTTCTCCAAGAGGTTTAAAACAGCCTCGTGGGATGTGCAGGTGTCTGAGCCAGCCTGGAGAGGAGCCTGGCCTGGCTCTGGAGCAGAAATTCTGCTTCATTTCAAAGCTTATCCTGAAATGTTTGCTCCAAAGCCCTGAAGCCCCAAGAAAAGAAGATGCAAATAACTTGACTCTTTTCCCATGGAAGCAATTAAGGAACTGTGTTAATAAGAAATGAAGTTGTTTGTAAATTTTAATGGTTTAAAAGATGCCCCAGGGAAATCACAGACAAATAGGAGCTGTTTGGTGCAGACCCTTTCTAGCCAAGCTCCACCTCCGTGGTGGATGTGATCAATTAAAAATTATCAGGAGGAAATGACACATTCTTTTTAATTTAATGCCTTGGGCCAGAAGGATTTTCTAAAGTAATGAATTGGGCTAGGAGGGGAGTGTTGCTTTATTTCCTCCCCATTTAACCAAAAAATCCCGCCAAAGGAAAAAAAAACCCTCAAAACCAAAGCAATCACCAACAAACGCCAAAGAAGACCCACAAATTGTCTCAATTTGGTTTTTTTTCTTTCAATTCTGTGCCTGCAAAGCCCATTCCATCACTCTGAGGCCCAAGCCCAGCTCTCTGGCCCACGGGCGTTGGCAGCATCACCTCCCCTGGGGCTTGGGGGTGCTGAGCTCCCCCAGGAGCCGTGGGTTCCATCCTGCCTGGGAGGTGGCAGGTGGGAGTGGGGAGAGCTGCTGGCCAGGGCTGGGCTGGGGGCAGGGAGCTGCTGGGGGATCCCTGGGTGTGCTGCTGGGGGATCCCGGGGTGTCCTGCTGCTGGGGGAGCCCTGGCTGTGCCCGGCTGTGCCCGCGTTGGGCTGTGCCAGCCCCTCCGCCCGCTCGCTCCTGTGATCAGCGCGATTTGTTCCCCCCGGAATTCCTGTAGGGCTTGACAAGACACCAAAGTTCTGCGGAGCTGCACAAAGGCCTCCTTTGCATATTAAAGACTCCGTGTTGTCACTTGACTAAATTTGGGAGCAACATCCAGCACTGTGAGTGTCATTAGAGCTGAGATGAATTCCAGGGCTCATTACGGGGTGCTGTGACAAAGAGGTGGAGGAAGGACTAGAAAGTGGCGCTGAGCATTTTTCCCAAAGCCCTGTCGAGGCTCATTTTCCCTCTTTCCATCTCCAGCACTCTCAATCCCTTGATAATAAATGCAGCTCACATAGGAACAACCCCCCGGACTGATTTCTTTCCACTGCAAGAAGTGATTTAAAAGAAGACGAAAAAAGACATTGAATGTGTTCATTATTGATAATCTTAAAGATTTACTGCGGGCTTTCAGAAAAGCTGCTGCCTTAAAGCAAACTGCTTTTATCTCCTTTTTGTTTGCTTAGTTGGCTTTTGTGGGTTTTGTGTCTTTTCCTTCAGTAGCTCATGTAGGTAGGAGCTTGAGTTATTTTTTGTTCCTGAGGGGGAATTTGGCAGCCCCTGCCAGCAGTGGGAGAGCTCAGTGGGACCTGCAGGAGGAGGTTCCTGGCTGGCGCAGTGGTGTGTGGGCTGCAGCAGGCCTGGTTGGGGGGCCCTGGCCACCGAGAGCAGCGGGGTTTGCCCATTTTGGGCAAGATCAGGGTGTTACAGCAGAGCAGCGCCGCACCAGGAGAGAGCTGGGATCCCACCCGGAGGTACAGTTAATTGGAAATATTTAGAAAACAAACAAAAAAACCCCCCTTCGAGCAGATTTCTCCACTGTTCTGCCAGCAACTGCAGCTGGTTCCTGTCCCTTCCTCCTGAGCCTGGTCTTTGTTCTTGCTGTGTTCCCCTGGCCCATTGCAGGGCCCCGGGCTTGGGGTCAAACGTTCTTCCTCTGGAACATCCAGAGTGCGAGGCCGGGAGGTGGAGGAGCGAGGGGGACTCGGATTTGGGTAAATCCCCGCGGGCTGGCTCAGGGTGAGGTGCTGGACAAGGCAGGGGTGGTGCTGAGCTCTCCCAGGTTTCTCCTGGAGGGAGCAGAATCCTCTGGGGGTGGGAGATGGGATGGGGAGCCAGGGGCACACGGACACGGCCAAAGCACAGAACCAGGAGGAGCCAGAGGGGATCCAGACTAAAAAGCCCAGGAACAGCCCCGGGCTCTGACCTTCCTCAGCCTCATCAGAGGGCAGAGCCCGTGCTCAGAGCGGGGGCACCGGGGGCACCAGGGGCGGTCAGGGACAGGAGATCGAGGGCTGGGTGTGCCCAGCGGCCTCTCCCCGCTCACCTGCGGCCCCCAGAGGCTCCTCGAGCTCTAATTAACCCCAAAAAGGGGCTGGGGCGGGGCAGGCGGCCTTGGGAAGCGGGCGGGGTTAATGAGGTGTTAATGAGGTGTTAATGAGGTGTGAATGGGTTGCCATGGGGACGGGATCGCGTTTCACCCCCCTGACCTCGTGCCGGCCCGGTGGGAACACCTGGAACGGAGCTT
>VZRQ01006896.1:645709-703474 GCA_013397975.1 Machaerirhynchus nigripectus
TTTTAAGGAAATTTGATGCCAGAAGCGCTGGGGGCGGTGCAGGGAGGGTCCCCTGGGGGTGGGGTGAGGGTGGGGAGGGGTCACACGGGCCGGGTGGGGTGACCGAGCTTCAGCTGGGTCCTGGGCAAGGCACAGCGATTGTCTCAGAGCCTTCAGGTGTGTCCCAGCATGGCCGGGGTGGGAAGGGATATTAAAGGTCCTTTCATCCCACCCTTCCCACTGTCCCAGGCTGCTCCAGCCCCGTCCAGCTTGGCCTTGGGCACTGCCAGGGATCCAGGGGCAGCCACAGCTGCTCTGGGCACCCTGTGCCAGGGCCTGCCCACCCTCACAGGGAACAATTTCCTCCCAATATCCCATCTAAATTTTGCCTATTTCAGTTTGAGCCCATCACTCCTTGACCTGTAGTTCCTGGTGAAGAATCCCTCTCCTTGTTCCCCGTGGGAAGCGAGAGCACAAACCTCAAGGTCCATGAAACTGAGGGGTGTTGGAGCAAAATCAGAGCTGACTGAACTCAGATTTTTGGAGTTCTTTCCCTGATTCCCTGGAGTGATGCTCCCCCCTTTCCCGGGCAGCAGTGGGGCAGGGTGTGCCCACTCCCACCTTTCCTGCAGTGCCCCTGCCCTCCCATCCTGGCACTTGCTCCTGGGCCAGGAGATTCCCCGAGGTCCTGAGCGTGTCGCTGCATTCACCCCCGAGTGCACTCAGCAGGAAACACCCGGACACGGTGGCAGGGAATCAGCGTTCACAAAGCAGAGCCATGTGCTCCAACCCTGTCATCAGCTCAGAGGCGTTTAATAACATCATCCTTCACCAATCAGAATAATTAAACAGCCTCATTATTTTACATATTCACTTGAGTCCAGATTCCTTGTTTGGCTTTCTTGGTCAATTTGGTTCTTGCTAATCTGGGGGAAGGAAAGAATGTTCTCTAGTGCTTAATTTGCATTAAAAACACTATAATTTGTAAGTAAATTGGAAGGCTTTTAAGTGAAGAGGGAACATCAGTGACTTGACAGTCAAAGCTCTCCTTTGTTTTTCAAGCATAATGTTCCAGAAAGATGCTCTTCCTTTCTTGGAATTACATGGCAGTGAGAATGAAGCCTTGTAATTGTTCATTAATCCACGGTCATTAGGAGACTGGGGGAAGGAGGCACCAGAAATGAAAAACCCAAAGCGGGCAGTGTTCTACCAGAAAAGTGACTCTAAATTTCTGATGTTGCTGAAGGGGGTAAATTGTTGCTTGTGGAGGCTGGGGAGGTGCAGGGATTGTGCTGCCTCTTCCCAAAGGGTTTTCCAGAGGAAAACCTGTCCCTGCCTGCTCCTGGGCTGAGCCAGCCTGGATGTGCAGCCTCGTTTCTTGGATCTGAGGGTTCTCCTTTGCACTTCTCGCAGTGCTGAGACGTTTCCCTTTCCTGGTGAGCCGAGAAGGGCCCCAAGGAGTGGAAACTGGAACCTGCATGGTTGCAAAAGGGTGTAAAGATCTGTCAGTGTGCCTGAGTGGGACTTCCCTACGTACTTGACCAACTGGCACAAGGAACCCAACTTGACTGGTTTGGTTTCTAAGAAATGCCCAAGGATCCAGGCTCTACTTTTCTTCCTTTTTTGGAGTATCTGATCCTGTGGATATTCCTTAAAAACCCCTTTCTTTCCTGTGTTCAAGATGTTGCTTTCTTTGTTGCTTCCACTTCTTTATTTAGGAGGAGGAGGAGGGGAGAGGAGGGAGAGATGCAGCAGAGGAGCTGATTTCAATGCAAATCTATTGTTCATAATTGCAGTTTTAAAATCTTCTCAACCTTCAGCTGAACAATGATAAAAGAATAATGGCTGTGAATTATTAGCTGTTCCACTTCCCTTCAAAATAGTTCCTACACTGTTGTGATACTTGGGTATATTTATTATTGTACTTCTTTCCCCTTTTTTAATGAGCTTGTGCTTCCTGTGGCCTTAATTTTCTTTTAGGACCTCTGCTCATTCTGCATCTGTATTTTTGTCAGGGATACACAGGGCTAAAATCAATTAAAAATCTCTTCCATGCTTCCAGAGTAATTAGATCCATTTCCCCATTATTCTGCTTCCAGGCCTGCCTGGTTAAGGCAACAAACATTAACATAAAAATGGAGCAAGGAAGGGAAGTGGGAGAGTTTTGTATTGCTCTGCTGGAGGTGTGTGCACAGGTGGGCTCGATCCTGGCCTGAGAAGATCCTTGTGGCACTGAAACCCGAATTTCTGCCAGCTGTGCCTGTCACAGAGTGAGCACAGAGAGCAGCTGGACTGGGGGGAGCATTTCCCCCCTTTGTGCAGCATTTCACCCCCTTTGTGCAGCATTTCCCCCCTTTGTGCAGCATTTCACCCCATTTGTGCAGCATTTCACCCCTTTGTGCAGCATTTCACCCCCTTTGTGCAGCATTTCCCCCCCTTTGTGCAGCATTTCACCCCCTCTGTGTGTTTTCTGCACAGAAATGGCCCCAGGTGTGGGATGAAGGGAACCCATCCCCAGGGATTCTCACCTTATGGATGCAAATGTCTGAGAGTCAGGATAAACTCTCAATGCAGAGGGAATTCTTCATTTTTATTTGATTTTATTTTTATTCTCTTTTGGAAGCGTTTCGAGATTTAGAGGCAGCCATGAAAATCTGTCAGAAGGAAAAGGAGAGATCTGAATTGCAGTAAATAATAACAGGGAGAGCTGAGGCTCCTGAATGTGCTGAGAGCCCCCAGGCGCCAGGCTTCGCTCTCCCGCGGGCTCAGTGTTCAGCACCTTCCCTGCCGGGCCTGGCGCGGGGGTGATTATCTGGCTGTGGTTATCTGCTGCGGCACAGCAGTGGCAGATCGGCTCGGATCTGCCTGCGCCTGTCCAAAGTGACAATCCATCACCTCATTCCCGACGGATCAGGCGCTCCTCGGAGTGGGGAGCGTTTGGGTGGGAAGCGTGGCTTGGTGACGTGAGGGACTGATGGGGTGTCAGCGTGGGGACACAAAGCCTAACATCTCCTTAGGCCGCTTCCCGTCCTGTGTGACAGCCTGAGACCCCGGCAGGGCTGGTGAGTGAGAGCAGAGGGGCTGAAATCGGGGAGTGCCCACCCCTGGCTCACAGAGTCACTCGTGCAGAGACACGTCCTGAGAGCAGAGCTCCCAGGCCGAGAGAATTAATTCACTGAGGAGCACAGGGCTATTCTGCCTCTCTTGGTGTGGTAAAGCCACGGAGAAACTTGAGTTGGTCCATGTAAACCACGGAATTATGGCACAGGATATTCAGTGCTGCCTGGTTTAGGTATGGAAATCATCCCTTTCCTCCCCCAAAAAAGGCATTGAGGATATTTTGCTGGAAGTACAAGGGGAGAAGAAGGCAGAGTTTTCCTCTTCGAGTGAGAGGAGCACCGAAGTTCTTGAGGATGCCATTAAGGACAGAGAAGTATCATTAATGAGTCATTAGTGTCACTAATAACCTGAGAGTGGCATTAAGGACAGAGTTAATGACGAGCAGGTGAAGGGAGCTCTCTAAGACACTTTCACCACTTCCCGAAGGAGCAAAGTCTCATTCCCAGCCCGAGGGCAGCTCCAGACTGCTCAGGGCTGAATAGGGAGGTAATTTATCCGTGTGTGGAGCAGGATCCTCTCCTGAAACCCCATGGTTCGGCTTTTCTCCTCACTAAACCCTTTAACCAGCCCGGGACGGGGCTGGGGGAGGAAGAGAAGCCTGGCTCATCCCGGAGGGAGGATCCCACACCCATGAAATCCCTGCAGCTCTGATGGGAAGCTGCTGCTGGCATCTGCTGTTATCCATGGCTGTTGAACACACGTTGGATTCTGAGGACAAACATGGAGTTGTCAAGGATGTGACTGTTTTTCCTCAGCTGCCTGAGGAGTGTTAGAACCTATTGGCTCTGACAATGCACCTCAATTAGGTCTTAAAAATAAAATCGGTACTACACGCTCTGTGAAATTGGAGGAGTGTGGTGGATTCCTCGGAGGCCTGAGCTGCTTGATTTCGGCTTAAGGATGATGTTTCTCCACAAGGGAGTCACCAGTCACAATAATTACATCGCTGTCTTCTCATAATATGATTTATTTAGATGTTGCCGTATGAATTAATTCTCTCTAATTGCTGCTCTTCTCACTGTAAATCAGGGTTTCTTGCTTTCTGGAGAGTGGTGAACATGATCCTACACTGAAGTAATTAGTCCAATTAGAAAGGAAAGCAGATGTGGAAAACCAGTTACTTTCAGGAATGTGTCTGCTCCTCCGTAGTCCAAACGCTGTTCAATCAAAATGTAATAGTAGTTTAATAAAACATTGTTTTATTCATAAACTCCATCCAGCATTGAGACTCCACCTGCTCTTTTGGAGGAGCCACTTTGGGGCAGCTTTGAGGCTGGGGAGCTTTCTTCAGACTCGCTCCTGGTTTACACAGCTCCAGTGAGAGAACAAAGTGGTCAGCAAAAGATTATGTCCTGATCCGAGTAATTTACGAGCTGCTGTTAAAAAGAGAAAGCAGAAGAAGAATTGTTGTGCCGGGGAATTCTGCGTGTGTCTCAGCGGGGATTGTTCAAATTACAGGCAGCACCAGCAAGGTTCCCCCAGTCCCTCTGCTCAGAGGAGCTGTTAAATCAGCACTTGTGCCCAGCCTCGAGTGCTGTAAGGAGCTCCCTGCTTGTTTCTCACGGAGAACGGCCACAGACTGCAGTGAGCACATTTAACCAAGCAGTTCTGCGAAGCTTCATTCCAGCAGAGGTTCCCCAGGCCAGGCAGGACCTGGTGTGGCTCTCAGAGGTTCTGTGCTCGCCCCGTGCCCGTCCCAGTCTGGAGGCAGGACGTGGTTTCCAGATGCCCTTTGTTAGCGGAGGGGAGGAATGGGTAAAGCCCCGAGTGCGGGTGTGGAGGGAGGGCAGCGCTCTGCACTTTCCCTGGAATTAACTTTGCAGCGCTGCTGAGCAGAGGCGGCTGTGCCAGCCCCGTGCCAGGAGGGCCAGAGCTGGGCAAACACAGCTCCTCTGTCACCAAACACCGTCACAGCGGCCTCTTCGGGGGCTCTTTCCTGAGCTCTGCATTAAAATACCTGCCGAGAAGTTTTGCATTGGAGATTCACCCATCTATTTTCCTCTATCTGCTGCACGAAGACAAGTGTTCTCATAATTGGGCCATTAAAGGAGGTGTTGAAATGTTACTAATTGTCAAAGGCAATTAAGTATAGCAACATGTCACAGGTAAATTAACGAGGCTCCAGGTGTTTTGAGCAAATTGCAGTTCCGTGGGTGTGAAACAATTCCAGCGTTCTCGGCTGCTTGTCTGTAGAGTTTTGGTGCGCTCTGATTTTGGGTTGTTGCATTCTCCAGAACGCCCGTTTTGCTGCTGGAATGCACAAGAACAACACTCCCGAAGCTCCTGCAGACCCTCCTTATGATGAGCAGAGATCAGTTATCTCCTCCCTCACTCGCAGGAGACCCGCAGCCACCCGGAGCAGGGCTGGGATACCCCGGGGTTCCACCTGCGAGCACACACCGCGGGCTTGGGTTCTCGCTGCGCCGCTCGCCATCCGCACGTGGAGCTCCCCAGGCCCCGCAGCCACCCGGAGCAGGGCTGGGATACCCCGGGGTTCCACCTGCGAGCACACACCGCGGGCTTGGGTTCTCACTGCACCGCTCCCCGTCCGCAAACGGAGCTCCCCAGGCCCCGCAGCCACCTGGAGCACGGCTGGGATACCCCGGGGTTCCACCTGCGAGCACACACCGCGGGCTTGGGTTCTCGCCGCGCCGTGCCCTGCGCCGGGGGTGCTCGCAGGGTATCGCCGTGTGGGTGATGATGGAGAAGCTGCTGCTTGTTCCAAAGGCACCCTTCAGCTAAGGCAGCCCTGCGGTGCCTCTTGGCACCTCGCTGCTCAGCGCTCTCGCCCGCGCGGGGGAAACGCAGCCACGCTCACGCGGAGCCCGCCAGCCCAGGCGGCACCCGGGGCCCAGAGCAGGGGCGGCCCTCGCGCCAGGTTCTGAGGTTCATTCCGGCCCGGACCCGTCCGAGCCAGCGAGCGAGAGGCTGAGCCTCTGCTCAGCACGTTCGTACGAAGGGGTGCAGAAGGGAGCTGGGGTACCACAACAAGGACCAGCGGGGAGAACCAGGGGGCAGAGTGGGGCTGGGTTACATCCTTCTCAGGGACACAAGGGGCATCCGGCTGCTGGCCAACCACACAGACCTGATCTGTGTAGGGTCACAGGCTCGGATGGGAGAGGCTTTTCTAACCGAGTTATGGGGGGGCCTCAAACTTCAGGGTTCGTCCACCAGCGGCTCCCCTCTGTACCTGGGCTCTCTGGCCCCCCGGCCACCACAGCTGCTGGTCCGGCCGACACAGCAGCGGGGAGCGCAGGGGGTGGCCCCGTCACACCGGCCGTCCCTCCCACCCTCGGCTCCTGTTCCCTTCCCCGTGCGGGGCCGCCCCCCCGCCAGGAGGTTTGTGACTGCGTGCATGTGCACACGAATGTTTGAGGGTGGGCGGGACCCTAATTGTATGTTATTAAAATATTATGATTTTTTTTCTTTCCCCCTTCCAAGCTGTGGCAACGCGCAGCACCTCCCCGATGTCTCGTGCAGCTGGCTCCGACTGGCACTCGCAAGGTTGTCCTCCAGGTGCTGCATCAGAAATCTTTTGACACAGTGTCAGTAATTAAGTGTACAATTAGGAGAATGTCTGCAATTAAATTCAATCAGTCAGTCAATCAAATCTACATTTGTAAAGGGTTTCTAAAGGGCCTCTCATCCAAACCTCCCCTCTGCTTCTGAGCTCGGCAAAGTTAACACCAGACAAGGCAGCGCTCATTTGAAGCATCTCAGAGGGCTGGAAGGTTTATACTGAAATGGTGTTTGAGGCCTGGCTGTCTCCTGAATAAAAAATGGCTTTAAGTGCGGCATTTAGGCACAACACTGAAATGCAACCATTAAAAATGCTGAAAACTCGTGGCTTTTCCAGCAGTGTGTCTCCCTGGGCTTAGCATTGTAATTCCTCACCTTGTTTCCTTTGGGAAATGTTCAAAAAGGACAAATATTTTGCTGGAATAAGCCAGCCTGGTTTTGTGCCACTTCAGGGACCTTTCAGCTCCTGACAGCTCAGTTTTTGACCGGGAGGTTGCAGTGGGTGAGCACTCGCTGCTTTCATGCTGCCCAGTAAGTGAACCCGGAGCGCAAGCCCTGCCCTGCCTGGGGGTTATTTGTGATTCTTTCCCTCCAGTATCCCAGGGATTCCTGTGCCTGAAGGCTTTAATGCACCTCAGTACAGCAAGGGACCTGCTCACGCCACCTGCCAAAGAAATGTGCCTCAAACGCCCCCCTTTCACTGGGGCTCTCCAGTGTCCCCTCACCAGGCTGCGGTGACAGGACCCGTTCAGGGTTTGGTGTCCCCCAACAGCAGCAGGAGGGGGCAGTGGGTGTGAAGTGCCCCAGAAGCTCCCGGGTGCTGGAGCAGACCCTGCTGGCTGGCGCTTGCTGGCTGCTGGGCCCTGAGCGTGCTCCTGTCCCCCAGAGGAACCTTCTCCCGTCTGCCAGATCTCTGTCACCAGCCGCTCTCTCAGGCCTGCGAATATTCAGTCTCTAGACTGCAGATATTACTCCAAAGAGTAACTGGAGGGTTTTTCCTGTCTCTGGCGCTACATCAGTGTGAGCAACAAGCCGTGGTTCCTTTGATAACGAGCTTGCATTTACACAGCACCTGTCAGCTCTGAAGGG
This sequence comes from Machaerirhynchus nigripectus, assembly GCA_013397975.1. NCBI lineage: Eukaryota > Metazoa > Chordata > Aves > Passeriformes > Dicruridae > Machaerirhynchus > Machaerirhynchus nigripectus. Next base: position 653,417 of record VZRQ01006896.1, read on the forward strand.
AGCTGTGCTAACTCAGCCCGAGCTGACAGAGCCTTGTCCACGGCGCGGCACAGCTCTGGCAGTTGTCTGCTGTCTCGTTATGCGCCTCGCTTTAATGTATGGAAAGCTGTTACCCAAAATGTCCTTCATATAGGGAGAGAAAGAACAAATGGATGAGTAATGTATGACTTGTAGCGCTGTAAACATTCCCCAGCATGTCATTAATACCCAGCTTTATTTGTGTCTTCATCCACAGGCCTCCCCTGCCCTGCCGAGGAAGGCTGGGGAGCTGGAGCCGGGCAGGAGGGGAGGAAGGAATGGGGGGAAGGGAAATTTTGCTCCAATGGATCTTCAGCAGCAGCAGTTTCCAGCACAGAATTCTGCCCTCCAGACCTGGGGCGAGGAAGGACCCCCCTTGTTTTATTACTTCGAGCTGGCAAATACTCAAAGTTGTGTGTTTTTCATCCACTTGCGCTCGGCATGTGAGACTTACCCTGGTGCACTGGGGCTCCTGGTTTTGCTAAAAGGATAACAAAGGAAAAAACTCCAATTTCTGCCCAGTGCTCTTGTCACCCACCACCAGAACTCCAAAGAATGGCTGGCTGAGCTCTCAGATGCTCTGAGGGAAAATCCTTCAGGAAAAGGAGGTGTTAAGGGCCCGGCTGGACGGGGCTCTGGGCAGCCTGGGGTGGTGGGAGGTGTTGGAATAGGACAATCTTTAAGATCCCTTCCAAACCAAACCATTCTAGGGAAAGCCATCAAGAGCTGGTTTTGGTGGCGACAAATTTCAAGGTATTGGAGCAGTAGGTGGATAAGAAAGTACAGGAAACTGAAGCAGTGCAGAGCTGGCCAGAGTCCCATTTGCAAATCTGGAGCTGGAATGATTTGAACTCGAGTGTAACTTCACCACTGAGCAGGGAAACCTGCTTTTGTGAGATCTTCAACACAGGGGCTGTGCTGGGCTCAGGAATGGGCCTGGAAATAATGAGCAGGAGCTCTGACACTCGCTGAGTGCGAGGGCTCAGCAGCAGGCGAGCCCAAGCTGCTGGCTGTGCTCTGGGCTTGTAGGAAAAGCCGTCAGCAAGCGGCTCCTGAACGCGTTTCCAATCGGAGGGAAGGGGCAGGGGGAAAGAAGGATTAGGCAGGCGGCTGAGAAATAATACAGGCCAATAAATTCTTGAAATCTGGTACTAAATCTATCAAGGAGAATAATACATCCTGATGGGAGGAAGACATTATTTGTTTTTTTGTTTTAAATTTGCCAGATCTCATTTTTTCTTGCATTTGTCTCAGGGAGGTGAGGACTTTGAAAAGGCAATTACAGCTGGTGAGTGATTAGTGTTAGATGTGACACATTTATGCATCAAATATGTTTAACTGCATTAACCTTCAAGGAATTTACACTGACACCTTGAAAGATCTACCCTGTGCTCAGCCTGAAAAATCTGAGTTCTCCCTCAACTTCCATCTTATTTACATTAATTTTATTACAAAATAAATGGGTCTAAAATATTAATGGAGTTTTTCCAGGTTCTGAAGGTGGTGTGGCAGGAGAGTTGGAGGGAAGCAGGCACGACTGGGGATTCTTTAGGGAGAGGTTTCTGAGGGAATGCAGTGGTGCAAGTGCACTGAAACGAGGTTATTTTCTGGTTTCTTCCCTGGCTGTCCCATCCTGGAGGGAAGATGACTGAAAGGGACGAGGTTACACAGCTCATTTATCCACTTTAGGGTTTAATTTCCTGCTAATAAGGCATTTAAACCTTCCAGAAAGCAGCTTGTGGTCTTTGTAGACTTTTAATCTTTACACATTATGCAGAAAGGAAGTGCGCGCTCACAGAGGGTTCTTACTGGGGATTTTCAGGAAATATTCAGGCTATAAAGAGCTCCTCGTGCTGCTCCTCTCCATTTCCCAGCAGCGTGGTCTCCGCCTGGTGTATCCAAATTTCCGCGTGGTTTCCCAGCGCTGGCGGTGGGAGCAGCTCCTCGGGTGCCGGTTCAGCTCCATGTCTCTTGTGCTTCACTCCACTGAAATCTGGTTTGCTACGAGACAGACTCCGGTGGAATGAAGGACAACAGAACCCATGGATCGTCCTCATTTCCCTGGGGAAAAGGCGGGCGAGGCTTTGGGGTGCTAAGGTGCCTTTCGGGACCGGCTGGGTCACCGGCGATGTTGGGGCCGTGTGTGGGAGGGGTGAACTTGGTGCTTGGAGGGATTCTCTGGGCTGAACTCGTCCTTTTCCTTCCCCCCCACCACATCCGTGTTTTCCACCTCTATGATTTTAGCCTGGAACAAAGCAGCCACTTGGGACACTTTGTCCTGTTAATTGTGGGAACAACTGCCCCAAGGACGTGGCAGCTCCGAGCCACCAGGAGCTTCTGCAAATTAAATGCTCAAGGCGCTTTTTGGCCTATTATGGCTTTTACAAGGGAGGTGTGACCAGATAATGGCCAGGGCCTCAAACCCTGAATTTACAAAACCCAAGGAATGCCTGGAGGCGATTTTCCTCAAAGTGCCGGTCCTTTTTAGGGACCTCTGGCCATACGGGGAGTGTGTTAAGGTACAGAGAGATAATCCCATTTAGCCCCGGCCCCAGGATGTGGGAACCGGGGCTGCTCCCTGCGGGTGCCTCGTGGAGCCCGGGCAGAGCAGGGAACCCATCCCCTGTCCCAGCGTGGCACTGCCAGGCTGCCCCTGCTCGTCCCTTCTCTGAGGGGGATCATGGATATCATGGGATTGCCCTGTGGCACCATGAAGATTTAAATAGTTCAAAACCCTCGGAAAAGTGTTTAGCTTCTTCCTGAGAGCTTCCAATCTGTGAAAGACAAAAAAAAATATGAAAATTCAGACTGTTAGGAATATTCCCCCTTCAAAATCCAAGCCGTCCCTACATCGGTGCAGTAAAGACATTTCTGAGATTCCTGCAAGGGAATCTGATTAGAGGTTTAAATGTTTTACTTTATGGATATGTCCTGGTTTTATCTATAAAATTAATAAATCAGAACATAATGCATATCCTTAGCATTGCACGTTGCTTCTCCTCTACATAACTGAAAACAGTAAAACAAATCTACCTCGAAACACACAAATCCCAGGAATGAAATGAAGATTCACCACATCCCAGCAAGGAACGGCAAAAGGTGTTTCCAGTTTGGGTGGCTTTGCCAAATTAAGGTCCCAACTCCTTCCTCCTTAACTCCTGGGAAAACTGGGGCTTTTGGAAGGGTCGGGTTCTGGCTTTCGGCAAGTCTCCCACGCACTTGGATAACTTTAGATTTCAAATCTTAATTTGCTTACACTTTGCAGCTTGGGAAAAGAGAGGTTAGGGCGCAAAACTTGCCTTGAAGGTGAACTGAAATGTTTGCCTGCACTTAAATTATAAAAAACGCAAACAACCCAACCAAAAACCCAACCCACAAAGCCCAGTGCGAGGTGCTGATGGAACCCAACCCACAAAGCCCAGTGCGAGGTGCTGATGGAACCCAACCCACAAACCCCAGTGCGAGGTGCTGATGGACGGTTTTACTGCACAGAGTTTAGGGTGTTTCTCTCTCTCTCTCCCACCTTTGAATCCCAACCCGCTGCTGCCTCGGAGCCTCTCCCTCGGGTTTGTCAGGACTTGTCAAAAGCTTCTGGGTAAGCCCTGAGAAAGGGCGGCCCAGGCAGGAACCCATCAACTGAAATTCCTCTGTGCAATCCTGGCTTATTTGAAATGCCTTTTATCAGGCAAGTTAGGACGGGCTCAGCCCCATCAGTGCCTCCTGCACAGCTCCCGGCCATTAACCCCTTCCTGCCCGGGATGCACCGGGCCCAGCACAGGGAGCAAACAGCTGCGGGCTGGGTTCGGCTCCGCTTCCTTCGGGAGCAGCTCACATCATCAAATCACGGTGCTTATCAGCGAAATCTCACATTAAATCAGTGGTAATAAAAACCTGAAATACGAGCTCCAGGGACCCACCTGCCACAGCTCCCCTCAACTCTGAACAACCAATTTCAAGTGCAGGGGGTTGGGTTTTTTCAAATTTTCACGAGGTACCCCTTGATTTTTGCTTTTTGCCTGGGAGAAGTGTCAAGGGTCAGGCTGCAGCTCCCCCTGAACAGCAGCAAAGGCCTGCTGCATCCTCAGGAGGGCCAAACCTTTAACTAAAGGTCAGGTAAAATTGTGCTGGACTTCCCTGAACTTTAAAGTGAGCAAACGTTTCTCTGTTCCTTTGTCTGTGGGGGAACCCAGCGGTCAGGCAGGTGCTCTGAGCCGGCTGCACTGAAAGGGCTTGGCATGAGCCCCAGCTCGTGGAAATTCAGGGCCGTGCCCTGCGTGCTCTGAAAGTGCCAGCAACTCCCCATCCTGGAGAGAAAATATAAAATATAAAATAATTCCTGTCCCTGTGAAACGGGCTCAGCTCTGACGCTGTGACCTCCAGAGGCAGCGCTTCCACAGCCCCAGCCCGCCCCAGCTCCTGTGTCCAGCAAGAACCTTTGGGCTGTTCCTGCTCGAGGCACGTTCTGCTGCTCATTCAGGGGCCTCCGTTTCTTCCTGCCTTTCTTGGGTGTTACCCTCACACTTTTCCAAATGTTCTGCTTGCAACTGGCTGCTATTTCTTTCAAAAGGGAAATTTCTCTAGGTTTGGAGGAAGTTTTATCCCGTAATACTCAGCTACATTTGAAATTGGCTTTACCCCTGTGCATTGCACATGGAGACACAAGCAAGACATCCACAGAAAGGGAAAATGCAGCCTGAGCCCCCTGGTCCCTCTGATCCCAGAGATCAGGAGGGAGCTCACCCAAGCCAAGTGTCAGCATCTCCTAGCGCCACATCACAATGGCTTTGGGACCTCAGACACCTGGGCAAACTCAAACTAAAGCAAGTTGAAATTGTCTCCATAAGGCAAATTAGCAAATGTGACTGTTTTCTAAAATATTTCATTTCTTAGGATATCACTGTGATAACAATTTTAAGTGATTCACGGAAAAACCAAGGGAAGAATCAACTGATGAAAATTAAGTTAAATCCTTACAAATGGTGGCCTGGACAGCGGCTCAGATCTGGTGTTTGCTGCACCAGTGCAAGTCCAGAGCGGCTGCCCAGGTCCTGATTGAACCACACTGTTCTTAAACCAACCTCCACATTCTTGGTGGTTTGGGAAATAGCTCCCCATGTACCACCAACTGCTCCTTGCAATAACTGTGCTCTCACTTATGACTTAAAACGTCCCCAGGAACTGGTTAGGAAGTTCTCATTTTTCCTTCTAGGAGCCGTGTCCTGGCCTCAGCTCCCACACGGCCCAGGGCAGCTGCGTTGGTGTTTGTAGGGACTGAGCTGCGCTCCTGCCACAGGAACGGGATTAATTAGGACACCTCATTAGTGCATCCTGTGTCTCCACTCCCCAAATCCCCATCTCTACGCAGGAGACTCCCAGGCACGACCCTGCCCCAGTTTCACCCAGTGCCTGTGAACACGTGGATGGAGCGTCACTCACTCACCTGGCTGTGCTGAACAGGTCCCAGTCCCATCCCGCGGCCGCTGCGCTCGGCTTGGCACCAGCACAACAAACACAGGCTCAGGAGGCGAGAGACTCGGGCAGAACAGAGGGCGAGCGAGGAAACTGGGGGGTTCTTTCTTTCTTTCTTTCTGTGTTCGGAGCAGACTGCGGGGCCAGGGCCCAGGGCCCAGGGCAGGGCAGCGCGGCCCCGGCCCCTCCCGGCGGCCGCAGGTGCGGCTTTATCCCCGCGCTCACCTGCGGCCGCAGCCAATGGAGCTCCCGGCTCCTCCCTGCCCGGCCCGCCCCGCGCTCACAAACCCCCAAACGGCCCCGAAACGCTCCAGCCGTGCCTCCTCCTGTGCTCCGAGGTCTCGCTCACAAACCCAACGTTAATCCAAAATGTGGGAGAACAGTTTCAAAGCGCGCATTTTAATTTTTGCCCCATCAATTGCCTTTTCTTAGTTGCCTTTCCACACATGAAATATTTCATTTTGCTTTTCCAAAGCTGCTAAAGAAACGGGAAATGTGTTGGAGAGTTGGCTCTTGAGTTATGAGGTAGGGACCGTGATGTAATCCCTGTGAACTCGGAATTCAGGCAGCAAGAACCCGCCCTGGGGGTATAAACTTGTGAAGGATTTGGGTAGGAGAGCTCTGGAAGGTGCAGGGATACTCTGGCCAAGGGCCTCCACGCAGGGGTTTCAATTCCAGTTCTAAAGGAATCCCATTTACAGTGGGACTCACTGTGCGTGCTGTGAATCTCTGGAGCCTCTTCCCTTTCCTACCCCTCTGGGAGGGGGTGCCCACCCCTGGCTGGCCCTGGAGCTGCCCTGCAGGGTGGGCACAGCTCTGCAGCAGTTTCCTTCCAGCCTCCCAACCCATTCCTGTGCCAGAGCTCTGCAGGCCAGGCTCGAGGTGCCCGTGCTTTGCATTTAGCAAAGCCGTCCTGGGAGGCAGAGTTCTTCTGCAACTTCTTCTAGGTCTACTCGTCTGCACAAATGAAAATATTCCAGTTGGTTTGCCTTTCCAGTGGAGTAGGGTATAAATAACTCAATAACAAAAGAGTAAGTTTTACTGCTCTTTTTGTTTTCTTTTTATAGTGGCAACAACTCACTCCCATTCAGCCACGCTGTTTTCCATGTAAGGACTGCACACAAGTCCTGATTTTCCTTTTGTTTATTGGGTAAATTAGAGTTTCTGAATCCAGGCTGCTTTAGCAGTGACACAGGTCACAAGGTTTGCTGCTTTCACTGGGGCTGTGCTGAACTGCCCTGAGCAGCAGTTTCCAGCACAACTGCCCACAGTTAGGAATTTAAATCTCTGATTTTTGCCCACACATTTCAAGCACGGAGGTGAACACACCAGTCTGTAAATGTGGCTCCTGCAGTACCTTTAGAGAAAGGGAAGTCAGTGTCTTTCATGTGAGAAATAAGAACTGAAGGTTATCGCTGCTCATTTTCTGCCTTTATTTTCTCAGGGCTCTGTGAAACCAGGAGCCAAACTCGCCACAATTTTCGCTCTGCACAGTTTGAAGCCAAGGCTGTTGTTCTTTCAGATACAAATCTGTTCCTTTATTTATCTCCTACTGGAAAATAACAAATACCTTCAAAGTTTACAGCTGCTACTGTCAAGGACAGATAGGGAGGGACTGGCTGGGGCACGGGGAGCTGCAGGAATGTCCTGTTGTTCCATAATACCCAATTATGTCAACTACCCCTTCCTTTAAACTTTCAACACGTCCCCGTTAGGTGGGAAAAGCTGCCAGCACATCATAAAAGTGCTGCTGCAAAGCCCAGCCCTGCTGATGGAAACGTGTCAGGGGATGGAGCTCTGCCCTGCAGGGTCTGGGAGGCACATTCCACCCCTTGGCTCCTGAGGAGGAAACCTGTGTGGTCTTGAAGGCTTGTCAGCTCTGACCTCTAAATTTGTCCCATAAATGGGATCAATTTACTGGGTCTGGAGGTTTGAGACGTCAAACACAGCCCAGGGAGCTCAGGGCCACGTCTCCTGCAACTGCCCACGGTAAATTCAGTGCACAAGCAGGTGGAGAAGAATTACTTGGGGGTTTTTCAGAGTTTGCTTCGATAGTTTACGATAGTGAAAAATGTATTTACAAAGCAGCAGCTTCCACAGGAGTGGAACAGAGCCTCAGACGGTGCATTCCTGACGTCCCCGTCCCAGAGGAAGGACCCGCGGAGCGATGCCGGGTCTCGGTTTGGTTTCCCTGGTTCCCCCGCCTGTGCTCAGCACAACCAGCCCTTCCTGCCCCTCTGCCTGGGCACTGCTCCCTCTCCCACACGCATGAAAGGCAAACCAGCCCGGGACCTTTCTGAAGTGGAGCCAGAACTCCCTGTTTGATCCTGGGGAGGCTCCTTCCCGCCTGGTCCTGCTCTCAGCGGCGCTGGGGTGGGACCTGCGGGGTTTGCAGGGTGTCTGTGGGAGCAGAGCTCGAGCGTTTCCCAGCCAGTCCCTCCCCTCAGCTGCTCCTCTCTCTGCTCTGACCGCGGCTTTTTGCTGGGAACAGGGAGAAACACGTGCTGCAAAATTAAGGCTTCGAGCTTGTAATAAAATCTTTGTATTCTAGCAAAACAGAGAAAAAGAGAGAGGTTGAGGTTTGCCTGGCTTTCTTTGAAATTTATCCCCGTTCCATCACCCAAACTCTCGTTTGGGACTGCAGATTTATCACTGGAATCACTGATTGCTGTCACTGCTTTGGCAGTCCTGCTTCCAAGCTGCTCTGGCTTTCTGGTAGAAGCTGCTCAGGAATGCTCTTGTTGACATCTCAGCAGCGCAGGGATCGGGGGCAGTTTCACCTCCCCAAGCAGCGCTGGTGTGATGCAGGTTCGTGTCGGAGATAAAATGATTTCATTTTTTTTTGAACAACCGAAGAAGTGAATAAATGGGAGCGTTCAGGCAGTGCCAAGCCTGGGGCTGGTGCAGGTGGCAGGATGCAGTTGCGCTGCTCAAGTGAGCAAATGTGGAGATGAAGCTCCTTGAGAAGACAATGAGGAGCCTCTGTGCCAACTTCCCCTCCCTCAGCAGAGGATGGTGGCTGTGAATTCCTGTCAGAGCAGCCAGCGCTGGGCAGGGCCCCTGCCCCGTGGGTCGAGCTCTGCAGGGCTCCTCTGGGGGAGGAGGAGACTCAGCAGCTGCTGCCCCATCTCTGCTCAAGCTTTCCAAAGGGGCTGGCACGGGGGAAGGGCTTAAATAACCTTCAAACGAAATAATTAGAGATTGATTTATACCTTAATTGTACAGCAGTATCCCAAGGCTCCGGAGGGAGCCAGGCCTGCTCTGCCTTTGAAGATCAGACAGAGTGGCTGTGTTTTAATTACGAGAGGGTTACCTGCATTTTCTGTGTCTGCAAGAGGTCAAGAACTGAGATTTATAGTAATTCCTGAATTTCTGCTGTGGAATAGAACTTCAGAAGACAACTTCCCCCAGCCACGGGGGCATTGATCAGACCAACAATCCCAACAGTGTTTGGCTGGGGCAGCTCATTGCTGTCAGTGAGTTTTACCTGTAAAATCTGTCTAAACCTTATTAACAAAGATATTTGTGCAGAGATGCATCTTCCAGACCCACCTGCTGCAGGCATCAGGCAAAATCAACTCTGCAGTCCCCAGTCACTGCAGGATTAAACCCTCTCTGTGCCCACTCCCGGGTCTGGGAGCTGGGTTTGATGGTGAGGAGGCAGAATGAATCACCCTGCTGACAAAACTAATGCAGCAGTAATTTAAAAATAAACCTTTTAAGCTGATGTATGTGGTCTAAAGCCACCCGAGCATTGCTAAGGAGTGTATTTTTCAGTTTTATGTTTGCAAAAGAAAAAAAAATAGCAAGAAAAAGGTCTTGGCGTCTGCCCTCCCAGGGAATGAACTTTTAAGCAGAAGAGATGAAATTTCTGATTCCTCTGTGAATTTTAATGCCCTGAAAGAAACATTTAGCCCTGCTTTAGCTTGCAGGTCGCTGGAGGTCTCTGCCTCTGTGCACAGCTGGGTTTTAGGAGCCCTGTTTGCCTCGTCCTGGGCTGGAATTTGGCTTCCTGCATGCTCCCAGCCAAAGGGAAAAACTGATGGCAGGAGTTCAGGGCTGAGGAGGGAATGCATGAGGCAGCTGATAGAACTGAGTCACAGGCACAGATCAACGTCTGCAGAGATCTGTGTTATTTATACTGCAAATTGTACAGGGAAGTGCAGCACAAGGTGGAAAATTAAATTACACAGAAACCTCTTTGCTGGAAAATATGGGGGCGATATTCCTTCCTCTGCTCTGGAGCTCAGAGCAACGCTAAAAAGTTACTTTCTGCAGTCACAGGCATTTTCAAGAACCTGATAACTCTTGCAGGTGGAGGGAAGGAGGATAACTTGTTTTCCAAGGAATCTGTGGACCCCCAAACTTGGATTTGCTTTCTTGGTGCAGCGCAGGCTTGGGGGAAAGTGCAAGCTTTGCTCTGCCCTCCGTACTGAGGGGTTTGCCAGCCTTTAGTGACAAATTCCCTGCACTGGGGGAAAGGTTCCTCCCCCAGCTGGCAGGAAACCAGCATTAGATAAAGCAGGGTCATTCCGTGCTTGTGCCGGCCTGAGCCTTTTGGGGACACTTGGGGTTTGTTGAGAAATGTTGAGTGCTGCTGCCCTGGGGTTGAGCAATCGCTGCTCGTGAGTGCGTGTGTGATCCCAAAAACACCAGCAGTGCTTCTGGCTCCCTCCTCACAACACTGCAAGTGCTGACAAAGCTGAGTTTCAAAATGTAGTAGTGCAAAATTTGGGCTTAATTTGGATAAGTATCCTTGGCTTCTGGAGGCTTTTTCATACTGTTCTGGCCTTTCCTGAATCCACTTCCTGATAATGGTAAGAAGTGGGGATGTGTTTTTTGTGATGTAAGTGTTTTTGTGATGAGTGAAGCTGAAAATACCGAGAAGCTTGTTTCCTGTTTCGGGGTTCTTTTTGTGTTTTTTCTGCCCAGAGACCTGGGGTAGTGGAAGGTGTCCCTGCCCAGGGCAGGGGGTTGGGGTGAGATGAGATTTAAGGTTCCTTCCATCCCAAACCACTCTGTGATTCCATAACTCAAACTCTGGTCCATCCCAGCCCCTCCTGCCCCCTTCCCCACGCCCGCGGTGCCCACCCGGGCTCCGCTCCCTGCCCACGCCTTCGGGGCTGCTGGGCTGCCGCTCGCGGTGTCAGAGCCCTTCCCGCGAGCCCCGGCTCCGGAGCTGTTCCAGCACGCCCCGGGCTCCTGCGAGGCTCTGTCACCTCATTCCTGGCCTTTGTGTGCGGCTCAGCGCGGGCTGGGAGCGAGCGCAGCCCTTCCCCGCCCGACAAGAAGGAACACGCCGGCTTATCTGAGCGGCAGCTCCAGCCGGGGCCAGGGACGCGCCTTTGGGAACGCTCCCCGCCGCAGCCTCCTCCAGCTCGGTGCTGCCTCGACTTGTCGGGGATGCTCTCGAGGCTGACAGTGCCTCTCTGAGCTCTCCTGCCCGGCAGTGCCCGCTCAAATCCAAAGAAAACAACTTCAGGTTGGAGCGGAGCCTCGCCTGGGTCGGCTGGTGCCGCGTTCGGCTTCCTGCAGAGCTGGGGCCGCCCAGGCTCTGCCGTGGGTATCAAATGTTTGTGTGCGAGGGCCCTGGGTTTGGTGGGGTGCATTAAAATAACACCCACAGCCTTTTCGATGGGGTTTAGAGAAATAATTTTTAGTTTGAGGCTTCATTCCTCTGGCCAAGTGAGCCCTGGCCGAGGTCAGGGACGTGAACAGGGCAGCTGCTTGACACAGCCTGGAATCTGAAGCTTTGAAGGGAACAACCAGTAATTTCTGTTTCTGAGTCTGTAAGTGACACCTCCAAAGGCAAAATCACCTCCTTTGGGGGGCCTTCAAAGCTGCAGTCAAAGAGAGGCCCCATGAGCTGCACCCCACCTGGAACGCCCCACCTGGAGAGGCACTCAGGAGGTGAAGCCCAGCCGGGGGCTGTTCTGTAGGGTCAGGGATGTGCAGTTCAGGAGGGGCTTGGGGTGTCACAGGGAGCCCCCACGGCTCCTTTCCCCCTTCCTGCTGTGGGAATGGGAGCACCTCTCTACAGAGCTGTGCATTAAAATCAGAGATGGATCATTTCAATCCTTCTGCAAAATCGCTGCTGCTCTGAGCTCTGTGCAGGCGGGGGGCAGGAGGGCTCGGGGATGTGTGGCTGCAGGACAAAGGGTTCAGAGCAGTGTTCAAGGCGCTGTCTCAGTGTGGCAGTCCCAGGGGCCGAGGCCCAGCCAGCACTGATGGAGTTATTTTGGTTCCCAGGGTGGTGTTGACCAGGGCAGTGACTGCCACACATCCCACGGGCAGCGAGTTCCTGAGCCTGCCCCACTCCCGAGGGGACAAAGATGGGACAGAAACAGCACCAGGGTAACACCAGACCCAGGCTGGGCTAACTGGGACAATACCAAACTCCTGGCAAGGCCCAAAGCACGTGGTTGCAGCTGGCTGTGTCTCGGGTGCTCCGTGGATCAGGACCAGGCTGTGGCAGAGCTGCTGCCCGGGGGCTGCTGCCTCCTCTGCAGCCTTTCCCCTCTGCCCTGCCCGGTGTGGGATGCAGAGCTCCGGGGCATGTGAACAACGCCGACCTCAGGAACTCTGACCACACCTTGGGGAAAAGAAAATTAAGGGCTGCGAGGTACTGTGCAAATGCTGGGCTGTTCCTGCCTGCCAGCACCAGCCACGCCAAAGCCATGAGGCAGCTGCTGGGCTCTGAAATTCTCCTGCATTATTTACTGGTGCGATGAGCATTCCCAGGCTCTCCTGGCTGAGGTGCCGTCTCAGCTCAGGATTTTTGATGATGACAATTATAATGAGATGGAGGAGGAGGAGAGGCAGCTCAGTTTTGATTGGGATCCCTCTGTCTTTTTAAAAATGGTAGACTTCTAAGTCTCAGCAAAACCCCTGCCACAGGAGACCTTGTTTTACATTCTGCCTTTTTGCAGACCTGATACAGAGGGGCTTTCTGCAGAATCCCAGTCTGGCATTGTTCTGTTAATGATGGAGTGAGGAGGCGTTTGGTTGCCTTCCCTGATGTTATCTTGTATTTTCATGTTCTGAGAGGGCATTTTTGGATGTGTAAGAAACCAGTGTTAAATATAAACATAGATGCTACTTTAGGGAATCTGTCTCATTCAGCCAAGACTCAAAGCTGTTTCACAGTCAGGCAGTAATTTTTTTTAGTTGACTTCAGTTTATGAACAGTGGAAAAGTCTGCACTAACTGCTCTAGAGATGAATGATTGATCTTCACTTGGGATGGGCAGAAAGTGATTTTGCAGACATTGTAGGTGTTCCCAGGAAAAAAACCAACCAAGGCTCACTCCCCTCCGAGCTGAGAAAAACACCCAACTCTCCCTTTGCCCCTGCAAAGCCGAACCAGAGCACCCAGGGCACCAGGCAGTCTGTCCCCACCCAGGCCAGCTCAGAGGCTGCAGTCACTGCTGTCACTGGTGTCACAAGGTGACAAAATGGGGTCCTTGGCTGGGCCATCCCCTCACTGCAGTCACAGAGCGTGTGCCACCAGTGTCACCAGTCTGACCCTGCTCAAACCCATCTCAATACAGGCGCTGCAGGCCCACAGCTCCCGTGTGCAGCAGCTGCCCTGCAGCAGACACCAGCACCGCTCAGTAAATAGCACAGCCACGTTCTCCTCTGCTGTGAATTAACTTCTGTTTATCTGGGCAGCAAACATGAAGCAACTTGCTCTGTCAGTGCGTAGCTGTGGAATTGCCGTAGCAGGGGTGTCGAGCAGCCAGGCCAGTCTGACATCAGTCCCTGTCTCACAGGGAGAGTCACTTTCTCAGCCACATGCAAACCTCCTTTGTCTCTAATTGCCGACCCTTGCCGAGCTACTGCCTTTGGAGGCTGGCACTGCCTCTTGCTGCACTGCTGAAATGAGCTGGGTGTGCTGGAGCCCAGCTTCGCTGTGGACAGGGGTTTGGTGTGGGGCTGGAGCTGCCCCTGGCGCAGGGGAGCAGAGGCTGCCAGGACACCTGGGCACAGGGGGCTCTGCTGGCACAGCAGCGCCGTGCCCTGCGCAGGGCCTGCCAGCGCCGGGAGAGGAGATGTGGGTGACGTGTGGGTGATGTGTGGGTGGTGTGCAGAGGTGTGGGATGGGATGGACAGAACATTCCAGAGGCAGTGGGAGCCAGGCAGGGACAGACCCGAGGGAAACAACCCCTCTTCATTTGCACATGGTAGAATCACAGGATGGTTTGGGTGGGGAGGGACCTTAGAGACCCCCCAGTTCCACTCCCCTGCCATGGGCAGGGACACCTTCCACTGGAAATAAAACATCGGTTCAATACTTGTCAGTGGAGGAATAAAAATCAATATTTAAACCCCCACCAACCAGAAAACCCAACCAGTATTTCAGGTGTAGATATATCCCTAAAACCCCTTTGGATCCTGTCATCGATTATCCCAAAGGCAGCACAAGCTGGGGGATGATTGGAGGCAGTCTGGGAAGTCTGGTTTTCCTCCTGAGTTCCAGGAGTGGGGAATATTTTAAGGGGTTCATGCTCATTTGTATTTTAAAGCTTCTTACTGTGAAGTGCAAGACCAGGGGCTACGTCTTCAGCGGGCATAAATCTGCCTGGCTGCATGCAGATAAACTGATTTACGCTGGCTGAAGATCTGGCCGTGGATGGAAGAGATGGAAGCAGGTGGATGTAATTTCTCTAAATTTCCACTCAAGCTGCACCCGCCTGGAGCAGCAGGAATTGAACAGCACTTTCCCAAAGAGTAAAAAAAGTTATTAACTCCATATTTGTGTTAGTGCCTCACTGCCCTCCCTCATCTCGATCATCACACGTAGCCATGGGCTGTCTCTGGCAATGACTCTGTCTCCCCAATAAAATTAAAAATCACTTTTGTTTCATATCTTTTTAATCAGACGTGTCCTTTTTAATAAAGGGCGCTGCTCTTTAAGGGGTGATGCGCTGATGAGCAGCAGGCTCGGAGGTTATTGCATTTCCCTGATTTGAATTTCTCTTTCTGCATTTCAGCTGTAAAAATAAAGCTAAACCAAACTCCCCAAAGCCTCTGCGCATGCAGCACAAGCTGAGTTTCGCTGCCTCCCACCTCTGGGTGAGATTGATGCCCAGTGTCAGTGGATGTGTGGCCACTGTACACTTCGGTGTAAGAACAGATTTTATTCCTGAGTGTCCAATATAGGAAAAAGGAGAGGCACAGTATAAAAAAGACAAAGGTGAAACTCCAGGAATTTGCTGAGTGTTAATTTTATTCAAATAATTTATAAAGATTTCCTGAATTGTTCCAAGCTTGAAGAATCAAACAAACCCAAAATGGCTCTCTATGTTTAGTTTCTCATATTGATTCATTTATTCCTGGGATTGTTTCAAACACAGACCTGAAGTAACTTTATGAGCCAGATTTTTTTTTTTTTCCAAAAGTGAACAAGCAAGATAATTAAACCTGAGGAATTCAGGAGGCTTTGGAAGCAGCAGGTTTCTATCCTGCCCCACAATGGGTGTAATTTGGATTTCCGGAGGATGCCACTTCCAGGTGGTCAGCATCCCCTACCTGGAGGGGACATCCCAGAGCCCCGTGGCCTGGATTGGGCTGGGATGGTGTGGGGTGCTCAGCAAACATTGTGAGGTGCTTGAACCCTTCCCAAATCGAGCTCTGTGCCCGCTCCGCTCCCAGCCCCGGGAAGTCTGTGAGGGATAAAACCTCCCTTGAATTCCAGCAGCTCCGCGGCTCCTCGTGCACTGCGGTTTTGGGGTTTTCCAGCACAGAAAGCATAACTGGGGGCTATGTTTTCAGGGATGGCAGAGCAAAGGCAATACAGTTGCAGGATTTTTGCATATTTCTGATCCTGAGGCTTTCCTGGGCCGGGTGGTTGCTGCACAAGTCAGAACAGCATCAGGCTCTGCTCTGCCCAAATCCACCCCGCGAGCTGCCGGGCTGGGCTGGGGCTCTGGGGACTCTGGGGCTCTGCAGCTTCTGCCTTCCTGCTGCTGTGGAATGTCCTCAAGGAGATCTCCAACTCCAGGTGTGCAGCAAGGGAAGTTCAAAGCAGAAAATAACCAGAAATAACCATCAGTGACTTCCAACAGATTTTCTTTTGCTGATCAGCCTCCTATGGAGAGTTTCACGCAGAAACTGATCCTGGCAACAAATTTTGCGGTTAACTCAAAAAGGTCTGGTGCAGTCAGTGCTGACCTATTGCACTTTGGAGGGTTTTGCCTCCAAATGCCCATCCTGCACCCAAATCCTGGATCTGACAAGTTCTTCACAGTCGGAGCAGCCCAGGCTTTGCAGCACTCACTCCCCCTTTGCTGCAGGCACACAACTGGTGTAGAACGAGGCTCTGATGGGACAAAAATGCAGCAGAGAAAGGTGGGAAAGGCTCCTACATGGCTTAAACTCACCGTTCACAGAGTGTGTACATTATTGTACACCAACCCTTGCAATTGCAAAGCTCTGAACACAAACGTTGCCATTTTCAAAGGATGAAAGTGTCAGCTTTGCAGGCCACTGTAAGCAGGGGCAGGGTCATCTCACGAGTTCTCTTGTCCAGGTAGAAGCTGTCCAGTTTAAGTCCAGTGTTGTCCAGTTTAAGCCTCATGGACTGGGCCGACTGGGCTGAAGCAGAAGGTGCTGCCAAATTCAGCAGCGCTCGCTGAACTGCAGTGGTGGCAGAGCTGGGCACTGAATGCTCGTTTTAGCACTTTTGGACACAGAACTTTGCCAGATCATCCCTGCAGCCGAGTGCCACCACCTCTGGAGAGTCCCTGCTGGGGAAACAATTTGTCTCTATCATAGATCAGGGCAAGTAAATCGGAAGAGAAGTTACCATCACATTTCTGTGCAAGTTTAAGATATTATGGGCATTTGTCTTCTGGCTTAGCCTATGGTCTCTCTGTTGTGGCTTTTCATGCTCCTCCTCCCACTGCTTTCCTGCGCTGGAGCCGTGAGTGGAGTCCAGGTGCGTGAGGTTCCCTGGTTGGGGTTCAGAAATTCCTACCCTGGGGTGGAGGAGGAGGGAAGAAGGAGGAGAAGAAAAAGAAGAGAAATGAGAAAATCAAGTAGGCTCCACCACCTGCCATGTAATGATGGGTTCTGGAGATAAGGCTGCTTTAAGGTGCATTCCAGACGTGTGGGTCCTGCCCAGACACAGCACAGAAGAAAAGGGAGACTTAAAACAACAGGCAGCTCCTCCTCCCCCCGTCAGGTGTGCACACAGCTACGAGGGAACAGCCGGCCCGAAGAAAACCTCTCTCCCTGCCGATGTTTTCCTACAGTTCTGATCCAAAGCCCCCTTTGAGCACACAGGTACCTCCAGCCCCCCGGATCAAGTTGATGCCTGTCCCTGGGGTTAAATCCAGAGCCAACCCAAACAGAGCAGCACCCGGAGAAGCTGCGGGGAAATGCCCCATCCCCTTCAGTGATCCTTGTCTTCCTTAGAAAGGGAAAATGCACACAGCTGCGCATCTCTGCCCGGAAAAGGAGAGGTTCCCTGCAGGAGGAATTAGAGCAGGGTTAGGCTTCAGTGTCGCACCCCCTGCAGCAGCCACGGAAACTGTTCCTGCCCTGTGGTGTGTGAGGTTCAGAAACTGTTCCTGCCCTGTGGTGTGTGAGGTTCCAGGTGTCCAGCTGCGACTGTGGGGCTGGGAGCACGGGGAGAACAGCAGCGCGGGTCTCCACGTGCTCACCTCGCTGGAATTAATTCTTCCCCCACATTGCCCAAGGGTTCTGAGCCCCAAGGGAGACAAGAATGAGGCCTTTGTATCTTTTTTGGAGGTTTTTTGGCACTGCAAGCGTCCCTCTCGGGGTTGTGCGGAGCGGAGGTAGAAAGTTGTGGAGTCACCGGGACTTGCCCCAGTGAAAACCGAAGAGAGAACAATGGGTGATTGTAACGGCATCTCAGGAAAATGCCAGAGTGATAAAAGTGGAATCACCCAGTAAAAATGGGCTGTAAAGCTCCTAAATCCCAGCCTCTCTTGTCAGGCTATTTCTAAGCAAATTTTCTCTCTGTTGCACTGTAAAAATAAAGTGTCAGGCACCGGGTTTGGATGCAAATGGGAACATAACTCTGCAAGATGGAAGTTTTATCTGGAATCTGAGATTTCTTAGGGGAGTGGTTTCTTTTGGAAAGGCAGCTATTTTTAGAAAGTAAGAGATGGATGCTCCTGTCTGAAGGGCCCAGCTCCCGTTTGTCTTCAAATGAGGAGAAAAACCCCTTTCTTTTTCCATTAAAAAAGACAGGCAAGTAGTGCTTATTCCAGAAGTACTTTGCCTCTGCTCATCCCTCCACATGAAACCAAAATTCCCTCCCAAATTCTTTTGTCTCTCATTCCCTCTCTCCCATTCCACATTTCATCAGGTTTGGCCAACAATGGAGAGGTTGGGATTTTACTGGAAATGAAAGTGAAATTTAAACGAATATCAAAATGGAAAACATGTCTATAAATATTTGAAGAGGCCTGAGCTGAGGCAGGTTCCTTCCCCTTTGGGTCAAAGGCAGTGTTGGTGTACAAAGGTATTTTGGCACTTTGGAGGAGACATTTTTAAACAGCCTTTAAATATATATTCAAATCAATTCCAAGTGGGCTAAAGCCAACAGAAAGGTTAAAGTACCTTTTTTAGTCACCTTCCAAATTTTAGTTTCCTTATCTTAATGCTTTGTGGAGCTTTCTGCCCATTCAGTCCATTTGTATTCAACTCGGGGAAGTTTCCTGATAAATTACTCAGCCCCATCAAATTCCCCAAGGTCCCAAAATGCAAAACAATTCTTCACAAGACAGAGATTGCTTCTTACAAGATTTAACAGGAGGAGGAAAAAAAAGGCATTAAAATGATGTGCTTTAAGGTGGAGTTTCAGTGCTGAACCATTTCCTACCAGAATCCGTTCAGCAGAGAGTGTTCAGGTGTTACAGGACTGCCTGAGGAGAGGCTTGGAGCCTGTCCTTGCTCCTGCCAAAGCCCAACCACCCTGGACATCAACAGGGCAAGGCCGTGGAGGATGAAAATGGACGTTTTTCCCCTGAATTCAACATAACCCAGGCAAACCGACTGTACTAAAAGAACCATTTCCTGCTGTAGATGGGAAGCAACTCAAGGCCAGTGGGGTTCTGAATCCGTAGGTGCCAGGAAGAGGCATTGGTGTTTTATCCACGTGCTCATCCTTTTCCCCTCTGTGTTTGTCCCCGGGACCTTCAGCAAGCACAAAGCTGATNATGTTTGTCCCCAGGGCCAGGAATTGCAGCCACCTTCAGCAAGCACAAAGCTGATGCTGAGCTCTGTGCTGCTGACCCTCTGCAATTCCCCTCGTTCCCATTGCTTTATCCCCCAGACGGATCAAAGGGCAAAGCTTCCCAGTGAAATGCCAGGAAAGGAAGGCAGAGCTGATGTCCCAGCCTGTGCTGGTTTCATGGCACAACTCATGGACTCCACGGGCTCCTCTCATCCCCTGAGGAGCAGCAGGAAGGTGGGAGGTGAAACACCACTGTCCCCATTCCCGACAGTGCTGGGTTCACACGGAAAAGCTGCTGCGAGAGCTGAGCCACGCTGGAGCATCGGCAGGAATGGGAATGGGAAGGGCTGGAGGGGATTTTCCTGCAGGGTTATTTACATTCTCCCTGTGCTGACAATCTCCTGCAGCCCAGGGCTGTGCTGGGCACTGGGGAGCTCTTGCTACTGGGAGTAAAGGGCAGAGTAAAGTAGGTGGAGGTCTGGCCAACTCCCAGACCTTTGCAGGTGTCTGCAAGGCTGAGCTCTCCTGAGCTCCTTTTCCCCTCCCAGAGATTCCTTTTCCCCTGGAAATGGGACCAGAGGGAGTGGAGCAGGCCTGGTTTTAGGGGAGCCTGAAGGAAGTGATGTGGATGTCAGAGTTAATGTTGTGAGCACAGCTCCCGGCAGCAGGAGGAGGTGGGGAGGGAAAGGGCATTTCCTGGGAAGTTTGAGCCCTGCAGTGCTGCACGTCCCCTGAGCCTGTCCCGAGGGGCAGAGCTCCCAGACAAGCTCTGGGGAAGGTGGGCCAGGGCTTTGAAGGTGCAGCGTGCCCTGCACCTCACACCTTGGGAAACAGGGCTCCTCTCCAGCTCTTCGGTCCTCCAGGACTGTGGGAACCTTCATTTGTCACTGCAGAAAGGAGTCTCAATATTTTATGAAAAAAGCATTTTACCACAGGACTTTGGTGAATATCAGCATAATTTAGCCATGATTTAACGGAACCTTTCATTGACTTTTTAAATTATGCCTCTCCATCACCTACCCTGTGGGTTTCCTTGCTTTTCATCTTGCAAATCCCATTACTTATTAATTTCCCCATAATACATAATAGAGGCAGAAAAGCATATAGCATCCCATTCAGCAGTGATTTACAAGTCTCTTAGTTCTGAAGCAACACAAGAAAGAGCAGACATTTTATGGGTTTCTTCTGTGTGTTTTCTTCAGAAAAAAATCATATAAAGCCATGGATACAAACCTGGGGCTTCTTTGGCCATGATCTCATAGCTCCAGCTCTTGCAGCTCTGCAGAAGATGCAATCTGGAGGAGATTACAGCAGCACAGCCAGGGCAGAATTAGCAAGGAGATGGTGAACAAGATTTACCTCATCCTCATTATGATAATGGATGTAATATCCATGGAAATGCTGATGGGCTTTGCTCGGAGAGGAAGAACTGCAGGCAAAGAGCAAACACACAAACCAGCATTATTTGCCCACATTCCCAATCAGGGTTTTGCTGGCATGTTCATCTTTCTACAGGGGGCCCAGGAGGAACTTTGATTCCCTTGGTGTTTGCAGAAAATGACTTGCACATACCATGAATCAGAGGGGCTCATTTCGGAATGTAGAAACTATTACTCATCCTGCTCTGGCATGAATGAGCATCTGGCAGCATATTCTAAAATTCTGTGAAGACAACAGGAGGCAAAAGGAAAAAAAATCGAGCTGGAGTGCACCTCTTGTCAGCTCAGCAGGCAGCAGATGAGAACTGGAAGGAGGCAGCACAAAGACAGATCTGCTGAACTGAGCCTTTACGTGCTTTCTGTTTCCATCCATCCACTCCTTCCAGCTTTTTTTTAGAGCAGGCTGGGGATCCTACAGAATACATGGAGACAAATTCACCCAGTTAACCCTGCTCCAGGCCAGCCTGGGGCATTGTGTTCCAGAGTTTTTCAGGCTGCAGCAGCCTGAGGAGGCAGCGCTCCTGTTTGGTGCTCTGGGCCCAGGGAGATGGAGCTGGGGGGGTCCTGGGATTTGTCAGATTTCTTCATGTGGGCTTAGACCCCTTGGGTATCAGTGGTAATGGAGGGAGTGTTCCGTGTTCCCAGGAATGACACAGGGCAGCACACAGCAGGCTAAGGAAGTGCTGACAACGATTTTTTGAGGGAAAACCCAAATCTGAGTCAGTAGCTGATCACAAAGGGAGCAGCTTCTCACAGCAGAGGGACTGTGAAGCCATGAGGAGATAAAGGCTCATTTCATCTTTTAGGGGCTGAGTTCCCTGATCCTTTACAGGAGCTGCGTTGTCCCTGCTTCCTCAGCCGTGTGCAGAGCTGGGACCGGGACTGAGCAAACCATTGCCAGGGTTCTTTCTCCTGCAAACGAGTATCCCAAATCCGTGTGAGCAGGGATGGCAGCTGAGATCCCTGGAGGAGGCAGGGCACTGTCCTCACTTGTCCTGCCAGAGTCTGCCCTGCTGCCCCTTCCTGAGCATCCGCAGGTGCTGCAGAGCTGCTCCGGGGTTGCTGAGGAGCTCTGGGGTGTCCGAGCAGCCCCGGGGTGTCCAAGCAGCCCCATCTCCCCGTGCCATGTGGGGCTGGGCCATGGCAGCCCCTGGGAGTGTTTCCCCTCCCGGGGAGCAGCGGGGCTGGGCCGTGGCAGCCCCCAGGAGTGTTTCCCCTGTCTGAGCTGGGCCATGGCAGCCCCTGGGAGTGTTTCCCCTCCCGGGGAGCAGCGGGGCTGGGCCGTGGCAGCCCCTGGGAGTGTTTCCCCTCCCGGGGAGCAGCGGGGCTGGGCCGTGGCAGCCCCTGGGAGTGTTTCCCCTCCCGGGGAGCAGCGGGGCTGGGCCGTGGCAGCCCCTGGGAGTGTTTCCCCTCCCGGGGAGCAGCGGGGCTGGGCCGTGGCAGCCCCTGGGAGTGTTTCCCCTCCCGGGGAGCAGCGGGGCTGGGCCGTGGCAGCCCCTGGGAGTGTTTCCCCTCCCGGGGAGCAGCGGGGCTGGGCCGTGGCAGCCCCTGGGAGTGTTTCCCCTCCCGGGGAGCAGCGGGGCTGGGCCGTGGCAGCCCCTGGGAGTGTTTCCCCTCTGGGAGCTGGGCCATGGCAGCCCCTGGGAGTGTTTCCCCTCTGGGAGCAGCGGGGCTGGCAGGGCCGCGTGCCCTGGAATGTTCCGGGCTGCCAGGGCCTGCCCCGCCGCAGGAATCCGCGCAGGCCGTGGCACGCCGGCCCGGCCGCCGTCTGCGCTCAGCCCCTCCAGGTGCAGGCAGCTGCTGGTGCTGCGCTCACAATTTAGTGTGACATTTTCCCTCATTATTATTATTTCTTGCTGGCCTTCTTTTCTCCCTGCTGTGGTTTTTTTTTTTTTAATTTTTATTATTTTGGTTTTAGTTTTTTTCCCTGCTGCTTTCCTACAGCCGCTGGTCTCTGCCAGGCTTCCTGGGACAGGCACTCCCACGGGCAAGAGCACGTTGTCAAAACAACCCCACAGTTGTATTTTCCCTCGCTCCCTCATTGTGGCAAAACCTCCTTTTCCAAGGGAGTTGTTTCCTCCTGTTCTCTTCCCCCGGGTATTCTGTGGAATTGATTTCTCCTCTTCTTTTACAGATGAGATATTCCAGGAACAATCGAACTCATACTGCTTCTGTCAAACTTAATCTAGGATACATTAATCTGGAATATAGCAGGGAACCAGACCCAGAAAACCTGAACTTCCTTTTTTATCGGGGAGCTAATAAAGCAGAAGGATGATGACAGGCTACTGAAATTTAAGCAACCAAGAACAGGAAAGATATTTTATTCAATAGTTGGGATAAAACTTCATGTTCCAGAGATTTCAAGGAGCTCTAACAGGGAAGATGAAGGAAGACTGATTTTCTTTTTCCTAAATGTACAGGTCTGGGGGTGGTTTTTAGGTTGTCTCCGTACTTATCAGAGGCACTTAAACGTTTCCTCATCTGAAGCCAGACTTGAAGTCAGGAAAAGTGTGACTCCTCATTCAGCTGGGGTTACAACCCTTCACCACGCAGGGCTGCGGCATCTCTGCTCCTCCTCACTGAGACAGAGCTGCTCCAAAGGGCTTTGTGGGACCAGTTTAGGTGTCTGCCTCAGGAGGAGATGAATCACACCTTGCAAGTGCTGATTTCTCTCTCTTATCTCTCAGAGGAGCCTAAGGTGCCTCGTTCAGATCCAGACGTTTACACAGATGAATCACACCCTCAAGGCCATGGAGAAAATAATGAAAATCTGCAAGCCTAGGCCCAAATCTCTCGAGTCATCTTGAATAATTCTATTATTTTACTGAATAGAATGATCCAATGTCTTTAAATTGCTTCATGCTTTACTGGTAGAAAATGAAGATAAATAAATTCTCTCCCAGAACAAACCCCTCACTTTATTTTTTCCTGATACAGCACAGGCAATGGTGTTCCTTTCAGTAGGGCCCCTCCTTAGATGTCCTCATTTTCCTAAATAAACACAGAATTCACCTCTGTGTGCAGCCTCCAGAGCTCCTTCTGCCCTCCTCCGAGCAGGAATCTCAGAGATTACCAGATCAGAGGCACTTTTAAACCATCTGTGCTTCACTCAACGTCTCCAAGGGTGTTGATGCTTCCCAAGCCCTCAATGGCTTCTTCAGATTCTCCTTTCCTTTGAAATGCTCGTGTTCAAGAGGGAAATTCTCACCCAGGGAACTCTCCTCCCTGTGTGATACAATGATGGAGGCAATACCATGACAGGGAAAGCTTCACTCTTCCAGCAGGTCAGCCTCAGTGTGTTGTCCTCTGGGAATTAAAATCCACAGTGCTGGATGTCTCCTTCCACCTCCCTTCTTAAGTTAATTCGTGGTGGAGTCATTTAGAAACAGGGAAAGGAGGGTAGAAAATGAGAGTGTGGAAAATGTGAGTCTGGGAGCCGGTCGGGATTGATGCAACTCTTCCCATTTCCACTTTGGTTATTTCTTTGCTTGCTCCCCTTAACTGGATCACTCTGGAAATGCCTCCTGATCTCTCCAAGCAGGGACCATCCGTTTTTTTTAGTGGAGTATTTTGCACAGAGAGCCCAGCTCTGATCGAGTGCTGTACTGGCTGCCATAACAATAAATTCCCATAACCAGAAGCAAGACATATTTCCTTATGCATCCCCTTTGCAGAAAGGCATAAACCGAACTTTGATTTCAAAGGAGACATCTCGGTTCAAAATGTAATGCTCAGAAATATTCTGCAGTCAATTATTTGCAATTAGAATGAAAAGAGAAACCCCCTTCCTCAAACCGCCAGTAATTACAAACGATCCTTTCATGAAGTATAAATCCAGTCATTAAGGAGTTTCAAAAGTTTTAATTCAGTGGGCAATTAAAAAGAAGAATGTCGGGTGTTGAGACAGAGAACAATGCCGTGGTGTGCTTGGGGTCCGGAGGTATCAATGGCACTTTTAGCAGAAAGCTTTTCCTATTGATCCCGGCGGTTTTAGGAGGCAATTCCTCAGCGAGGGATCGTTACCAGCCCTTAACGATGTCTCTGCTGCCACTGGGGTCGATAGGAGCAAACCGAGGGGCAGCCTTGGCCTGGAGCCCCAAAATCTGCTCCCCAAAGAGCCGCTGTCACCAGCTCCTGAGCTGGGTCCTGGTGTGGGGCACAGGGCAGGGAAATCCTTGTCCTCCCTGCAGGATGGGGCCTGAGGGGAGATGGTGCCAGAGCTTTCCCAGGTGGGAGCTTTAGCTAACAAGTCCCGAGTTACTGAACAAGGATGTTCCAAGCACAGCATCCCCGTGTTTCCATCAGGCAGTGCCAATCCTTGCCCTTTTCCCAGGAAGTGCATGACAAACTCTGAGGGGTGCCTCTAATCCAGGCTCCCAGGAGGAATCATTTTCGCATTTGGGCACATCCTCAGGATGGAGCCAGAATGGAAACCGTGGATCTTAATCCTCTCTCCCAGTTTGTGAAGCTGGGAGGAGGAAGGGAGTCTTTGAAATGCTCACATTTTGAAACTGGAACTTAAATTTATTGCCTTGGTTGCTCGAGGGAGGCCTGTTCCTTTCTAGATATTTACTGTCCTTGGTGATGCCTTCCGTGTGAGTTCCCTGGCAGCTGCTTTGGGAGGAGGTGTGAGGTGGATCCATAAGGTTCACAGATTTTTCCCACCCATGTGATAGGTATTTGTTGTTTGGCGTCGTGGTTCGGAATCCTGCACCCCGTATCCCTGACAATCTGTGCCCTGCATATGTTCCTGGTGGTGTGGGGAGGTGCCACTCGCCAGGGATGAACCAGAGAGCTGCGTTTCAGCACTGTGGGGGCAGAAATGTGCTCAGAGGGGTGATGGTTTTAACTGAAAATACTGAAAATACTGAAAACATTAACCCACTGAACATCCAGCGGTGATCTGCTCCCACTGAGAGCAAGGGAATCGCACCAGTAGGAAAAGGACTCAGCAGCTTCACAATCCTTTTTGGGGTCCTGTGCCGCTGTCTAAGGGGGTGATGGATGCCAGGTCGGAAAAAATGCTTGGATGAAAAGAGGGAAAACAGAGCTCTGTGGAGTTTGCATTTCAACCACCTGATGGAAACAGTTAATGCTGCCTTTTATTTGGTTCAGCCACAGATCAAGTGTGATAAGCCAAACTCAGGGATACTCAGGTGTGTGGCCATGAAGGAGGAGCTGTAATTTTTCCACCCTGAGATCATGCTCCTGCACTGTTCTGCAGGTACAGCACTAAAAATAATATTTTTTTTAATTTGCCATTTCAGTGTCATTCAAGGTTTTATTTTCAGATGCTTCTTCAACCAGAAAGCCACGCAGAGTTCCCTCAGCAGTAACTGCCTGTTTCTCCTGGAACAGGGAATATCTGTGTGTCTCCAGCATGCACAGAGTGTCACCTATTTCCAAATGTGAGCACAGCATTGGAATCACCTGGAATCTTATTGTCGGGGGTACTGGACTATCCAAGTTTCCAGAACTTCCAATGCAGCCGACCAATTTCAGAGTATCTGAACACTGCACACTCCTTTTCCTGCCTGGTGTGCTCACTGCTGTTTGAAATCGGGATGTCTGGTGCCTCCCGGCTCTGTTCTTGGGAAAGCTTCCCTTAAGGTGCGTGACTGATGTGGAGGAAAGTGCCCTAGCTGGGCTTTGTTCGAGGAGCGCGTGGACAGCCGGGGATCTTGTGTAAAATCTCGGTCTTTTCCCCATTTCCCTATTTGGCGATGCAGTTTTCCCAGGTTTTCTGCCTTTCCACCCTCCCCCACTGTCTCTCCCTTTCCCTAGCACAGGTAACCACACATTTTGATGGAGGCTTAATCTCCTTCCTTCCTTCCTTTGCAAACCCACCTCCTCCCTTGCCCCAGGCACTCTGTCAGCTCAAACGCATCGCAAATCAACCTGACAGTGGAGATCTCCCCTTGAGCAACAGCGCTGGGAGTTTGCCGCTGCTGATCCTCAGATAGGGAGGGTGGGGTGCATTTTCCACATAAAACCCCGTCGCAGCTAAATGGAAGTAAATTTCCATTCCCCATTCCTTTGTTTCCAGCTTGGGCTGTCAGCTAAGTGGATCCACAACCCCAGGAGGATGCACGCGGTGGTGGAAGCAGCCAGGTCAGAGCTGCAGGGACAGTCCTGGTGCTGTGTTTGTCACCTTCCCAGGCATTTTGCTGGGATGTTGAGCTGCGGAACTTGGGCTGCTTCAAACAGCTGAACAGAACAACCACTACTTGTGATGCCCAAATGGAATCTGAGAGAGATTCCGCTTCAAGAACGTGGAGAAAATGTTCAACAACCTAAGAAGTAATGTAATTTTTTAAAAACTCATTTCTCCACGTTAGAAGCATGGAGAAGTCACAGATGTGCTGCTGAGTCCTGCCAGGAGCACAAACCAGGGCAGCTCTCTGGTTCTGTTGGACCTAAATCAGCAGCTGCACTGATTTGGGACAAAGGGCTCGTCCCCTAAATTTTATAGGTACAATATTATGACTACTGCAAAGGGGAAAGCTAAAAACTGGCCCTAGCTTGTGCCGCTTTTCCAGGACGTTTCAGGCTGGTGGGAGGAGGCAGCTCCTGGATTCTCATGAGAACAGAGCAGACACACCATGAAAATGTGAGCATCGACTTCCTGTCCTTAGAAGCGCGGCTTTCACCCTTCAGTTGGTGAAAGTCTTTGGAGATCTATTTGCTAACTCAGCGGAAGTCAGAGAAACCCCTCTGATTTTGTGTTTGAGAACACAAAATGTTCTGTTTTTCAAGACATATCACCAGCAATGCATGGCTTCAGAAGGAATCACTCCTGTCGGTAGCAACAACACAGTTCAGAGACAGAAACAAGAGGGAGAGAGACAGAAAGGGAGAGGAGGCCACTCTTGATCAGCCTCGGTGATGAACAGCTCTGTGCGGGTGTTTGAACGTCGAGCAGCCCGAGCAGGCGCTGCAAAACGCGCTGCTGATTCCCTGACGTGGGGAGGCAGAGTGACTCCGAGTGCAGAACCCCACTGCCACTCGGGGAAGTGGAGCTGCTCCCCTTATCTGGATTCAGCCAGAAGCTGAGCGCTCGTTGTGTTTGATTTATTAGTTTTATAAAATGCAGAGTCTTTAATGTTCAGTGCTTGGAGCGCACTGTAATTTTAGCTGCATTATTACAGTTGTTGACCAATGTATGAATTATCTTCAAAGGCTTGGAGTTCCTCTGAGCAAGCATTCCCATTCCAGAGACCAAGTCAAAGGAATCCAGGAAGGTCTGTTCCTTCAAGGAAAGACGTGTCACAGGTCGAATGTGCAGGAATGTTCTGGAAACACATTGAGCAGAAGCCCTGGAGAAAGCACAGGGGTTATTTGCGTGCACAGAGCTGGGATCAGTACAACTCACAACACATCATTTTAATGTCTTAGAAATGAGTTATTAGTCCCAAATCCCGGAGTGGAAGCTGCTGGAAGAGCATCCACCACCTGAGTCTTTGCTAAACTGCCCGGACTGTGTGGTCTGAACTTGCAGCCCAGTGCAGGGTCTGTCCGAGCCAGCACAAAGACATCGGCGCTCCTTGTCCCTGCCTGGCCTCTCCTCCAGCACACTTTGCCTCCAGGAAGTGTCACAGGGAAAGCTATTCCCACCAGAATTACTGCATTTAAACTCATTTTTGGAAATTGTCTGGGCACAGCCTCCCGTAGAA
Organism: Machaerirhynchus nigripectus; assembly: GCA_013397975.1. Classification (NCBI taxonomy): domain Eukaryota; kingdom Metazoa; phylum Chordata; class Aves; order Passeriformes; family Dicruridae; genus Machaerirhynchus; species Machaerirhynchus nigripectus. Next base: position 681,225 of record VZRQ01006896.1, read on the forward strand.
ATGAGATGGCACAGAACTGATTAAATAATGTTTATGCAAATACAAAAGTTGTCAGGGCGTTGTTTTCTGAGGCTTCAAGATCCAGCTTGTCAGAGGCTCCTGGCACAGGGTCAGGTTCCCTGAGCTCAGCTGAGCCAGTAGGAGCTTGATTTGGGGTGGGCAATTGCCAGAGCCCTGCAGAAACCCTTCCCCAGTGCATCTTCTTCTGACCTCAGCCAACGTGGGGCCTCCAGGCTCCCCTCCCACGGCTCCTCCTGTGCTGCTGCCTCCTCTCAATGCCCTGGTGACATCCTCGCCTCCACCGCTCACCTGCCCTGTTCCTGCATGCCCCGGGTGCTCAGACACTGAGGAACAGCTGCCCCGCTTTGGTGTCACAGCAGTTTGGTCCATCCCGTGCTCAGGCTGAGCTGCTGGAGGAATATTGGCGTTGTTGGAGCTGGGATAATCAGGAAGTCACGGACAGGTGTTTGCAAGAGCCCTGGGATGCACAGATTCCTGCAGAGAGGGCTTCAGAGGCTCTTAGAGAAATGGGGCGATACCAGGAATAGCTTCCAAAGATATTTCAGTGAATTTCTAACTGGGTGAAAGATGTTGGATTGCATCTTAGCAGAAATGTTAATAAATATTAACAAATCCTCTGTCACAGCCCAGTGTTTTCCCCCCTTCCATGTTCTTTCCCCATGGTGCATTCTGGACTTGCAGGCAGGTGACTCCCAGTTCACAAACAGCACGAGGGCCACGGGTGCCATTACTCATCAGAGGAAATATTTGTGCAACTGCTCGGATCTGAGCATGTACTTGCCTGTGTTTTTGTGATGCTTTGTCTGGATACTCTTTTCAACATGAGTCCGTTTGTGCAAGGGCTCCAGGAGAGGTTTGGGAGACGCTGGGACTCGTGGGGGCCACTGGAACCCATTCCAAGCCTTCACTTGAACAAATGTTTGCAGATCCTTTCCTGCAGTGTTTACCCAGTCCTGACCTAAGCTTCATTAGCCCAGCAGATTCATTTCCCTGCTCCAATACCTTGCTGGCCAGCTGGAACCACAGGATATTTTCATGTGGTGTTTTCCAGGGGACCCTGGGGAAAGTCGGTCACTGGCTGATAAGAAACAGAGAGAGTAAAAATCTCCTGGTGTTGTCTGTGCTGATGAGCCCCTCACAGGGGGTGGCTTCTCCTGGTGCTTCTGCCAAGAGCAGTTGGCTCCTTTTGAAATGCAGTTTGAGTTTACAGGACTGAGTCAGCTTCTGTGGGTTTATCGGGATTTTATTTTACATCGAATCCATTGCCGGTGGTGTAACAGACCTGGAGTGACACCAGTGTGATCAGAGAGACACTGGGAATGTCACAGTGACAAATGGGGGGGGGTTGTACAACTCAGAGGGATAAAAACGAGCTCCTGCAAGCGAAGGGGTCATTGGGGAACACCCTGTGGGGCCAGAAAGGGAATTGAACAGCAGGGAGCTCTTCACCTGCATCGTCCAGAGATCACAGCTGGGTATTTCTGGTGCCACCTGGAGAACACAAACAGGGAATCACCTCCAGAGCTGCTGTTTGCCATTTCTCAGCAGCTTTGCCTGAGGTGGCCACTGGTGAGGCAGGATGGCCCAGGGCTGGGAGCTGAGCTCACCACACCTCACTGGCACAAACCCAGAGCCTCCTGCAGTGCTGGTGCTGGGTCTGGGTTTGCCGAGCTGAGGATGAGATCAGAATATTCCTGATGCCAGAACAGATAATGGCGTGGAATGGAGTCTGAATGTACCGAGGTTCTGAGGGATGGGCTCACCCACAAAACCCCAAATGTCCCTTCCACGAGTGGATCTCCTGTAAGCCCATTTAGCAGCACAGGAGTGGGACTGATCTGCTCAATCTTTGTATGTTTGTACTGCTCTGAGTAGCACTTCTGTGATGCCAGGAGAGTTTTAGCTCACCGTTTTTCTGTGAAATGAAAAACCTGCATTTCAGGTGACTATTTGAATTAGTTTAGAACTGGATAAATCAGGAAAGTGGAGCGTAGTTTGCGTTGTCATTTATAGCTGTTTTTTTCATTAATCATTATGGTTTTGGCCAGTAGTGGAAACAGAAATAAATTCCAGAGTGCGTTATTTTGCAATAATAGGTGCAGGTTAAACTCATTAGTAGGAATCAGAGCTCAGGATTCAGCTGGGATGGTGCTGAATCTCTGCCTGGATTTGAATCTCCTGTTGTCTCTTCCCACTAAATACTCGGTTCAGGTTTGGGCTTCCGGCTTTGGCCCCTGTCTGCCTTCCAAAATCCCTTTCATCTCCTGGAATCGGGAGCCCGATCGCTCCGGGTGCTTTAATTAAGCGAAATGAAAGGCGATGATTTCCATAAATAGAAGAACTTCCAAGAGCAGCCCCGGGCCCAGCCCGGCCACCCACCCCGAGGTGCCCCGGGAACCCACCCGGCGCATCCCGGTTCCTGCAGCTGGGAGCCGAGCGGGGCTCGAACTTTACCCCCGGAGATGCTGCTGATAGGGAAATGGGAGCCGGGGCATTCGGAGCCCTGCCAGGGTGATACGGACCAGGAGGAGCGGGAGCTTTGATCTCCGCAAACGCGGGGACGGGAGATTCTCCCAGGCCGGCTCCGGAGCTCCGGGCGGCGATGCTGAGGGGAGACAGACCCCTAGTGGAGTGCCAGGAGCTGCCCGAGCCTCGCTCCTTCCCATTCGTATTCATTTATTTGTTTATTTTGAGGAAGGGAAAGCGGGATCTGGGTGCTGATCCTTATCTGCCTGCTGCTTTCCTTTGGTCCTGACTCGCCTCGAGCTCTTCTGGAGCTTTATCGTGGGAACACTGCGCTGAAATTCGGGGATATTTTCCTAGGAATACAGATTCCCCTTCTGGAAACCTGAGGTAATCAGCATCGCCACTGAAATCCAGTTGTGCAAACTCACAACTTCATCTGTGCTGAAGAAGGGAGGTTAAAAATCGCTTAAAACAGAGAGGAATGGGATCAATTGGGAGACAGCAGAACTGTGAGAGAATTCCAGAGGGAGCGCTCACCAGGAACTGTCCAGCAAACGGCAGCAGGGGAAGCTCCTTGTTCAGTCGGGTGCCCCTGGTTCTGTCCTATCCAGCACTTCTGTCCCCAGAAAAGGACACCGAGACTTCTCTAAGTGGAAAAATCCGATTTTCACGTCAGCAGCTCTGAAGTCCCAGCGCGAGGGTGGGATTTTGGGCTGCCAGCAGGGCATCCCTGGCTTCTTCCAAGCTGCCAAATTAAACTGTGCCAGCTCTGCTGCCCCGGAGCCACCCTGGCTGTCCTTGGCACAGCTGAGTTTGCCTCAGAGCCCAGGATCCAGAATCCTTTGTTGGTGGTGCTGAAGGCAACAACCGAATCTGGCAAGGGGTGCTCCATCCTCGTACTGCAGAACCGCAGATCCCTTCACCCCCACGCTGCAGGATGTTTTCTAAGCTGGCATCTGCTTTGAACAGGGAGAACTCCCAGATCTGGAGGGATTCACTGGGGTTGTCTCAGGGAAAGGGAGAAAAGCATTAACAGGATAAATCAAGCCCAGGGATGTGAAATCAGGGCTGCAATTAAAGCATCGTGGCAGCATCAACATTCTGAACTTAAGACAAAATCAAAGCAGTTGGTAGCACAACTCCAGGACATTTATTTTGTTGCCAGTGGTTATTCCTTTGTGCATTTTTCTTCAGTGAATTGAATCACAACTAATTGCACAGTAATCACCCAGGCCCCAAGTTCAGATAATGTTGCCTTCCTAATACTTTGTAGAAATGCTGAATCCATTACTATCTTCAAATGAGATTATTTTTTTTAATTAGCAGGATCTTAGCAAGCCATTACAGACACCACTGGTGCTGCCACACAGAACTTTCCTGTTTGCTTTACACTGGAAGGGGAAAATTATTTTCAATCGATTCAAGTGCTGACAGGGTTTGCAGTTTGCTTTCAAAGTCTGAAAATAAACAGAATTTTCTGACAGGTGAACAGGCCTGTCTTTGCTCAACTCCTGATTTCCTTCCTGGTATTTTTAGGAGGCACCAAGTTCCCTGCTGGTATCTATTGATTTATCTCACTGAGCTTTAAGTGCAGGGAAACTTTCTCATTGCAGACCTGCCTTGGCTTTCCCTTGCTGCCTTTGCCTAAGAGCCAGGTGGACTTTATTTCCTCCTGAAAATCCCCCTCTTCCCAGAATTCTTGATGAGCCACATCAGCATTTCCTTCGGGTAACACCAAATTTCAGGCTCAGCCCATCACCAGCAAAGGGATGTGAGCCCTGCCCTCCCCATCCCACCCCAGGGAGAGAGGCTGGAATTTATCTCTATGGCAACTCCAAAGTGCTGGCACGGTGGCCAAAAAACAGGGAATGGGGAGCTGCAGGCTGGGTGGAATCAGTGGATGAGGAATAAACAAAATACTGCACTGATGTGTTGTAGAAGAATGGATTTATAGGTTATGACATTCCTAAAATATCTTTATTTAATAATGAAAACTTCATTATCCAGCCCTCTGCCAAAGTGTTGCCATGGGCCTGCTGCAGGTCCCTGGGAAGATCTTTCATCCTGACAGAAGGGCTAAATTACAGCATTAGAGCCCCGATGGAGAGGACGTTCCGGGCTGCCCTGCCTGCCCAGGGAAACGAGGCACACGCTGCTGGCAGAGGGTTATTGAAACCTAATCACTGACAATATTAAAAACCAAGTAGCACGAAAGTTTTCTTCTGTCTGAGCACTGGGGATAAATTAAGTGATAAACCTTGAGTGTTTACCGGAGTTCCGTTATTTTATTAAAAAGTAATTCATCTTTATTACAGCTCAGGCCATTATGTTTCACATCATTAAGGAAGCAAGGCGTGCAGACCCCACAGCTAATTCTGAGCTGCAGCTGTGAGAGCACAGCGCCCTGTTCGTGTCACGGGTGCTGCAGCACCTCCCTGCGCTGACCTCCAGAGCGGCTTTGTCCGGGGGGTTTCGGAGCTGCTGAGGGGAATCCAGGCTGTGCTCAGCCCACAGCTCTGTGTGCCGGGGCTCCTGCCTTGCTGTCCAGGCTGTTGTTCGGGTCAGATCCGTGATCCCAGGCAGGGAGGTGCAATCCCAGCGGGGCTTCCTCTCCAAGCACTCAGACCCAGTGGTGAAATGAGAGGAAATTCCCACCTGGGTTCCTCAGCCACCCAGACACGCGGCGTGGCTGCGAAAATCCATTTATTCCTTAATTCCTGTGGCTTTGTGAGAGTCCCCCTGCCACAGGCTGGGGTTGGCTTTGCATTCTGGGGTCGGGCAGAGCCGACCCCACGTGTGCCACCCCGATGCCAGCGGGGCAGGAGCTGCTCTGCAGGGAGCTGCAGGAAACGCGGCCAGCCGTGGATTTGTGGGTGTGCAGAACCACCTGGAGCTGGAGGAGCTCCTTCAGGTGCCTGCCCAGGAAGGGAGCTCAGGGAATGTTCAGAGGGGTGGTTTAAAAGCAAATCTGTTGGCTCTGGGGCTTGTGTACACTCAGGTAAATGAGCTTCAGCCAATTTACTTAAATCCATCCAGGTAAAACCGCTTGTGCAAATGACTGAAATTAATTTAATATCACTTAAACATATTAATATAAATATTAGTACATTAAATATTATATTAACTTTATCCCTACGCAGACAGCTTCTGAACGTAAAACAAATACTTTTTAATCCACGCTGAGGATGGCCAGGCTGAGAATTTCAGCTCTATTAAACCTCAGCAGTGGCACCAAAGCAAATGCCAGGATAATTCCGTCGACTTTCTTCACTTTTATTACATTATTTCCATTCCTGATGACCCTGCTTAGAAGCAAATTTGGACATCCAGAGAAAGAGCCTGGTGTGTCCTGCGGGCCTGGGCCAGGGCATCCTGGGGGTGCTCGTGCTGAGATCACCTCTGTCCCCCCAGAAATAGCCGTGGCAGCGGGGATCAGCCTCAGCATCAGCCGCACGATTTGTGCAGCCCAGGAGAAAAGAGCTGCCAGGAATGCCCGGCTCAGGCTTTTCAAACCCACAACAATATCCCCACAATAAAATACAACCGCAGAGAAAGGAACAGGCTGCTCCCAGTGTCTGCTTAATCAATGGGCTGTGAAGAGACTGAGGTGATAAACTGACTGTGCTCAGGGCTAATTTCATGCAATATAATACGTTCATGGGATTAGTCTATTTAAAAATAATTTTAATCAAACTTTTTAAAATGCAAAGCCGTTCTGCACTACTCATTTTCAATATATGCCTTAGAACAGATGAGGAAGGCAGAACCAGATCCTTATTATCCATGCATAATTTAAACAATATCATCAAGCCAGTATTGATTGCTGACTAATGTGCTTATTAATTAATAGATATCTTTGTGTTAAATACATTTTTCAGAGCTGTTCTGGGACCATTTAATAAGATAAATGGGGAGTTGCAGCTCAGTACTTTGTCATTAAATGTAGAAGTTTTATAAGAAAGGCTCCTTGTTTGCCAGGAGAACTCCCGGGGTGGCGGAAGGAGTGGAACGCTGTCCTCGGAGGGCTGCACCCGGCCCTGCATTCCAGGGGATCTCGCAGCCTGCTCTCCATCAGGGCTTTGATTGATACCTGTCTGATCAAAAATACAGGTTCCTCTCACAGCAGCCACTTTCTCTCCTGTTATTTCCCTGCTGCCATCCAGGACTGGGTTACACTGGGTTAAACTGGGTTAAACTGGGAAGGGAGGGCAGAGGAAGGTGACCCAGAGTCAGAGCAGGTGCACATTAAATGTGAGATCAGCTCAAACAGCTCCTGGGGTCACGGAGCAGAGCCTCAGCCACACTCCCGGTACCCATTCCCATCCTTCCCAGCCTCTGGAATGAGCAGGAATGATTCCTGGGGCTGTGGCAAGGGTGCCGGGAAGGGATTTTATTTTACACCACTGAGGATCAGTCTGTACATATTTAAAATAAATAGATGTGCACATAAAAAGAATTACCCCTATTATTACCCAAGGATGCAGTGGGAGTACCAGGGGAATGGCTAAAGTAACAAAACTTGACACCAGTGATAATAAAAGAGGGAACTAAAGCAAAGAGATCACCCCAGCCTGCCGGGTTTCGAGTGCTTAATCAAAACTGACTTCTACTACTGCAGCTGCAAAAGAAATGTTTCAGGCCTGCCATTAATTTCCATACAATAACCCTCTAATGGGGGAGTTGCCGGGAGAGGAGGGCGATCAATCTGCTCTAATGACACACCAGAGACTCGGGGAAAATGCAAACTTGGAGCAATTTCATGGCAGGTGCAACCTTGGAAAGTACGGCCATTTTTCTGAGTTAATTTGTTCCCCTGATATGTTTGAAATCCATATTTGTGTTTTAAAGGTCTAAAATGCAGGATGATTAAAAAATACAAGCAGATTTCTGTAAGCTTTTCAAGTGGGGTAGGTGATACATGAATGCCCCTCCTCGGAGCTAGGACAGCTGGATGTCTTTTATCATGTGTTGCCAAAAAAGAAGGGAATGGGATTGTTTATTCCAGCCTTCCCTTTTTGTCTTTAGCCTTCCCACTTCCCTCCCCAGCCTGGTGCTCATTTGTCTCCCAGCTGAATTGATCCCTAATACTGTAGGAAGTAATAATAGTAATAATCATGGTAACTGCTGGCAGTAATAGTTATTATTCTTATTATTGTTAGCACTTACAGTGCTCTGTAATGATAATGATTATTATTGCTACAAGTTTTAAAACACATAAATGAGTTAACTCAGTTCCTGCTATGCTTTGGGTGCTGGCAGCTCTCACACATCTGAAAATTCCAGCTGCAAATCCTAACAGGAACGACCAACCTGACCCGGGAACAGGCACGGAGCTCATTTCACTCTGGCTCTCGTCCTCAGTGAATATTTTGATAAAATCTGTGGGGTTTTGCACTGTCACAGTGGGGTGAGGCAGCTTTGGGGTGGGTGAGAGCCTGGGAGAGGGGAAATGATGGAACTGGGGCCCAGTGCAGGTGTGGCCGGACAGGCGGCAGCTCAGCAGCGGGGCCCTGCTCCTCCCAGCTCGCCACCCCCTCCCTCGGGGACTGCTGCCCTGGAATTCCCTGCCGAGCTTCTCCCAGCTTTTCTGCCAGCTGCTGAGCTCGGGGAGAGGCTCTTCCCCTTCTCCCCCTGCCCCCAGACGCAGCAGGGTCCTGGCAGGGTGCAGAGGGGACTCCGGGGGAGCACAGGGGGTCCAGGCCCCCCCAGCATCCCCATTCCTGCAGCCCATTCCTCCTTTCACCTGCTGAAAGCCCATCCCATTATCCTGATTACTCCTTTGCCTTTCTCAGCACTTAAGAACTCCAGCCAGAATCTTAAAAGTATTGAATTTTCAAGGGCTGGAAAGTGCAGGGGCTTTGCATGAGAATCGCTACCTGCTCTGCTCAGCTGCCTTTGTCCTTCCCCCAGTGCCCATCTGCATGCTCACATCTGTGCCTTTGTCACAGGCCCTTTGCAGGCAAAGGGAAGTGTGGGCTTTTTTACATTAGAAGATGCTTTTTTACATTAAAAATGCTTTTTATTCTCCTGCTGCATTGATGGGATGCTCGGCCTCTCTGCTGTGGCCATTGTTATGTTCTGGTTTAGATCCCGTTTTAAATACAAACCCTTCCCCACCTGCCCCTGCTCAAAAATCCTGCTCAGCTGCTCCTCCAAACTTGCCAGCGGTGAAAGTGCCGTGGTTTTTTCCTGCTCCCCTCCTCAGCCCCCATTAGCACGCTTAAATTGATAAGCAAAACTACTGATTGTCTAGGTGAGACTGCAGGATTCCTGAAAGTTCAGTGATGTCTTCCTGGAGTTTGGTCTCCAGTCAGTGCACTGAAGTTCCTGCTTAATTCCCAGTGCATCACCCAAATCAATTTATTGCACTCCAGAGCTACAAAATGCAGCAGGTACCGGGGACAGACCGAACAGAGCAGGCTGGAAATGTGCCGAGAGCCTCCTTCCCTGAGGGGTTTCTCTGGTGCTCTCACACATAACTTGAGGGCTCTGTGTTTAACCCCTCAGGATTTTTAGAGCTTGGTTCTGGCTTTACTCTCACGGAGGAGTTTAGAAACCCAGTTGGGCTCAGCTTGGCTCTGCTTCCTCCTGAGCGTTGGTGGCAAAACCTCTGCTCTTGAGCAGCTCTTCCCTCCTCTGCCAGGTCCAAGGGGCAAAGTGAGAGGGAGACAGGGGGGTTTTAAATCTCTCCTAATGCCATGAAAAAAGATGCTGTGGAACCTCTTGTCTGAATGGTGAGGTTAGGAAAAAATAACTTGGAAATAAGGGACACTTTTAAACAAGACCAGGCCTGGAGTAAATTCCTGAGGGAACAGAGCAGATTCACCATCCCTTGCATCCTTCATATCCACATCACTCAGCTGTTCAGCACGGGCTGGGAAGGGCCCTGGCCTGGGATGTGCTGGGCTGGTGCTGAGGTGATAAACTGGGACCTCAGCCCTGCCTGGGTAAGGCAGGATTTGGGTACGGAACTTGCTGCAACTTTTGAAAACCCCATTAGGTGATAAAACTTGATTGCTGTCTCTCTTACTTTATCCCTGGCCCCAGCTCCATCAAATTACATCGGCTTTCTCCTGCAAAATCCAGATACCTGCATGCCAGACAGATTCCCTGTCAATACCTGACAGGCTGATGCAGAGAACAATTTACATGAGGGAGGGAGAGCTGGGATTGAGCGGTGCTGGAGGGATAATGCAACGCTTTCCAATCACTTCAAGGTTTTTCCTTCCCCTGTCCTGTTTTCCCTGACTCTCTGGTGATTTAGGACATGGATTTTTGCTCCTTGCCATCCTGTATTTATGTCTCTGTGTTGCTGGTGATCTGCAAAGCAAGGCACGTTGCTGCTGGGATTACAATTCCTGAAACTTCCCAGACCTCTGAGCAACCTGGGATAGGGCAGGGGAGAGTGGGATGAGCTTTGAGGTCCCTTCCAACCCAAACCAGTCTGGGATTCCCTTCAGCTCTGAAATCCAGGCTCCCTGAGCTCCTGGGGAATTTGCACCCTTAATCAGCCAGCACAACCCCTTCCCTTTTTTCTGGGAGCTTTTATCCCCATCTCCCATAGGATGCCGAACCCTCTCCCTGTCCATCCAAAGGCAAGGACCTGTAAAAGGCAATTCAATTTCACAGGCCATAAACTTATATAACCACTTCTTGCATTTCTCCCCTTTTTGTTTACGATTTCAGAAAAATCTCTGAGCCTGCAATCTATATATTCTTTTTTTTTTTTTTTTTGCCTCTGAACACCCACAATGCAAAGCTGGGTTCCAACCACTTGTTCACCGAGGAAAACTTCAGCAAAACCTGGCTGAGTTTGCAGAGTGGCTTTCTGAAGGTGGGTGGCAGGCAGGGAATTTGGGCTCTATTCCCATCAGAGGCAGCTCGTGGATGCAGGCAGAGGGAGCAGCCTTGGGAATCCTCTTCCCATCAATTCCTTACCGCTGCTCAGTAACTCCCCGAGCCATCCAGCAGCAATAATGTTGGGTTTAAAGCAGTGCTTTTGTCCATGGGAAGTGGTGGGTTGGAGAAAATCCAGGTTTTTCCTCCTTTCTGCAGCCAGGGCTGTCGTTTTCCCTTCGAGCAGCTCCCGTTTGCTCTTCTCAGAGTGACTCTGTGCACAAACAAGCCCCGGATTAAACACAGGCAAATGCTGTGACATTTCAAAGAGCTGGAAATAGAATAACTCATTTTGCCATCTGGGCAGAAGTCCCGGCTCTAACAAGTCCGTGTGACTCCGCGCCTTGCTGCTATCATTACTCCTCACCTCTGCTCATAAACCTCCACCTAGCAAATAATGTAATTTAATTAGGCTGTGGAATCAGGCTGCTGCCGTCACACTCGGTTAAACTGAAGCAGTTGGTGAATTCCATTGTCATTGGGGCTGGAAATAACAAATGTTCCATTAGCAGCCTAATCGTGGGTGCTGTGGGAGAGGGACTGCAGGCCCCTGCAGGGGTGGGACGCTGGGGACAGGAGCAGGGAGCAAAGGCCAAGGAGGGGACACAGCCCCTGAAGCCACGGCGGGAACTCCCGATGGAATCCCTGTGGAAATCCGGCGCAAGGAGACAACGCCGTGGTCAGGGAAAGGCGCAGGAGGAGGGAGATCCCAGCAGGGCTGGAATGTCCCTCCTGTGTCCCTCGGAGTCCGGGCAGGAGGCCACCGGGTGACCTGAAGGCCGAGCAGGGGACAGCGGGGCTCGGGCGCACCCGGACATCCACGGCACGCGGAGCACCAACGCTCCGAGCGCGCAGAGCTTTGCAGGACACTCCCTGCAGCCTCCTCCAGATGCTCCCGTCCTCGCCCACCACTTCCAGGTTTTCTTTTGGAGCCCTCCACCTCTCCCCGTTTGCCCACGGGACCTGCAGGGTCGTGGCAGCTGCACCAAAACCGCAGCAGGACCCAACGGGGCCATCCTTTCCCTTAAATGTCCCCATACCACGAAGAAAGAGAAGGCAAAATCCTGGGGACACGTGAATCTTTTGAAAAAAACCCAGAACACAAATAAAGTCATCTTGGTTTGAAGTTCACAAATATTTTGGAAGGCAAATGGATGGGAAGAGTTTAGCCTGCAAACACTTATTTGTCATGCAGCCTGACTGCTGCTTTTCAGCATGCTTTGATCCTCTCCAGTTCTTTTGGCCCAGGCATTAGATAATGCTTTAGAAGCCATTAGAAAAAATGGTGACAATTGAAATGCTTTGAAAAATGACAGTTTGATAGTCTAATAATAGCCCCTACACTGATCTGGAGAAGGTTTCCTGTTCTGTTTTTTGTGATACTCATTATGTACAGTGCAATTCAAAACGTCCTTTTCTCCCCAGTAAATAATTTAACCCTTTCACGACCTGCAGCCCTGGAAACGTGGAACACAGAGCTGGAGATCTGTGCGGATTTGCAGAGGGGTGTGCTCCATGAAGAGATGCTAAAAGCTGCTGGGATGTTGAGAGGAGGAGAGATGGAGATGACAATATTTGTGTTCTCGGGGCAGGCTGACCGTGCAGAGTGAGGGCCCAGTTCCTGCAGGCTCTCCAGGAAGGTTTTCCACAGGAAGCAAACACATCTTGGAGGGTGAGGTGGCTGGGAGCTCGCGTTTCATTGCACGAGCTTGTTTTTGCAGGATGTTATTTGGCAGCGATAAATGAGCAACTTTCAAGCCTCAGAAGTGATTAATTTCTCACTGGAGCTGTCTCTGAGCCTGTCACAGCCTGACAATCCTGACATAAGTGTCATTTATAATGTCACAAGCCTATTCCACAGAAATGTCATTACACAATTACTCCGAGGATGAGGAGAGGTTCACCGGGGGAAGAGCGTCTGGTATCAAGTCAATTACAGATCTTAATGTTATTGTTGGGTTGTCCCCCCTCATACAATTACTTCGTGTCTCACTCGTTCATTCTGTGCAAATTAGCAATTATTTATGGCAGTGATAGCACCAGGCAGCCCAGGTAGGGCTGGTGTCGGGAGAGCTCTGGCACAGCCCCGCGCGCTCCAGGCCGAGCATCGGGGAGCTTTGATACCGAGCCCCCTCCAGCCCCGGCCTCTCTCCCCTGCACCCCCAGCTCCTCCGTGCCCCTCTCTGGAAGGCCCCACCAGCTGGGGGAGGTGATAAACCCTGCGAGTGCTTTGATAAAGATGGTTGTTTTAATGAGGGCGACTTTTTGTGGCGCCGAACGAAAGCGGCTCTCTCTTGTCACAAGGACAGAGGAGTTCAGCGAATTCCCCTGCGCTGCACCTCAATTACGCCTTAAAACTGGCATAAATGGAGCCTTCCTTTGGTTCTAACAGCTTTCATCCTGCTTGGCCCGGGCACAAACAATTCCTAGGCTGGGCTCAGTGCACAGGGGAGATGGGAATTTATTCTGCACCCCAGGTGTGGTAACGGAGCTGCCTGGCTGGGAGGGAGGCAGGAGCAGGGGTCTGGGCCAGCGCCACATCCCCGTCTCTCCCGGGATAGTCGTGGGAGCTGAGCCCTTGGTTTGATTGGAGGTCGCTCAAATCAGGCTCCATTTCTGAGCTGGGAATGGAGCTGCTTCCCAGGATATGGGCGAGGATTGCTCCCGAGGGCTCTGAGCATCTCTGTGCTGGCTTTGGCAGAGTGGAGCACTGTGGCACCACAATCTGACTCACAGACATGGAAATGTGGAAAAAGGCCAGGAATTTCCATGATAATCCTCCAGATTTGCACCAAGACAACCGAGATGAGGATCAGGCCTTTTAAATTGCTCCCTTTGCCTGTTTGCTATTCCGGGAAGCTATTGTTCTCAAAGGGACATCTTTAAAGCAAAAGCTGGTAGAATAATTTATTTGCGAATAATTTATTCAGTGATTGATGGGAAAAGCTGCTGAATAAATAATTCACTGAATGCTAATGGAACATCAGAGATGGTCGAATAATGAAAATGTTTATTTGCAAATAATTTATTCAAAGAAAAATGCTGAAACGTATCAGCTCAATTATTCTTGGTGAATAATCCAGTCACTCAGCCAGCCCACTGTGACATGTCGTACCAAGGTGCCGTTCCCAGCAACAGGAGAGCTCCGGGTACAGAACCCTGCTGGCTCTGCTCTCCTGCTCTCCTGCTCTCCTGGAGAAGGTTGGGTGAGAAAGGGGAGCTCAGGCTGAAGGCCCAGGCTTCACCCACGGGGTGACCCTTTTAGACACGAGCTCCGAGAACTTCAGCTCTAAACCTGCACCCACCACAGCGACAGGAAACAAACTCAGCAGCACTTCTGTCACGGCTGCCCCTCGTGTGGCTGATGTTTGGAGGGCCCAGGCTGGGGGCCCCGGGCAGGGCAGGTTCTGCAGGTCCTCAGCTGTTCCGTTTGCCAGAGGAGACCTCCCCTGCTTCCCTGCAGCTGTACGGCGGGGCTCAGGTGCTCCTGGAAAATTGAAGTGATTTTGTGATGATACTGGAGCTAATACCAGAAAAATCTAAATTACATTTTAAAAGGAATCTACCCTTTTATCTTTTAACCTTAGGCCTCTCCCTCTCATGCAGAAAAATCAATCTTGACTAATCTACTGACCAAGTAAAAGTGAAAAGGGGGACCCATATAATCATGTACTTTATCTTCTTTAAATATTTTTTCACAGAAGAGGAACTCATATAAACACATACTTTATCTTCTTTAAAATATGCTTTACAGAGAAGCTCAGCAAAACATCCAAAGCTTCCTCCTGGCTCTTAGGAGAAAACCCCGTTGTCCTGAAAGAATCCATCACTGCTGCGTGGATGTGAGGACGTGGTGCACAGCGATGGAAGCGCCAGGGGCTGAGTGCAGGGACTCGGGATGTGCTGGGTCCCGGTGGGATTGGGGCTGGGGAGCTCCCGGTGTTCCCCGGACCGCTGATCCCGGGGACTCGGGATGCGCTGGGTCCCGGCGGGAGCGGGGCTGGGGAGCTCCCGGTGTTCCCCGGACCGCTGATCCCGGGGGCTCGGGATGCGCTGAGTCCCGGCGGAGCAGGGCTGGGGAGCTCCCGGTGTTCCCCAGGCCGCTGATNTGTTCCCCGGACCGCTGATCCCAGGAGCTCGGGATGCGCTGGGTCCCGGCGGAGCTCCCGGTGTTCCCCGGACCGCTGATCCCAGGGACTCGGGATGCGCTGGGTCCCGGCGGAGCTCCCGGTGTTCCCCAGGCCGCTGATCCCGGGGGCTCGGGATGCGCTGGGTCCCGGCGGAGCAGGGCTGGGGAGCTCCCGGTGTTCCCCAGGCCGCTGATCCCGGGGGCTCGGGATGCGCCGGGTCCCGGCGGAGCGGGGCTGGGGAGCTCCTGGTGTTCCCCAGGCCGCTGGTCCCGGGGTGCCGGGGGCTCCGGAGGAGCCACAGGAGGGGCCCGTGGCCGTGCTTGGGCCCCGCGCTGCCCCGGGAACCCGCAGCAAGCTGAGTTTGGGGCCACGTTTCCATCCTCTTCCAGCCCTACCTGCATCTAAAAATAACAGAGCTGTGCTGAGGAGCTGCTGTTACAGTTCCTTTGTGGTTCCACTCAGCCACAGCAGAACCAGCTCAGGGCTGTTTTATTCTCCAAATTTCTGGCTGTATTAGCACTGTCAGAATCCCTGATGTATCACCTTGCAGGGAGTCTAAAAGCTTGTCGGTGCCTTACTTTGCATTTTTGTTCTGGGTTCAAAGCTGACGGCACAGCTGAGCTGGAATCTTTTCTCCGGGTTGCTGAAAGAAACGTTAAGAGAAATCTCATTTTTAAAAAGTATGAAAGGACCATAAAAATAAGCCTTTCACTAAGCTGATCAACTCAGGCTCTGTATAGCAAAAAGGATTCAGAATGAGTGGCTGATAATACAGGCTTTGGTTTGTGGGAAATGAATTAGAGAGATGGTATTTGAAAGGACTATTTCATTTAGGTGTTTTGGTGGCATAAACCCAGATACTACAGTTAGAGTGCAGCAAGCTCAAATATTATTTAAAAGTTAATTCACATTTTTAGCATATAATTTCTAATTAACTTGCTGTAGTTATCTTGTTAAATGTCAATTAAATCTGGGAGCATTTCTCACAGGTTTCCTGTATTCATAAAATGTAATTACACAGCCATTGCTCATGTAGCCCTTATTATTGGTATAATCTACAGCTAAATATGTCTCTCACATACTAATTATACGTCACTAAGTGCTATATTGATAATCAGTAATTGATTTAGCACAAGCAATTGTTGTGTTACCTCTTGAAATGTCAACCTGAAGCATTTGGAATGAAAAGTTCTGGCCACAACTTGTGGCTGGGGCTGAGCTCTGCTGCCAGCTCGGGCTGGGGAGGGGTTCCTGTGCTGGAGCTGGGTACCCGAGGCAGCTCCTGGTCAGGTTTTGTGTTGGAAAGGTGAGGGTGGCTCTGCTGGTGAGAAATGGGGCACACTGGGCTGAAAAGGAATTCGGCACAAAAATAAGTGAAGAGGCAGGAGAAAGCTTGAGCAGTTTATCCCCAAAAATCCTTCTTTTGAAATCATAGAAATCCCAGGATGGTCTGGGTTGGAGGGACCTTAAAAATCATCTCATCCCACCCCTGCCATGGCAGGGACACCTCCCACTGTCCCAGGCTGCTCCCAGCCCCATCCAGCCTGGCCTTGGGCACTGCCAGGGATCCAGGGGCAGCCACAGCTGCTCTGGGCACCCTGTGCCAGGGCCTGCCCACCCTCACAGGGAACAATTCCTCCCCAGTATCCAACCCAAATTACCCCTCTTTCAGCTTAAGGCCATTCCCCCTGTCCCATCCCCACGTTAAAATCCACTCTCCCTCTTTTCTCTCACCCGCTGGAGGGTGCCCGTCCTTTCTGAATTCCCACTGGATTTTTGTGCTGGTACCGGAATAAAGGGCAAGGCCTGGGCTGCTCCTCACTGAATCCACTCTCTCCTCCTGCCCAGCTGTGTTTCCTGGGCCTGTGGGGCCGTGTGGGGCAGGGCTGGGCTGGCTCTGAAGTCGCTGTGGGGTTGTCTTGTCACGTCCTGCCCAGCACCAGCCCAGCTCCACGGCCGGCCTCCCTCTTCTCAGGCAGCATTAATTACAACTCAACAATTAGCAAGAAGTACCTGAAGCCCCAGTTAACTGTGATCTATAACTGTGGTGGTCCAGATGAAAAGAGGGAGCAAAAAAAAACGGAAAAAGAAAAAAAACCCCACCACAGAGAGGCTGAGAAGGCCTTCATTAGATTTGCACATTTGCTGCCCAGCAGTACCTTGGAGCACATTTTATTCCCAGTCTCTCCCAGCCCCTCTCCAGTCCGAGCCAGCTCCTCCCTCCCCCTCGCTGTCTCAGCGATCTTTGCTGCTCCATCAGAGCTGTCCTGTCCGGAGCTTGGATCCCCATCCATGCCAGCTCGGGATGTGTCTGTGTTGGTGTTGATGTTATTCAAACAATGATCTCCCCTTCCCCTGTCGCTTTGCATCGCCCGTGCCACGCAGCACAGCCTCAGCAAACCAGCAGCAGCCTCTGCCTTCTCCCCATTTGTGCTGCTCCCCTCCTGCTGGAAGTGGTATTTAAATTAAACCACGCGTTGTGTTCTTCTCCTCCGCTCCCGTGTTTCCTGAGGCAACCAATTTTATAGATCTGGGAAGTGGAATCAATATGAAGTTGGATTGTCCTTATGAGATCCTCTTAATATCCCAGGAGACCAGGCTTGGTACACCAGGATTAAGGAAAGGGAAAATTACTGAGGGCAGGGTTCTTTGGAGGGCTGTTTGTGTGCACATCATGGGCAAATACTGAAATGTGGAAAACAGGATCCAGGGGCTTGTGTGGCTTTAATTGAAACCGTTTGTAATCTTCATTCTCTTAAATGACACTTTTTCTCTTCCTGGGGATCACATGGTGGGTTCTGCTTTGCGCCGAGTTCATAAAATATACAAAAATTCAGTGTTCTTTGGAGAAAATTCATTTTGAGTGATGGGGCAGGGACAGCAATTCAAAGAATAACTCTGAGTGATGTAAAAATGAACCCATTCTTCAGAATGTTAAAGCTCTGCAGAGCTCCATGGCCACCACCAGCTCGTTTCCATTCTGCATGAAAACAAATTCTCCAAAACTCAGTGAAAGACTTGCTTATTTCCGAGTAACTTTTTTTATTGATTCATTGAGGACAAAGTTTCCTGGCTCGCTCAGAGCATCCCCTGCGAGCGGGGGAATGTGTTTGCTCACAATTAGCCCTCAGTGCTGGTGGTTTCATAACCAGAGTTCATTAGAAATGAAAACTTAATTGAATTAGGCCGGTTACCCTTGGGGGAGCAATCAGGAGAGGCAGAAATGTTCTTTCTGAGGGGACAGTTCTGCTTTTCTCGGGGCTGGGGGAGCAGCCCCTGCCCAGTCCCTCTCCAGGGACGCTCCCGACTCCTGGTTGCTCCCATTTTTCTGTCGATTCTCTCTTTGTTGGCCTCCTCTTTTCCAACTCAATTTTTTCTTTTTCTGCTGCCAAACAGCTCCATCAGCTGACCCAGCCCTGCTGCAGTGCTGGAATGTGCCTCCTGCCAGGGCTGGCTGTCCCTGTGCTGTCCCTGTGCTGTCCCCGTGCTGTCCCTCCGTGTCACCGGCCGGCGCGGGTGGGCTCTCCTTCCCTCAGCCCTGCCCGTCTCCTCCCCAGGAACTCTGATCCAGAAGGAGCAGCAGGATCCCAGTTTCCCACCCAGCTGTTCCACGGCCTAATCCTTAATTCTGGGGATTTGCTGAGCTTTCAGTGAATCTCCTTCCAGCTCCCACCACGGTGAGCGTGGGAAGCAGGAGCGCCCTGAGTCGTGACGAGCCTCCTCATCGGTGCCGTTAATATTCTGTGCTCGTTTCCTTTTGGAATGCTCCAATATTCCTGCAAAAGGCCTTTCCCCAGGGCAGGGGTCTCCCCATCCGGGTGGAAGAGGAGACAAGGGAGCTTGGCCAGGCCTGGATGGCCGGAGAGGGAAGGGAAGGGGAACTGGAGACGAGGGGTTGGAACAGGAGGAGCAGCAAGAACAGCCAGGGCTTAAGATGATGAAGATCAAGCATCCAAGATTAGAGCTCTAGGAGTTCTCTCTCTGTTGCATGTGGTGGAATTTACCCAATTTGCAGCCTTGGAATTTGCCTTTCTATTTTTTTTTTTAAATATATGCTCATCTATTTACCAAAATCTATGAAAAAAAAAAAGGAACTGGAAGTTCGATGGATTCAGTGTGCGTAACAAAAATGGGATACCACACATTCCCTGTGAATATTTGCAGGATAAGAAGGCAGAGAGAAATCAGATAAATGCATCAAAAGGAGTCAGCTGTCTGCCAGAGCTTGTTTTAAATATCAAATTAGAATATAATGGTATGCACAGTTTCCATATCAAATCAGGACTTTATTGGCAGGGACTGGAAGGTGACGCAGCTCCAAGTCCTCCTACACCCCTGGATAATGGATGAAAGAGCGTTAAATGCAATAAAAGCCATTTTGGGACCAAATGCAGGCTGAGATGGACATTCCTGGGGTTCAGACAGGGAGTGGCTCCTCCAGGTGCTGGTGGCTCCGTGCCCTGGTCACTCCAAGGTGACATCTCCGAGCCACGGGCTGGCCCTGCCTCTGCCGCTCCTGCACCTGGGAGGGTTTGGGATCAGCCCGAGGGTGTTTATTTGGGGTGTCCTGGCAGCTCTTAACCCCGATCTGATGTCAGTGATGGCCCAGAAATGCTGGAGTTGTTCCCCCCACACCAGCAGTGGGAGTGTCAGAGTGGATGAGATATTTCATCTACCCCACATTGCTGTCTTTTTAAGTGGAAAGGCAATAATGGGAGCAGAACTTCTGGGAGCAGCCTGTGGGGCAGAGCTGGTGCTCTGGGCCTGCAGCCAGCAGTTCCACGCACAGGTGGAGCTTGGGGCTGTACCTGGGCCTGGGGCTCGGGCAGTGAGGGAAACCAAGGAAAGCAAGAGTGATCCCAGCGGGATATGCCTCCCAGCGGGATGTGCCTCCCAGCGGGATTCGGGGCCGCCCTCCCGCTGCTCCGGGTGCTGTCCCCTGCTGGGGAATCCATGGGGACTGACCCAGAGAGGGCTGCTGAGAACCAGCCACGGGGTTCTGTGCCCCAGCAGGTGAAGGTGAGCGGCTTGGGTGGTGATGCCTGAGCGTGACGAGACAATTCCCGTGGAAAGGGCGATTCCGAGGGGTTCCCAGCACAAAGCCCTGCTTTGGGTGCAGTTCAGGGCTGCGGCTCCTTTGGACAGGAGGGGGAAAGGCGAAGAAAATGGAAATATTCCTTTCCAGGCTGAAGATATATTGCTGTAATATTTCTGGTGCTTTGGTCTCTATTCCCTGCTGGCAGCCGCAGCTCTCCAGTAGCTGTGGGCTGTCTGTCAGAGCCTCTCTCCCTCACGCACGGAATATTTGTTAACTTCAACGATTTGAGGCAAACAGGGAGGTGCTGTGCTGGAGAAGGGTTTTTCAGATAACTGCCTGAGGCACCAGACATTTTAGAATCAAAATCTGGAAAGCAGAGTCATTATTTCTGTTGTTTTAGTGCCTGCTTTTATTCTCTTTCTTATTGACAAATGTTCCTTAACCCATCTTGCTGTGGGTGGTTTTCTTCACATTTGCACTTTACAGAGCTGTTAAAAAAGGAAAGAAGAAAGAAAAAGACTTTATTTAACCACCTTGGCAGTGTGTCCTCCTTCGTGCTCCCTCATCCTTTGCTGTCTCTTTTTTGACTTCTGATCTGCGGCCTGAGACTCTGGAATCTGCAGCTTTCCTTGGGAGATGGGAGTGGGAAGTGTCTGGGACAAATGGGGGTAGAAGGGAAATTTCTCTTCAGCTCCCTCTGGCAAAGCTCCGCACAAATCCCACTGTTTGCCTGAAGAAGCCACCTCGAGGTGCACAAATGGCCTCCCTGAAGGAATGTTTCAGCTCTGGAAGAGGCTCCACAGGGCAGGGGTGCACTCACCATCCCTGAAGTGTCCAAAAATGAGTGGAGATGTGATGTGGGGTAGTAGGGTCAAAGGTTGGACTTGATGATCTTGAAGTTCTTTTCCAACCTTAATGAATCCCCGATCTGTCCCCGTGAGGGGTGATTTTGGTGACATCCCGGGGCTCAGGTCAGGGCCCTGGAGGCTGTTAAAGCAAAGCACTCGGCTTGTGCTGCTCAGGGGTTGGGTCTGGGCTGTGGAGAGCGCAGAGCAAGTGAGTCAAGTGCTGTGAAAATAGGGAGAGACACAGAGAGGAGATGACAGAGCTGGGACCGCACAAATCGTTTGTCCCAATGACCTCGGGGGGTCTCAGGTGCCTGGAAGGAATTCATAGTTATTCATGGGCTTAATGGTAAAGGAAAAAAGGCAAAGGGGTGGGATGTGAGGCTCAGAGGAGTAGGAAATGTTTCCTCGCAGCAGCACAATGAGAGCAGCAGTGATAACCTGCTCCTCCCCTTGGCGGCAGCTCGGAGCTGTGATCCCTTTGTGAGCCCCACAAATCAAAAGGACAATCCGTGTGAGTGCAGGGAGAGGCTTTGTGTGCTCCTGGTGGGGACAGTGACAGAGAACACTCCCGGGACCGGCTCTCCTCGCCTGAAGAGTCTCTGAGCGAGTCCTGAGGAAGGAGAGGTTTTCAGGGAGAGGGAACATTTTTCATCAGCTCTCCTCGAAAGGCACAGCCGAGTTTTTGGTTAGACAGCCCTCTTAAGGCATCTCGCACTGTTGCAGGAGTGCCAGCGGCTCCAGCCCCGCCGCGGAGCGCAGAAACCGAGTCCTGCAGAGAGCGGCAGGGTCCGGCGGGGATTTTGTCGCTGCTCCACGAAGTCCAGGGCTGAGGGCACCGAGCCATTCCCTGCTGACCTCTCTCTCCTTAGGGAATGCCCCGCTGGGATGGGGGGTTCTGCTGTTGTGAGGGGCACGGGGAGCAGCCCCGCGCCTGTGAGGAGGGGTCAGGTCTCGGATTGTCGGGGAAATCGGGGAGGCAGCACTCGAGCTGCTCAGGGGCGCAGCAGCAGAGGGGCTTGGTCAGCCTGACCCGGGGAGTACGTCAGGGAAAGGGGTTTGTGCACAGACCTCTTGGGAACATCGGTGCTCTGCTCTTAAAAGGACAAAGTTTCCCTAATTTATTGATTTATTTATTTATTTGGATTTCATTCTTTATTGGCAGTACTGACAGGCTCTTGGTAAGTGTGAATTGCGGTGTTTGTCTCCTCAGTAAGCCCTTAAACCCAGGGTTTAATCTCTTGCAGAGGTGCTGTGGATTTTAGGAGCTGAATACACTGACTCTCACCCCCACCCCCTCACAGCTTTATAACAATATGAAAAGGCAGTCTGATAACAGAAACACCTCCAGGTCCTCAAGTCATCCCTTTCGCTTGATAACATTCAGATCAATCTATGTACCAATATTATTAATTGCAGCATTTTATTTGCATTTTTAAACCTGTTTGATTAACCTGCCCTTGAACTGCAGAGCTCAGCGTCTACACTGGCAGCGCTGCACAGGAAAATTAAGGATATAAACTTGTTTACCGAGATTAGGCGGAATCTTTGCAGTTCTCTCCGCAGCCTCCCCGAATGAGCTCGAGCCCTCCTAAGACAGGGAAGATCTCTATCGCATCTCTCAGGCAGCGGAGCTCCGGCAGCCCCGACTCTGAGCTCCCCCCTTCCCCGAGAGCGGCCGTGAACAGCGCCGGGTCTGCCGGGGGCTCCCCGGCACGGGATGGGAGCGAGGACGCGGGGCTGGAGCGGCTCCGGCCGGGGCACCGCGCTAGGGGGGGCTCTGCGACAGCGGCACCGCCACCGCCGCCACCAGTGTCACTGCCACTGTCACTGTCATTGTCACTGTCACTGCCA
>VZRQ01006896.1:711242-740610 GCA_013397975.1 Machaerirhynchus nigripectus
TCCCTGCTCTGTCCCCGCTCTGTCCCTGCTCTGTCCCCCCTCTGTCCCTGCTCTGTCCCAGCTCTGTCCCCGCTCTGTCCAGCACCAGCAGTCACCACAAAACCAGAGGAACTGCAGAAGACAGAGAGGTTCCCGAGCTGCCGAGACTCGCCCTGTTTGCGCCCTGTTTGCGCCGGGGAGGAGGAGATGGAGACATCACCTCATTAACACCTCGCTGTGATCACACCGGGGCTGCAGGGCTTCAGACTCGATGTTTTCCAATTCAAAGGAGAGGAGAGCAAATTTACGGATGATGACTTGATTAAATTTAAATTACTGTAAGAATATCGAGGCAAGGCTTCGGCGGTGACAGGAAAATCTCCTTCAGCTTTTCCTTCCCATTACCCAGGGTGTCAGTGAGGTCCATGAGGGCAGAAGAGCCTGCACAGTTTCCCTCCCCTCGTACTTGAATTTGTTTTTACACGTTTTTAATTTCAATTTCTAAAGATTAAAATTCCATTTTTTTTTTAATGTGCAGCAATGAAAAATAGCTTTGAAAATAGCCAGGAAGGAACTCCCTAGGAAGGTTTTCTGCTGTCAGCTCCTTGGAATGTCCTAACCCTGAGGTTCAAGTCAACAAAA
Source organism: Machaerirhynchus nigripectus (assembly GCA_013397975.1). Taxonomy (NCBI): domain Eukaryota; kingdom Metazoa; phylum Chordata; class Aves; order Passeriformes; family Dicruridae; genus Machaerirhynchus; species Machaerirhynchus nigripectus. Next base: position 711,864 of record VZRQ01006896.1, read on the forward strand.
ATCCAGAACTGACACAAACGTTGGCAAACACACAAAATAATGAGTTCTGTGCTGCCGTTCCTGTCGTCTGGAGTGAGCCAGAAATGGCCCAGGGCTGTGGAGGAGGGAGGAGACTGTTGGTGCTTCAGGGTCTTTCACTCACTGTGAATAGCTCCAAGTGTTATCAGAAATTCCAGTCTCAGTTTCATCCTGGAACAGAGATAATGGCCACATCCCAAAAGATGCTTTTACAGAAGGCACTAATTATCCCTCCTTTGTCAGAGCCTCACCAGGGTTTGCTGACTGATAACCTCTCCTCTCCTTGGAAATCTTCGGTTCCAGAACAGGGCTCCAGCTCTTGAGAGCCAATTTGAGGGAGATGTCAGTGCCACGCTGAGCTAAATCCTGAACAAAGGATTTCACTTCCCAGAGCTGCTGCCTGGCACCTTCCAGGAGCTCCCCTGGGAAGGCAGAGCAGGGCTGGGCTGGCATGTGGAGATCTGCCAGGGGCTGCTGGGGCTGAGCTGGACCCAGGGCAGGCAGGGGAGAGCTGGAGCTGGGCCAGGCACTGGTGGCAAAGCTGCCGATGCCAGGAATGAAGGAATTGTAAAAAAGTGGGAAAAGACCTTTGAGATCATCCAGTCCAAATGTTCCCCAGCCCTGCCAAGGCCACTGCTGACCCACGTCTGCAGGAGCCACAAGGGATGGGGACTCCAGCGCTGCCCTGGGCAGCTGTGCCAGGCCTGGGCAGCACTTTTGGCAAAGAAAGTTCTCCTAAAATCAGAAGAAAACTTCCCTGGTGCAACTCGAGGCTGTCAGTGCTCCCCACAGGGTTTGTTACAGCTGCTCCAACGCGGCTGCTGCTGCTCCCGGCCTCGCTCAGCTCCTGTGCAGCGCTGGGGGTGCCTGGGGGGTGTCCTGGTTCCCCTGAGACTCCCCGGTTTGGGGACCCCCCGTGCCCCCCGCGTGCCCCCGGCAGCTCAGCAGGAGCGGGGCTGCTCGGGTGTGCCAGGCAGGCTCTGCTGCCTCCTCGCAGCCCATCCATCTCCCCGCAGCGCGGCAATCCCGCTGCGGCTCCGGCTTCCCCGCGACAGGACGGGGGCATATGGTGCCGAAAAATGATGATAGATGCATATTATCATCCCCTGAGCCATCCGTCAGTAAGCACTTTCCTGAATGAGCTGGGGGAAGCAGTTAAAGTGTGCTCCAAATCTGCGGGGTCCGTGCTCCTGGAGGGCTGCACTGCTCATTTTGCCACGGACAGACATTAATGAAGGTAATTGAAGATGTTATTAGGGGAATGTGTTTGTTATCAGAGGTTGCTTATGGCATTATTACTCATAGCCACACTTCATTAATATCCATTTTTCATGGCTTTGCTCTGCCGTTCATTGCTTGCCTGACCTTGTGTCACTGGAGGAAATGTCAGAGATAAAGAAGCTGTGCTTAGGGCTGTGCCACCCTCGCTGCGGGGCTGTCAGTCTCCAGGAAGAGCCCATTTCCCCAGCTCTCAGAGCTCAGCTGCAGAAGTCACAGACAAACATCTCCAGGTCAGGAGCTGGGCATGCAAATGCTGTTTGTGCTAATGAATAAGTTATTGCTCCACTTGTAAAACCTCCCCACAAATAAACACGGAAATATCAGCTGATGGAGGAGCACATGGCTCTGTTTGCCTTTGGAATGTAAAAGTGGCTCTGGATTTGCTGGTACACATCTCACAAGGAAATGTTTTATTGCATTGTTATTGGAGATGTTTAATGATCATCTTTTGTTAGGATCACTGTCAGGTTCCTGCACACAATCACATTTACTGGAGCTTTGGTTTTGATGGCTGCGGCTGAGTCAGAGATTTTCAAATTATAGCAGTCAGAAATAGAAGAATTAACTTGAAAATGCTGATTATAATGGACTTTGACACCCAAAAAGTTGTGGAAAAGCCCTTTCCAGAAAAAAAAAGCAGGCTGCAATCCACTTGAGGATTGCAATGAAGTGAATCCATGGAGCATAAAACACTTGAGAAACAAAACCCCTTCACTGTGTGCAATCCCTGCCCACGGAACAAGAGGGTCTTGGAGGCTCCTTCCAACCCAAACCACTCTGAGATTCTGGGATTAAGAGTCTGGATTTGGAGAACTGAAATTCAAGATTCCACTGCTGTACTAATTGCCAACTCAGTATAATCAAGGGACAGAGTCTCCTAAGGAACCAAAGCAATTAAAACTCAGAGGGACCATCCCACAGAGAAAAGGAGCTGGGCTTTGCCAGCCTGAGCCAGTTCATGCTCTGGGGCCAGCTGGGTGTGGGCAGGGGGCACAGGGGTGGCTGCAATGCTGATGGAGAGAAGCCCCAAGTCGTTATCAGGATGATTCTTTGGCAGGAACGTGCTAATTTTTAGAATATCGACAGTTTGGTTAATATGTTAATGATCTTAATTTCCATATTGAGTTTTGTCACTTTAATTTGTTCAACGTGCCAGCACAGAGTATTGGCACTGGGAAATCCATAGCAGGAGTCCCAGGCAGAGATTCCAGGCTAACGATGACATACTGCTCGCAATTGTCTTTTTGGGATTTGGCTCGGGCTGCTCCACTCTGTCACTCACTGGTCCAGTCCTCTTGCTGCCCCCACTTCTGTTCTGGTGGATTTTTAATGTCCATGTGTGTTGCTCAGCTATCCCAGTTTCCTTCGCATCCGTGTTTCCCCATGTGTAAATTGTGCAACGTTCTGTTTATTCAGGACCAGGTGCTGGCTAGAAATGATGCTCCATGAGCTCAAGAGAGGGATCACTGTAAAATTTAATGGTGTGTCCTAGAGAGGTTGAACTCCAGTACTGGCAAATCTGTGTTTTCAGTGAACGTCAGTAAAAAATTATCAATATTAGTTAGGGATCTTCATGGACGTACCTGAAACCTCTGTTGTCATGTTTAAGCACATTCATGGTTATTATCCTCAGCTGAGACTGTAAATTCTAGTGCCTTCTCCATCACCCTGGGTAACAACTGGCACAATCCCTTCTCCAGAGCTGCAGCTCTTCCAGGGAATCTCACTTTGCAGGGTTTGGCAGGTTGGGGTCCCCACCTGAAAATCTGCCCAGTTCAGGCCTAAAGCTCCCAGGTCTGAACTCCGCAGTGCCACCTCCAAGGTGTTCCCTGCTCCCGTTCTTTGCTGCCTCCCCGTGTTCCTCAGGCCTGGAACAGTTCCCACTTTCTGCAGGAACTCCGAAGGGGAAGCATTTCCCTGTAAACTCCCAGCTGCTTTTCCTCGGGTGCTGATGTTTCCCTCCCAGAGACACATCCCTGCGTGCCCTCCCTGCTGCCACGGGCGCTCCATCCCTCCCTGCCCCGGGCTTGGGAGAGCAAATCCCAGGAGCATCCCTGGAGAAGGGAGGCTGAGTCCTCGTTAGCTCCCTGCAATATCAGCTCCATCAACATCGAGTTCTCACTCAGCCCCGGGTGTTACTTAGGGGTCTTAATCAGCTGCTGCTTTATTTTAATGTGCTAATTTGGGATTAATGAACAGCGAGGTTTGATTTACAGAGAGATCTTTGGTCTGTGCCTTCCATTGCAGCTTCCCTTCCCTTCCCTTCCCTTTCCTTCTGCCCGGTTCCAGCTCCTGGCTGTGCAGGGTGAGCTACTTCTGAATATTCCTTATTCCTCTTGGGAAACACCTCTGTCGCTCTCAGCACAGTCTGGAATTTCAGTCTAGGGCTGGGCCATGCCTGGTGAAGGGCTGCATTAGGATTGTTTTCCAGTGGGAAACTGTTTGTCCTTTGCAGGGAAGGCTTTCTTCTCTGTAGTTATGATTTTTTTCCCTTTTTTTTAAAATGATTTTTTAAAATCTTACCAGAATTTTGCCTCGCACAAACAGCACCCCCAGACCTGTCCCTTCCCCATCCCATCCTGATCAATCCCTCAGCTCCTCCTGTCTTGTTTGAGAGGAGACTGTGCCCATCTGGGCGCAGGCAAAGGCTTTTCTGAGGGTTTTTTTTCTTATTTTAATTAGAAGTGATTTCATTTCTTCATCATTCATCTGGTGATTGGCTGTACCTGCCCTTTTTTAGAGTCTTTTCTCTTCATTAGCGTTTATGCTTTGTATAACTAAGAAAATAATTAACCGTGCTGGGTTTTATTTGCAGCGCTTTGCCAAGATGTTGGTGGGTGTCTGCACTATATCATAATTTGATGGTGTCTCTGCAGCCATGCAGAAGCAGGAGAAGAAAAATGCCGTATAAACAACGGCTCAGACAGAGTTTGAATGATCCAGTAATTTTGATTTATACTTTGCATTCCGTGGAACTGTATTAGCAGTTAAAGTCGATGGGCAAACGATTCCCAGCACAAACGGAGTCAGAAACACAAAAGAAACTCCGTGGGGGAGATTCAGTGCCGGGCACCTGGTTCAGAACCAGGCTCTGGCTGTAACTCTCAGCCCTGGCTTCCCTTCTAAGCACCAACCCAACCCCGGGGACCTGCCCGCGGTGTCTCCGGGAGCTGCTCAAGCGCAGCTCGGGTCCCACCTCGGGTCCAGGGCAGGGAAAGCTCAGCCCAGCCCCGGGGGACAGCGGGGCCTGGCACCTCCTCGGCACGGGCGCGGTGCCACCTCCTCGCTGTGCGCCACGCCGGGGCTCCACCGGCAGCAGGGACACACGGGGGGAGAGGGTGACAAGGGACACCCCTGCAATGGGGTTCAGGCGTGACTCCATGGGGGTTCAAGTGACTCCAGGAGGAAAAAGGGGGTTTATCCCTTCCTGGAGCAGCTGCTTTTTCTACTTCCAACTCCGAAATTTTGTGCCCTGTGTTTTCCACGTTGTTGGCAGCTTCTGTGGCCTATGGATCTTGCAGAGGAAAATAGCAGTAGTAATAATAATAATAAAGCAATAGAAATAAAAATACCCTTGTGTAAAGGACAGTGTCCAAGCCTGGAGTAGATAGAAATCAGTGCCTCAGTGGCAATTAACAACACAGCACAGACTGACCATGGAAATACACTTTATTATTCCTATTTTGTGGCTAACAGGGTGATTTTTCCAGGAGGAAGATGTGGTCCAAGGTGGGGAGAACGGTGGATCGGATGTTTGGGTTGTCTGTTCATGCAGGATTCCCCAGCACAGCAGTATTTACATGTCTGATATTGGTTTACTCACACACAGGACTTCAAACACTTTAAAACTTTAAATCCTGGCTCCCAAGGTGCAGCAGTGAGTTGCTGTCTTGAAATCACCGATGGATGTACAATCGCTTTTATCCCCACAGACTCCAGAGCCCTTTGCAGCCTGTCCATCAGCACTGCCTGGGAGAAACCCACCCCAGTGTCTGGAGCAGACGCGTCCCTGCGCTCGCCGGGAGCCGGCAGCTCTGTCCCACAGCTGGGCTGAGGGGAGGCTGCACAGGGGATCCCCGTGGGAATGTCTGGGCAGCACAGGCTGCAATCCAGCCAGGCACAGGGACAGGACCCCAGTGAGCAGCTGCCAGGCCCAGGGCAGGGCTGCACCCACAGCAGGGAGCTGCAGCAGCCCCAGCCCAGCAGGAGCTGTCCCCAAAGCCCCCCGTGGCTCTGAGGAACACGGAGGTGCCCCTGGTCAGCAGGTCCGGGGCTGGGGCTGCTCTCACAGGCAGCCCTGAGCTCTCAGCCAGGGGCTTGGCTCTGTGGTGTCCAGGGGCATCGAGTAACGCTGCTGCCATCACCTCCATGTCCAGGGAGATGGGGAGGGCTCGCTGGGAACGTGGTGATTGCATTGGAAGGACTGCATTGATCCGAGCAGCTGTCCAATTAAACACACACCCCGTGCCAGCCCATCCAGCGGGGTCGATTGCCCGGGATTTGTTTCGCTGTCTTTTAGCTCCAAGCATCCCCTTTCTTGGAGCAGCCAGTGTGGGAGCGTGGGGAAGTGCAGCAGCTCCTGAGCCAATGCAGAGTCAATTTAATTCGAGCTAAAAGTCCCCGTGCCAGGAGGTCTCTTGGACAGGAACAAGTCCCTTGTACACGGCTCGATCCTGTGACTCCGCTCCGGGGAGAGCAGGAAATTGTGTTCCAGCCAAAATCCCAGCAGATAAGGGAAATGCTGAAGGGATCTGAGCTGCAGTGCTTATAAGGTACTGGAGCATCTCCGAGAGTGTCATTTATTGATGTCTTGCAAGGGAAATGTTGATTCCTTTTTGTAAATTGCATTTTTCATCAGAACTCACTGAGACTGAAAAATTGCTTGTGACTGACAGGCTCTGTGTGCTCCAGTTTGATGTGAATGTTTTGGCTGGTGGAGCCAGAGAATAGCCTGGGAATAATTACCCAGCCTAACACGTTCCCTGGGTGACAGACAACATCTTCATTTCACAGGCCAAGTTGTTTTAAGAGACTTTTCCTCCTGACTCTTGTCTCCCTCTTCCCATAATGGGAATATTTGCCACCTCTCGTTTCTCTGTGTGAGCCCTGGGCGCACCTTTGGCAGGACAGGAATGGTTTGAAGCATCCAGAGCGACTCCAGCTCCAGCCTCGTGTGTGTGTGTGTGGGTTCAGAGCTAGAGCTCCACTCCATCTCCTGCAATTCCAGAGCAGAGGGGCTGCAAGCAGCTGCCACCTCCCACATCCCTCTGCAGCCCAGGGTGACCTGCGGGGCAGGAGGGGGCTCGACAGCCGTGCCAGATCCTCTGATTGCCTCCGTGGGACTGCCACTGCCCCCAGCAGCGGAGTGTCTGCGGTGCTCCCAGCCCCTGCTGGCTCCCTTTCCGTGCCCAAAAACCCCCTCGGCTCTGGGGGCAGGTGTCTCACCGAGGCAGAACCCTCAGGGGCCATCCCTGGCTCTGCACGAGCCCCGCACCGGGGTTATTCCTGTCCTGCTCCAGCCGGCACAGGGCAGGTCTGGAGCTGCTTTTGGAGAGGAACGGCAGCAAAAGCAGCTTTACCCACCAGGGTCTGGCCCTGGCAGCCTCCTGCCCTCCAGGCTGGCACGTGTGAGGAACAAAGGCTTGAAAGGCGTCCCAGAGCTCGTTGGTTGCAGGGCAAGGGTGGCAAGGGGGCACTGAAGGGAATGAAGACCAAAACATCCAACTTCGATATGCAGATGGCAGAGTTAAGCCACGGGATTTGTGTAGCAGAAGAGAATAATGTCCAACACTAAGGGAGTTATTTCTCAGCCTGACTAATTTCCCCATGAAATCAAATGGGTTGGAAGGGACGTGCTCTAATGACTTGCTGAGCCTTGTTTTGCACAGTTCTATAGAAATTGCAGACGTGGGAAAATTATAAAGTCAAAGAAGATTCTTGGCAATTTTCTTAGGTGGAAAGTTGGGTTACTCATGTCCTGCCTCATGGCAGCCTTGGAAATGCAATGGCTGCTGAGATTGGTGGGGGAGAGAATAGATGTTAAACCTGAGAAATCTCTGTGAGGACACCACTGAAAGCTGGAATATGAACCCCAGGAGATGCCCACGGAGCAGTGGGAATATTTTGGGTGCCATTTGCCAGACCTGAAAGCGAGTACTCAGAGCAGATTGCCACTTCCTGACAAACAGATTGGCTTTGGTGCATCCTGGGAAAGTCTGGAAGACTTTCAGCAGAAAATAAGGTAGGCTGAGAAATGGCAGCAGATTCATGAGGTAGAAATAATTAAGGTAAATCCTGGAGCCTTTTGGTTCCCCTTCCTCACTCTGTTTTCAAACAGAATATTCTGCATGATGAATTGTGGAAATGCAGCACATGCTGGGAGGTTTTAACTGTCTCCTCAGATCATAAAGAGGAAGAAAAGGAATCCTGGTCTTGTTGATGGTTTAGGAAAAAACTAAACACAGCACAGGAAGAGGAAGGCTGTACCTTAAAAATTAATTGTTCAAGTACCAGGTCATTGTGGAGTAATGCACCGTGAAATGATGTTATTCTCCAGGAGAATTTCCATAAAGTTTAACACTCCATGACACATTCTTTTCCTATTGAAGTTAGTTAAAAATAGTACATAAAAGTCCTCGGTGAGTGGAGGGAGCACAAGGAGCCTGGGTGGGAGCAGGGGGGTGCTGGAGGGAGCTGGGGCCTCAGCAGAGCCATCAAACCCCGCTGAGCCATCCCAGGCGGGCCCAGCGCTGGAGGAACATCACTCTTGGTGTATTTTTCCTTTTATTCACGTTGGGATAACGAGATTATTGAAATATTTTTTTTTTTCCTAATGAGAAGGAGACAGAACACCTCGGCTGCTAAATGATTTAGGCCTGGAGCAGGGCCATCAGTCTGGGCCTGCTTGCTGTCAAACGCTGGGAAACCGGAGCTTTACACAGAGATTTCTGGGGATGGGCCAGGTTCCTCCTGCCTGCTTGGTGTCAGATGAGATGGAGGAAATCTTTCTTGGGAACGTGTGGCTCTTTGAAAGGTCGGGAGGAGGAAAAACAGGTCCGGGTCCAGGGCTGGATGGGTGGAAAACGGCTTGGGAGTGAAGTGGGGCAGTGGGCAGGGAGCGAGGGAGGTGCCAGTCTGGAATGTCCCTCCCGTGGGGACTCTGCTGCTCTCCGTGGGCTGCACTCGACCTGAATTCACGGCAGAATTCCCTCCCAGGGAGCGTTTCTGGAGAAGCGTTTGTTTATTTTGCAAACAGCCCACCAGGCAAGCATCTGTTTATTTACATGTTTTATCTGTGTGACAAGTGAAGCCTCCTGGAGATTTGGAGGCCTTTTGAATTGGATCCGAAGTGATGATTTTTCTTAAAATAGTCTGGTGGACTGGCTCTGCAGGCGCTGGGCCTTGCCATGCTCCCAAGAATAAACACAAACTCCCGAGATTTCTTGGCACGAGCGCCGAAGCCCACAGGGCTTTTAAGCAGTGGAATGAAAAGGTGACTGGGCAGGGGCTCTGATGGCCACGGGGAAGAAGGATGTTGGGTGAGAGTTTGGCCTTGTTCTGGTGAAGAAATAAAACCTGAAGAGAAAAAGCAACTGCCTTGTTTTGCAGACCTACCATGCGGATTTCTTGCATTTTTGAAAGAAGTCTTAAATGACTGTGGAGTGGAAGTGCCTGGGGTGACTGACGGGCTTTTTTTGAAAGTTAGGCTTTCAAATTTATTGTGGTGCTCTTGGAAATATTGCCTGTGCAGCTCCAAACCGGAGCAGAGTGCTCCCGAGTACTTCATCCCTCTTTTTTATTTCCTTTTTACTCCCTCAAGCTCTGCAGATGCAGCAGTTTTCTGGCAGGAGATGATGGGCCAGAACTATTAACCAGCTTCTAAATGCAAGATTAATTTATAGGCTGGTTTTACACACGACAGTGCCCAGGCAGCCGTGGGAGAGACGGGATCCAAGCTGTGGCTGCAGCCGCAGAGCCCCCGGGCGCGTGGGGAGGGTCCCTGGGCTGGGGAGGGTCCCTGGGCTGGGGCAGGACGGGGTGGATCGTGCCTGGTGCCNGGGAAGAAGGATGTTGGGTGAGAGTTTGGCCTTGTTCTGGTGAAGAAATAAAACCTGAAGAGAAAAAGCAACTGCCTTGTTTTGCAGACCTACCATGCGGATTTCTTGCATTTTTGAAAGAAGTCTTAAATGACTGTGGAGTGGAAGTGCCTGGGGTGACTGACGGGCTTTTTTTGAAAGTTAGGCTTTCAAATTTATTGTGGTGCTCTTGGAAATATTGCCTGTGCAGCTCCAAACCGGAGCAGAGTGCTCCCGAGTACTTCATCCCTCTTTTTTATTTCCTTTTTACTCCCTCAAGCTCTGCAGATGCAGCAGTTTTCTGGCAGGAGATGATGGGCCAGAACTATTAACCAGCTTCTAAATGCAAGATTAATTTATAGGCTGGTTTTACACACGACAGTGCCCAGGCAGCCGTGGGAGAGACGGGATCCAAGCTGTGGCTGCAGCCGCAGAGCCCCCGGGCGCGTGGGGAGGGTCCCTGGGCTGGGGAGGGTCCCTGGGCTGGGGCAGGACGGGGTGGATCGTGCCTGGTGCCCGTTCCAGCTGCCTGCCCGGGCTCCTGGGGCACCTCCCAGGCTGTCACCACCAGGGGCTGTGGGGAGGCTGCGGGGGAAGGCAGGGGCTGCTCTCCTGCTCCTTGGGCACTCTCCTCTTCCTTTCCTGGCAGCTGATGGGGAAGAACTTGGGTTGAATTCAGTGCTCTTCCCCCTCTCCTATGCTAGACCCACTCCTGGATCTTCCACAAGAGTTTAAGGGCTGAGGCTGCTGGGAGGGGAAGGAGTGATGGGGGGAACAGGGGGACAAACCCCTTCTGGTCCATTTTGGAATTAATGAGTTTCAGAAGCTATCAATTACAGCCCTTAACTGGGGAGCCCAGATTATAAAGAGGAATATAATTAGTGGCAAATGCTGTGAGATATATAAAGACAAATAGGGGACTGGGATGAATGGGGGCTCATAAATTTTATTAAGAACCACATTTGGATGTAATCATTTATTCCTGGGGTCCCTGGAAGTGATTGCAGACTGCAGGTTGTGCACACTGGAGCTGGAGAGAGGTCACTCCCTTTATTAAATCAAGTGTAAGAGATTATTGATTCATAAAGAAAAATGGGTGTGTTTTAAACGGGGAGATAAATGGACTCAGAGCAATGTTCCCTCTTTGCTATCAAGTGGCTCTTTCCAGGTTTGCACTGGTTCCCCTGTTGCTGGGATTAAATCATTTTCTCCCCCAGACTCTCCTTTGTATTGAGGGAAGTTCAGGGCCGGGCTGGAGGTTTGCTAACAGGAGAGTGGGGACTGCTGGAGCCTGTAAATCATGAAGACAAGGAACTTTTGTATTTCCTTTCAGCTGTGGATCCCCAAACGAGGTGTGTAAGTGATCCCTGCCCGTTCATAGGTGGCAGAAGAAAGGCGCAGGGGGATGTTAGGAGGTCGTGCTGTGCTCCTGGGGATCCCCAGCAGGACCTCTCTGCATCCCCGGGCCCTGTGCTGGTGCTGCAGGGACACAGGCTCACCCCACGCTGGCTCTGCTCCAAGCCATGCACACCTGATCATTATTAATGGCAAAAAGGTGACCTGTGAGCCCCTAAACAGACTCCATTTTAAAATCTCCTATTTTCCCCCCAATCCTTCAATCTAATTAGGCTCACATCAGTATATTATTACAGAATGTAATCATTCCTTTCTTCTAATAACATTCATGGATAATTTTATTTCTCATTTTCAGCCTCCTACTCCTGTGGTGTAATTAGTGTCTCTGGCACCTCGTGACGCTCAGAATGAGTTGCAGCTGCTAATTGCTAATTGAAAAATTAGAAACTCAGTTAGAAAAAGGATCTAATTAAAATGAAATTAGATAAAGTCCCTTCAAACTAGTTTCTTCCTCTTTGCTTTTTCCCCCAGTTTTGCAATCACAGAGCCATTAGCACTTGCCAATTACATTTAATTGTTAAACACAAATACATTTTCATTCGACTTCTTACAATAACCTTTTATTAGTGAGAGAAACACATTTAGCAGGGGGATCTGGGAGTCCCTCTCTACCCTAAATTTCAGCAAATCACCTGCTGATCTTTGCTGGGCAGGGTGGGACTGCCCTGGACCTGTGGGGAAGTGGTGAGAAACCCCTGGATGTGCAAAAGATCTTTTGGCAAACGTCCTGTCCTGAGCTGTGTGTGGCCATCAGGGCGTGACACTGAGCCCAGCAGGGGCTCTCAGAGTCCAGTGGCTCCATTTTGGAGCCGTTCCTCCTTGTCCTGCCCTGCTCTCAGAAGGAGAACAGAAAATACCAGGGATGGAGAACCCGCTGGTTTGATGGGGGGTTTATTCCTCCACCCCAAAGTAAGAAGTTCCCAATCCCCCTGGTTTTGTCATGAAGGCAAAGAGCAAGAGCCTCCATCCCACGGGATGCTCCCAGGGCTCCAGCTGGAGCCGTGTGGGTGATGAGATGTGATGGGAGCCTGGGAGCAGAGCATCGGGACCGGGAGGGCACCGAGGGCCGGAGCAGCCCTGAGCTGCCCTGGGGACGATCCTCCCTCATCTCAGGGCAGGGGTCACCCTGCTAATTACAGCCCTGCTCTCCTCCAGGGGCAGCCCTGTGCTTCCCAAGGCTCTTCCTGTTCCTTCTCTAAACACGGCAAACAAACCCTTGGAGAGCTCCTTCAAGGTTACAAAGGACTTTGGGATGGAACAACAGAGAACCAGAACAACACCTGGATTTTTATTGTCCTCGCACGCAGTTCTCATCTTACAGCTGATGTTTTATACACCTCGGAGTATTTTACTGCTTATTCTAGAACTATGATATGCCTATTAAATCAGCTATCATACATAATATAGTGCTTAATTACTCTGTTATTGAGCTGCTCCATTTCCAGGTGGGAGCATAAATAAATCCCAGCCATGGTTTTCAGGATGCAAGGACAGTCCTTATGAATCAACAGTTATGTGTGCTTAGATGTATCTGATATATGTAAATATCTCATATACATTGATGTATATCTATCACAGAGAGGGTGTCCAGTGTCTGTCAGATTTGGAGTTCAAACCTGTGGTGTACCCAATGCATATTTTATTTTTATCAAAAGGGGTTACTTGGTTTTAGCCTAAATTTAGTGTAAAAATGGCTTTTTGCCCTCACTGGGAAAGTTCTAATTGGCTTCAGTGGAGCTGGGGTTTGTAGCAAAAGAGAAAGGGAAATGGATAAAGTGTCCTGAACTCAAGAGGAAAAAGAAGGGCTAGAAGAAAGGAACAGAAATTCTAAGTAGGTTTTGCTGTGTGAAGCTTTACCTGCCCAGACATTCAGACTGAACAATGGGAAAGCAGAGTTTAGCAGCCAGGAAGCTTTTCCTGGCTTTTGCAGGAAATCATCTGCCACCGCAAATATTTGTCTCTCTCTGTGTCAGTCACCTGCTCTGAGCACCCAGAGTACAGTAACAAAGCAATCAGGTACAGCAGAGCTGTGCAAACAGCGGGATCCTCCGTTACCATTTAAAAACCAGCACACAGATACACATTTCCTCCCTTTTTTATTCTTGCTGTATGGACACAAACACGTCTCGAGCACTGGTGTCACATTGGATTTGCAGAGCGCTGGAGCTGTGCGATGGTGAGTGGCAGTCGAAAGGGAAGGGGCAGCAGAGGTTGGAGTTGAATATAATCATGCTGAAAAAGACTTTTCCAAAGCCCCGGGGCTCCTGCGTGGGCCCGACAAACGAAATGGGGTTTGTGCGGAGAGGGGATGGCATGAGGAGGGCAGAGCGTGATTAGAAGGGACAGATCTTTTGTTAGAGGTTACTGATCCACTGGAAAAGAAAGATGAGTTGGAAAAAAAGGGCCTGGAAGGGTTGGATGCAGGAGCACTGCCCTGCAGCCCACTCACACCCACTGTTCTTTTCAGCTGTTTTTGAGTTTGACATTCACGTGTTTGCAGTTGGGTCTCATGGATTGAACTGTGGATTTTTGAGTAAATAACCAGGCACAGTCACTCCTGCAAGCTGCTGGGCCTTAATTCCCCAGGTTGCTGTCAGTGGGAGCTCCTGCAGATGTGGCAGTGCTCAGCCAGCTGTGCAGGCCGGGGCTGCGCACAGAGATTTACACACGTATTGGGTAAACATTTCCAGTTACACTGATACACACACAGAGCTAATTATTCCTCCTTAATTGGTGAGGCAGGATTGATTCAAGCTGGGTTCTTCCCCCACTGAGAAAAATTGTCCAGTTCTGGGCCTCACTGGGGGCTGGAGAGTGTCCAGGGAAGGGAAAGGAGCTGGAAGGGTCTGGCAGAGTCAGAGCTGTGAGGAGCAGCTGAGGGAGCTGGAGAAAAGCCTGTGGTTCTGTGCCTTTATACACAGGTGCTTGATAATTCTGGAAATCTGGTGAGCACCCCACACGTGAGAGTCCGTGCATGTAGAGATGAATTATCAAAGTCTGCTCCAAGTCACATCAGCTTTGCCAGTTCCTCTGGCCAAATTGTCCTTCTTTGGCACGGATGGCAAAGGAAACACATCTGATAACACCTGATAACTGATGGAGCTCAGGATGCCAAGCCAGGGGCTGCAGGCCAGCCTCAGTGAGGGGATCAGGCAGCACTCAGGGAATACCCTGAGCTGGAAGGGACCCACAAGGACCATCGAGCCCAGCTCCACACAGCAGTGATCTCAATCAAGCAGGGGCGCCAGGTAGAACTGTGAAAATGAGATTGCAGGCAGGACGCCGGAGTGCTGGAGTCCAACGCTGACAGAACGGGTACAAACTGCAAAGCTGATAATGGGAATTCATGCTCGGGCTGTCAGGGGCCAGCAGCCACCCCACCCCACCCCGGGGTGCAGAATGAGCTGCTCGGGGGCTCGGGCTGCACTTGCCTGCCCTCCTGTCTCGCCTCAGCTCTCCACATGCACAGACACCTCTCCAGTTCACATAAGTGCTCAGCTCTGAACCTGCCCTCAGGCTTGTGCTGAGCAGGAGCTGAAATGGTGGGGATGATCCGACAGGGCTGCAAACGCTCGGATTTGCAGTCCTGACACATTCCCATTCGGTGCCGGAGCGGAGCAGCAGCCCTGGCCCCGCTCGGGCCCTTCCCTGAGCAAACACTTCCCACAAAGCCATTATCTGTGAGCACAGGGGCTGCGAGCGAGCCGAGCGAAAACAAACACAGCAAAGGTGTCTGAAGCCCTCGGATCTCAGTTTCAACAGCTGTAACTAACGAGGGTTCGGAAATTGAGCGGGGAATTGGGACGCTGGTGTGAAAGCACCGCTCGCAAAGGGCAGCAGTAAAGCCGGGGTAACCCCAGGTGATCCTGTTCTTTCGCGGCTCTGTCTCTAAACCAGCCCTGGCTTTTCCTTCCCTCCATCCCAGATCCACCTCCACTGATCCAACTGCAGCCAGGGGCTGGAGGCGTCTCCCTGCAGTGCTGAGGTGGCACTTGGGGCACTGAGGACGTTCAGCATCACAGGAGAGAAACTTCACTGCCTGATCCATGTGCGCTGTCAGCAGCAAAACACAGATTGCCCTGAGAAATGGAGACAAAAAATGGCTATTTTTGGCAATATCTCAAAGAACAAACATGCAGTTGGGCTTCTCTAATTAAGTTCTAAGGCAGGTTGTGCGTGGACTTGTGCTTCTTCTGACTGTTAAGTTCAGCTGCAATAGAGGAATAAACGTTCCAGCAAATTGTTACCTCACCCAGAATGTCACAAGGGGACATTTTCACAGGGCCAGCATTTGGAAAAAATACGACCTTTTAATGTTCTGACAACAAAACCTGGCTATTAGGGTATATCTAAACAGGATATACCCCAGTTTTGGTAATTTGGGGCAGTTCTTTCCCTCACAGTTGGATCTGTTCCCTGGAAGAGCAATGCCTGTAGATCCGTTTGTTGCCTGTTAGTGCAGCTACAGAAAAGGTGTCCTGGTTCTCCCTTGTCCTTTACTCCTGTAACTCTGGCTAGGTGCTGTTCTGGGGCAGTTTGTGCCATTCTGGGGCAGTTTGTGCCATTCTGGAGCAGTTTGTGCCATTCTGGAGCAGTCTGTGCAGGATCAGGCCCCGGGCCAGACCTGTGCTGCCGTGACAGAGCAGTGGGGAGGGCAGGACTTGTTCAGAGCACTGTGCAGGAATTACAAGATCCCAGGCTGGCTTCCAGCTTTAACATGAAGACATCAATCCACCCTCATTTTCCGCGGGCTGGCTCCGAACCTGGAGCTTTAATAAACACAGGAGCAGAGCTGCTGTGTCTTTGGGCTCTTCCAGCAGACTCTGCTCTGACACAGAACCAGCCAAGACAAGCATTGCTGAACAGCTTTTTGTTTGTGGGGCCGGTACCCAGCGCATCCCTCCCTGATGAACTCTCCTGTCGGATGAGAACAGTGTCACGGTGTCACCCTGTGCCAGGAGCGCTGGATAATGACCCAGGATGAGGGTGACAGGAGGAGGGGTCAGGCCCAGGCTCAGGGCAGGACAAGGAATCCGTGGGAGAGGCAGCTGCAGAAAACACCCAGAAAAACAGGGCAGAGAAAGGGATTTCAGTGGCCAAAATTCTCTGTTTTGATCATTCTCGCAGCTGCTCCTCTCCACTGGAATCTGGCTGCTTCTATTTCACCGAGGTTCATAAACTGGTATTGGACAAAGCTGATGGAAGTTTGAAGCTGTCCCCTCCTCGAGCAGGTGCTCGGGCTGGACAGTCCCAGAGGTCCCTTCCAGCCTAATTCTTTCATGATTCTGTGGAACACACGTGTCTGAGTGACTTTTCCACCGTTCCTGCTCATGGATATCCATTTCTTTTTCCCTCAGTATTTCTGCCTGGGACTTTCGGCAGCTTTCTGGCAATGTTTGCACAAGTAAACCCCATCCCAATAACCACTGGCAGGGAATGAAGAACAGGAGGGGCAAGGGCAAGGAAAAGTTGATTTAAACACCAGGCTAATATTTACAGAGCAGCTGTTGCTTTATTTGCCCAGCTTTGCTGATCGAGGGCAGGACCTGCCCCGCTGAGGGCAGGGCACCCTCGCTGCTCCCTGCTCCGCAGGCAGGGGACACCCGGGGTGTTCTGGCTTCTCCCCTTGATTATCAAATATGAATAACTGGCCGTGGTGATTCCATCTTGCCTGGGGTGCTGGGTGTGGGAGAGTTGGGTTCCCTCACACAGGGAAAGGTTGGAATTCCGGCCCTTGGGTGGAAATTCCCATTCCCAAACACAAGGGACCCCACGGACCGAGTGCGTGCTGCACACCTGGGAGCCCTGATGGGCAGGGGTTGGCCAGATCTGCTCTGAAAGGCTGGAAATGTGGGTTTCTGTGCCCAAAGCACTGCCCAGGACTTTCCCCCTCGTGAATAAATAAATAAGAATCAGCAGAGGCATATGGGGGAACTCACAGCACTTCTGCGTGACGCTTGGGAAAAAAAATTAAAATATCAGAAGATAAAGATGGCAAGGGACCCCTGCAGGAAAAACCTCTTTGTCTAATGACCTTTCTGGGTCTATGATAGCAAATACAATGGCCAGAGCTCATAAATCATAGTTCAGGAAAACATCCTGAGGGCACGCTTTGACACTGTTTGCATATTCAAATGTTACCCCGCTCATGAAAGAGAGACAAAATGTTTTTTTCTCTCAAAAATGTCAGCACAGGCTGGATTAGAAAAGATAATTCAGAAGTACTCCCAGAGAATAATTACCACTGTCACCTACCTGCAATGTAGTTAATGAATGGGAAGAGAGTGTTTTATTAGAAAAAAAATTATGATTATTAGAGTAATTAATCAGCTGCGTGATGACAGCTTCCCTGGGAAAATAATCTCCAAAGGCCAAGTGGCTACAGGAGGGCATTTTGTTGATAAAGCACCAGGAGCACAAAACATTCTTCTCCCATTAGATGTGGAAGTGCTTACAGGGGTGGAATCACATTATCCCCTCAGCACCGACGGCTCCACGGCACTTGGGGAGCTCAGGGATTCATTCCCTCACTGCTTAAATGCAAGCAAATTCCGTGACCTTCTGCTGTGCCCCAGATGAATGAATCACCCTTCCTCCCGTGGCTCCCCCGTGTCCCACCCAGCTGAGCCCCGGCCCCGGAGCCGCCGGGTCTCTCCAGGCTGAGCACACTGCCCAGCCCCCGGCACACGGGGATGTCTCCGCCCTGGGAGGGAGGGAAGGGACACATCTGTGGCTCCTCTGGTCTGTCCAAAGGTAAAGAGCGACCAGGCACAGCAGGGGCTGTCGGGGGACAGGAGATTCCCAAAGCAGGGATGCCGGAGCCCCTCCCGGGGTCCCCGCTGGGGCGGGCAGCAGGACGGGGGCCGAGGGGAGCACGGGGAGCGGTTCGGCCCAGGGCCAGCTCGGCAGGGGCGGCCGGAGCTGTGGGCTTTGTCCCGGGCCCTGCCACTGCCCCGGGCTCCGCGCAGCCCCCTCCGGGTCCTGTGCGGCGCAGGACGCTCGCAGCGGTGACAGTCCCCAGCGCCGCCCCGGTGCCCTGTGCCCCTCCCAGGGTTTGTTCCGTGCCAGGAGCCCGAGCAGAGCTCGCTCCTCCGCAGAGCCGGATGCAAATAGAAAGGGGGCTCCGAGGCAGGAGCTGCCCCGAGCCCCCCACGCCGCGCTGGAGACTTTGCTTTGCCATCGGCAGCTGATGGGAGTGACGAATTCCTGCAGGGACGGGCCCGGGGGGTCCGGCTGAGCCCCTGCCCCCTGCATTCCATGCGATGCTTCCCTCCTTCCCTGTGGCTGCGGTTTCTGCCTGGCACAGCTTTCGTCTCCAGACATCTCATTTATCCCGCGGTCCCACCACGCCCCGAAGAATCGGCCTCTTCCCCAGCCCCTGCTGCTGATTCCCCGGTCCCTGGGCTGTCACATCCCCCGTCCCTCTCAGCCTGGCTCTGCTCCCTTCCCTGCTGAGCTCCAGCCTGCGCCCACCAGTGCTCCCAGTGCCCGCAGGCAGCCCCTGCTGGGCTCTCACTGGGAGCCTGAGGGTGCTGCGGGGGGATGCAGACACCCCCGAAAACCCAGGGCTTGCTGAAATTCCCCTTCCCCTGTGGCAGCACCGCTTCGTCTCAGGGCCAGGTTTTCCTGCTTGTTGGAATAATCAGGATTTCTCCGGGACAGGACCGGGGCGGGTCCCCTGTGCTCGGGTGACTCTCAGGGGTTTGGCCTCTGCTGTCCCCCAGTTTCTGTGTCCCCTCCTCATCCCTCTGGGGCTGTTCCTTCCCCGCAGCCCCAGCAGAGTGAGGGGAAGCACCCCTGACTCCGAGCACGGCTTCCATCATGGATATTCCTTCCAAGTAAAACAAGTGTGTGTTCACAGCAGACTAACCGCTGCCGAGGATAATGTATGAACAAATGCCAAGGGCAACAGCTCAGAGATATATTATTTACATATTTATTAGAAATTCAGAGCTGTTTGGGAGAGCAAACCACTTCTGACTTCAATTCCAATAAGTAAATGACCCAATGGGCAAATAAAAGCAAAGGGAAACGTGCAGTGCCACAGCTTACACAAGCTAATACAGTAAAACAAAATATTCTGAACATGAAACTGTTCTGGAAGATATTAAAAAAAAACCCTGTACCTTTATGCTGCTTCTTGGTTAAGCACTCAGAAAACAGTAACTGCAAAATAATTTAATTATATGTGCTATCAGTTGCCTCCCAGACTAACAGAAAGATAATTAATCCTTGTTTATCTAAACTACACTGGAGTTCAGTTCAAACTGCCCTGCAGCGACGAGCATCACTTCTGCTTCAGCTGAACTTGCGCTGGCCTTTCCTTCACCGTTTTTTTTCTTCTCTGGGTAGTTTAAGGGTGAAAAAAATAATGATAGCTGCTGGCTGTCATCTGAGAAGGAGCCCTGTGACTGTGGGAGGGGTGACAAACGTGCTGTGAGCTGGCACTGGGGATGGGGAGGGAGGATTCCGTGCCCAGGCCTGTCATGGACTCTGGTTTTTACACTTAACTTGCTGAAGTCTCTCTCTCCATAAAATGATGCAGTGGAAGTGTCCCTGCCCAGGGCAGAGGCCTGGAACTAAAAGATCTTCAAGATCTCTTCCAACCCAACCCATTCCATGATTCTGTGAAAACAGAAGCTGAAGTTCTGGTTTCACCCGTTACTGGAGGTGAGAAAATGCAAATCCATTGCCTGACCCAAAAGCTGCCGAGGGAACAGCCCCTGGCTCATCTCCCTTGCTGAGGAGGAACATTTGATACCAACAGCAACCCCAAACACAGGCAAAGCATCTTTAGGCTTCCAGCACCCTTTCCAAATGCTTGCTTGAAATATTTCCAGGTAGATCAGGGGTGTGAAACGAGCAGGAAGAGGAACAAAGGCTTTGTAAAGGTTGTAATAAATGTAAAAATGTTTGGAGCCTTAGCAGTGCTCAAACCCGTTATTTGAATTCATCAGATGTCACTTGGAGGGAGCTGTCAGGAACAGCCTTTCCATGGGTTCTTTTCTAGGGAAACCCGTGAGTAACTGTCAAATAAAGAGCAGCCCAGGCCTCAGCCCCTGTGACACGTCAGCCCCTGCCAGGCTGGTAACGTCCCACGGTGCTGCCCAGAGAGAGGGGAGTGCAATAATAATAATAATAATAATAGTAATAATAAAAACAATGGGACTTCCCCAGCAGGGAAAGCACAGCCCCGCTCCCGACACAGCCGAGGACATCAGAGCTTCCACAGAAAAAGCTCCCAAGCCTTTCTCCTGGCAGAGGAGGCATTGAAGTTAATTTAAAAGAGGCACTCGGTGTTGGAGCAGGGCTCTGCTGGGACCTTTTGGGTACTGGGAAAAATGATTAACAGATGTGCCTTCCCATTTCCCGATGTATCTCCTTTGAATTGCAAAGTGGCCTCCTGCTTATTTTGAAGTACAATATGTCCAACCTTCCAGGCACAGCTTATTGCTAATTTCCTCTGCCACGACGAATCTATGATTTATTTAACGAATTTCCACCCAGCAAATAAACCAACATTTGTTCTACCTGGAGGGCACTTTCCAAATATCACAGCACAGCCAGGCATGGCTGCAACAGTTGGCAGGGGAACGGTGGCCAAAACGATGAGCAGGAAAATGGGAAACCGTGGGAGTGTCCCCACAAAACACAGCACCCCGCCTTCACTGGGGTGCTGCTGGGCAGGCACCAGCACCGTGAAACCATCACATTTTCACTGTATTTGTCTCACCTACACGCACTGATTCGAGGGTGGCACCCGGTGCCTTCTGTGCCCAAACGCCCACCGGGAGTTTAATGGCTCGGTGCTGAGCAAAGGCTTGGATGCACCAAAATGACCTTGAACTTCCGAGCTTCAGACGAGGAAGAATCCCCTAATTCCACCATTTTATACAAGTATTTGCTCCCACCCAAGTTTGAAAAGTGCTGTTTCTTTGGCAGGGTTATTTGTTTACTCTCTCTCCCATATGGAATACAAGCGTCCCAATTTTGGGGTTTTATGGACTTTGAGGTTTTCCTTGTAAAACAGGGAATGCAAGGTTGTCTGGAGCTGCAGCCGGTGCCAGACAGCAGCTGCCACCCAGGTGGGGCCGATCTCCAGCAGTTCAGAGCCTTTTCTGTGTGTTTGGAGCACAGGGGGTCCGTGCAGGGCTCCAGGGCCGCCTCCCTGGGATGGAAACGGGAATCTCTGGGGGTGAGAGCCACGCACAAGGGCAGGACACGGCTTTCTATCCCAGGCCAGTTCAATTGCTGCATTTGGACATGTCTCAGTGGGTAATAAAATATATTCCCCATATTCAGAGCTGAAGGAAGAAGCTTCCCCCAGGCAAACACAACAGAAAGGAATTTTCTGTGGGTTTTATTTGCTTTGGGTTATTACAGTGACGAGTCTGTGCTCTCCAGGCAGCGTGGGGGATTAGAAAGGCTCCAAGGACAGAGCTCAGGCCCCGCTGGGTGCTTCACTTCCACAACAAACCAATGCATTCCCCTCCCTCCGCATCCCCCGGGTTTCCCTGTGCCAGGCAGACATTCCAGCCAGGCTGAAGGGTCCTGGTGGTGGCTGCTGAATGAGAGTGAGGAACCAAAATATCCCTCCCTGCCCGGGGAATGAAAAAGCAGCTGAGCAAGAAAAACATCAGACATTGCTGTTTACAGAAATATTTTTTTTCTTTGCGCCATATTTGAAATGTATGAAATATTTAGCTTAGGCAAATGCAGTCAAATCGTAATAGACTTCTCCAGCTTGCAGGGGAGAGGGGCTGGTTGTTTGCTCTCTGCTGTGTCAATAACTGGCACAGAAAGGCAGAAAACACAGAGCCCTCTCTGCTCTGTCCTCCGTCCTCTTCCCAGCCAGCACGAAAGGCTTTGGGACAGAACAGGCTGGTGGAAGCTGTGATGGGAGGGCACAGTGAGACCACACCGGGTGGAAGGAGCGTGCTCAGTGTTTGGGGCAGAGTGAGGGGCATCAGGCACTCTTGGGGGGACTAAATGCACATTTCCTGTGTCAGTCCTCCATACACCTTTCCTTCCCGGAGAGGAGGGAACCCTCCCTGGCGAGGCTGGGGGCTCCCCATCCCTGGCAGTGTCCAGGGCCAGGCTGGACGGGGCGTGGAGCAGCCTGGGACAGTGGAAGGTGTCCCTGCCCATGGCACTGGATGAGTTTTACGGAGCCTTCCAACCCAAACCGTTCCATGACTCCATGAGGTGGGTCTTGGAGCAGAGGAGAGGCACAGGGCAGGAGGAGGAGCTGGAGTGGCAGGTGTGGGGTGTGGGATCTGTCAGTGGCTCTTTGCTTTCCCCACGGACATGTCCTGCACGAGGAGGGCTCATGGCCCGCTGTGCTTTGGGATGCGGACCTGGCTTTCCAAAGCCAGGAGCGGAATTCCCCACCCTAAGCAGCTCCTACAAGGCTCCCTGATGCTGACATCTCTCTCTTGCTATTGCTGGGTGCCTGAAGGCTCAGCTCCCAGGGCTTGGCAGTCCCATGGGGTTCCTTGGGAAGGACCTGGAATTCCCATTAGGGGCCGTTTGCAGGAATCTGCTCACACTGACACACGCCACGGCCCCAGCAAAGCCTGCTGTTTACAAAACAGTCAGTAACATTTGTGAGGAATTATTTTTTTCCCAAGGACACCTTTCGTTTCAGTCTCCAAGGGAGCTGGGAATAAATTGTTCCTCACCATCAGCAGCTGACCCCTCTGCTTGTTTAAAATGTGGGCGTCTTCAGAACAAAAAACACCATTTGCTAAATGAAGCAAAACATCATAATAGGTTTAATGATGTAGATTTATCTCCTAACAGTTGTTTTGAGATCACAACAAATCATTAAAATCATTAACTCTCCAAGCTAAATTAGATTACAGATCTTGGAGAATGTCTGGCCACCGCATTTGCAAACAGTGCCTCTTCCTGCCTGTGCCAGTCATTAATTCTGCTCAGATTCCCCCACAAACAATGAACCAATTCAGCAGAGTCCAAGTCAGATTAAACAAAAAAAGCCAACGTCTTTGTGTGCGTCTGCATGTTTTGTTTCTTCTTCCAGACTATTTCCACCGCCGGAGAACCTTTCCCTGGTGTGTCTCTCCGGGGGAACGCCGTCTCCAGAGCCGCGTGCTGCGCCGCTCTGCCGCACGTGTCCGTCGGGGAGCCAGGGAACGGGGCCCAGAGCTCCCGGAGGGACTGCACACAGGTGGAGCCTCGCAGGCTTGGCTGGGAGCACAGCTTGGCTGGGGCTGCCACCAGCCCGGCTCTGAGCCCGGAGAAGGGGGCAGAGCAGAGGGGCTGGGGAGCCGCGGGTGGCACTGACCGAGAGCTGCTGGCTCAGAGCCCTCCCTCCCTGCGGGTGCCAGCGGAGCCAGGGAATCCCGTGTCAGATTTATCCTGTCTCACAGCAGTGGGAACTGTCCTGGTGCCCAGGCAGGTCGGGGACTCCCCATGCCTGGGAGTGTCCAGGGCCGGGTTGGATGAGGCTTGGAACAACCTGGGACAGTGGCAATGGGATGGAAGGAGATGGGATGGAATGAGATGGGATGGAATGAGATGGGCTCTGAGGTCCCTGCCAACCCAACCCATCCTCTGATCCTCTTGCAGTTCCCTTCCCCAGGGCCTGGGCCTGTCCCCTGCTGTGCCAGGCAGGACCTGGAATGCTGCTTTGGAGCTGTAACTGCACAGGAGAAGCATTTCTGGGATTTTCCTTCTGATTCCTCCTTCTTTTCAATTCAGTTTTGTCTCTCCTCCCACTTCCATACAGGATTCAGCCGTTAAAGGCGGTGTTGGCATCCCAAAGAAGGAATAACTGGAATTGTTATTTCTGCTCAGGGTTCACTGCTCTTGTCCTGTCTCCTGTGAACACCAGGGCCACGTCAGCCTGTGCTTGTGGAGAGGACAATGGAAACAAGTTCTGGTCCCAAACAGCTCCGAATCCACCTCAGGAATTCAGTTTGCAGCTGCAGTTGTACAGAGCCGGCTGTGTCCCTGCGCAGCTGGGCAGGGTCCCTCAGCCAGGAAGGAGGAAGGAGCTTTGGCCAAAGGCTCCGGGGGAATGTGCAGGTCAGGGATGGGAAACCAGCACCGAGCAGCCTGGTCTGCGTCTGACAGGAGCCTCCGGCACCCAGAGACAATCTTGTCTCGTTTGTGAACTTCCTTCAGCATCCTAAAGATGGTGTGGGAAGCTGAGCTTTCGTTTCTGTCTTTCCAGAGCCATTTTTAGTATCTTCATTGTTTCCTTGCAATTTAGAACCTATTCTTTATCCCTCAGACGCCTTGTCTTCTCCCGTCCCCGCTCCTCCGTGGTTCCCCTTCCCCAGGCTGCCTCCGGAGCCAGTTTAACCTGTGAGTGTGTGTAACCCCCGGCAGATCTCACTCTTGTTGCCCCCGTGTTTCACTGAAAGGAGTTTCACACTTATCCGAAAGGGTATAATTTGGGAAATGGGGACAAAAAAAAAAGAATAAGAAAGGAAACCAAATAGAGGAGAAGGGGAATTTATTTAAAGGGAAATGAACTTTCTCAAATGCTGAGCAAGCTCAGGTATCCAAGGACTGGGAGAGCAGAAGCTGATCTGGTGGAGTGGAATGTGGATGAGGGAGGTGAGGAGGATTTGGAAGAGCTTTTGCTGTGCCCAGGGTGGAGCAGGATGAAGGACTGGGAATGATGGTGGGAGCAGTGGGATCTGACTGGGGACCAGCCCAGCCAAGCCTGTGTTCAGAGCAAAACCTGGGGGCTCCAGAAAGCCCTAAAAAAATGCCTTTGGAACAGCTGAGAGGGTTGGAAAGGGATCCAGTGGGAACAGAATTGCCCTCCATCCCTCCGCCCCACAGGGCACTTGGTGGCTGTCATTCCTGCAGGGATGGAGCTGTTCCCAAACCCCTCCTGGCTGCAGTTTGGTGCCAGCACTGTGACACAGGTCACACATCTGTCACCACCGCTGCTCCTGCCTGTGCTGGCCCCGGAGCGAGGCACTGAGAGTGACCTCCTGGCCTGCCTGGAGCTCCCTGGCCACCGCCCTGGGCAGGGCTGGGTTTGCTCGGCGAGGTTTGGGTTGCTGGTTTTTGGGAGAGTCCGAGGCTTTGGGGGGTGGCCGAGGCTGCAGTCCCCTGACCTGACGGGACAAGGGGGTGACACAGGGTGACGCCCTGAGGTGACAGCGCTGCAGGGCAGAGGCTGAGGAGCCCCCCCAAGGTGCTCAGGCTCAGTCCCTGCCCTGGGAGGGAGCAGAGCCGCTGTCCCTGCCAGCTCTGGGCTCCGTGCCCTGCCCGGCCGTGCAGCCCCACCGCAGGAGGGTTCTCTGTCTCTTTGTCTGGCGCTGGAGCCAAGCGCCCAAACACCAGGAGAAAGTTGCCTCCAGCGTTTTTTCGGAGTTGGAGGGGGAGCAGTCTAGCTCTTGACATCTTGGCAGGGGTTCTCAGAGCCCATATGTCAGATTCAGAGAAACAGTTCACATTAATTTTAAATGGAAATCTTAGACCTTTGCTAGGCAACTGCAGCTCTCATTGCAATTCTCCCCACAATTTACTCCAAATAGGCTTGACAATAGCACGCTGAAATCTGAGTGCTTCAGCAAAACAGAATCACACCCTTTGGAGTGAACAGCCATCCTCGTTCTATTTGTCTGGTGGCAATTAAAATAAGCGTGAAATGTGCTTGGGCATGCCTTGGTCTCATGCACATTTTAAATATTAACTCCAAGTCTTCATTCCTATTATTTAGTAATAATGTTTATTATTGATAGGGCTGTAGTACCTGGGGGCCAATCTTTCATTATTCACTCTAAGCATACATCAGAAACAGTTCTTCCCTCAAAGCATTACTGATCTAATTGAAGGCTCACATAGGTTAATGGATACCTAATGGTGTTTATTTCATATAGAGAATAGCCTGTACTTCAATCCCTCCTGTTTCACAGCTCGGGAGGAAGCAGCAGCTCTCCATCTCTTTTATTTCCCCTCTTGCTGTGGTTTCCATTTTGCGTGGTGGGAAATACGTTGGAAAAGCCAGAGGTGGGAGGGTTTGGAAAGCTGTGCCCACTGGGGTACAGCTGGCTCCTGGCTGCTCTTCAGCTCCCATCCTCTCCTCCAAAATGCAATGACTCCTTCAAAATCCAGGGTGGCTGCTCCGGCAGCCTCTCCCTCCCCAGACCCACAGGATGGGGCTGCTCACAGGCAGGAGCTGACTCACTGGGATGTGAGAGGCTTTTAAATTCCCAGAGCACATGCAAGTGTGTCCCGTAAGATCCAGCAGAACCTCCAGTGACCATCCTCCCTGCTGTCCCTGGCGCTGGCCCCGGTCACAGCCGGGTGTTTGGGCAGCTCAGGGGGCTGTGAGTAACTTGCAAACATTCTCCCATCACTTTGCAGCAGGTGCAGCCAGACACAGCCTGCAGCGAGGGAAGGTTTGCTCCTGGGCCAGAGCCTCCTGCACAGAGCAGGAGCTGTTCCCTCGGGAGAACGGGGCCTCGGCCTCTCCTGGGAGCAGCCATCCCTCGGCACCGCGGTGTCGCCCTGAGTTTTGCAGTCTTTCGATGTTCTCGTTCCTGTAACAGAATTTCTCACACATTTTCTGTAAACATAGGCCATGTTTAAACTGATCTTTATTATTTCCATTCTTTTCGTAAGGCAGAGAAATATGATAGACTCTGGTCTGACCAGTGTCAGTGAGAGGTGGTAACCCCATCCTCCAATCCATGGTTGTCTCTAAAAAGATATATAACTGACTGAATAAAGAGGCCAGGCCCTTTTTGCCCTCTTTTGCCCCTGTTTTGGCCCTGGCTCCTATCCTGCCAGAACGGTGTCTGCGTGGTTCTTTCGTGTCCGAGTGTGACGGGGACAGCTCCTGGGACCGGCAGCTCGCACACGCCAGGGACAAGCACAGCTTTGCTGCCTCCCCTCCTGCCTTCCTCGGGGCTGCACATTTGCATCCTTCATCTGCTGCAGGAACAGCAAACTCCCCCTCCCTGCTCGGGGTTTCAGCCTGTTTGGGTGGATCCCACACTGGCTTGGGTTGGAAGGGACCTTAAATCTCATCTCATCCCACCCCTGCCATGGCAGGGACAGCTCCCACTGTCCCAGGCTGCTCCCAGCCCCAGTGTCCAGCCTGGCCTTGGGCACTGCCAGGGATCCAGGGGCAGCCACAGCTGTGTGGCCAGGGCCTGCCCACCCTCCCAGGGAACAATTCCTTCCCAGTATCCCATCTAAATCTACCCTCCTTCAGCTTAAAGCCATTGTCCCCTGTGAAATGAAATGAAATGAATATGAAAATGGGGCCAAAGGGGACCCGTGGAGGGGAATCTGCAGAAGTCCAGCAGGAAGGAGGATGGGCGGGAGCGATGCTGAGAGCTGCTCAGAGGGCTGTGAGTGAAGGCAATCACCAAAAATCCTTTCTTCTTCAACCCGAGGCATTAACGCTTTCCAAAGTGGGAAGGAGTCATTATTTTAATCCATGTGCACTTGCTGTGGGCTCAGATAGCCCTGCTAAATTTGGACAGACGGCATTGCTATTCAGAGCAATTTCACTTTTACAGACTCCATTTGAAATTCCGGGCCTTTTAAAGCATGTGGTAAAATTCCCTTTTGCTTCACTGAGGCCAGATATCACTGTCTGCTTTTATCTCTTTTACAGAATTCTGCCATAAAGAGCTTGAGATAATTGCAAAGTCGTTCATCGTGGTCCTTTCTTGCATTTTTCCCTCCAGCCCAGCATCATGGTGTTGTGCTGGGGAAGATTTAGAGTGGATATTGGGAAGGAATCGTTCCCTGTGAGGGTGGGCAGGCCCTGGCACAGGGTGCCCAGAGCAGCTGTGGCTGCCCCTGGATCCCTGGCAGTGCCCAAGGCCAGGCTGGACGGGGCTTGGAGCAGCCTGGGATAGTGGAAGATGTCCCTGCCCATGGCAGGGGTGGGATGAGATGATTTTTAAGGTTCCTCCCAACCCAAACCATTCCATGGTTCTGTCACTTCACTCCTATTTCCATTTTCTCCTTTTCACCAGCACAACTTTTCCCTGCAGTCGGTGCAGGATTTTCAGGGCTGGATCAGTGCTCTCTCCACCTCTGGGATCTGCTGCAGGGGAAGTTTTCCCTTTGGCCCCAGAGGTGCCTGGATTGGGCAGCAGAAGCCCCAAACCCCGGGCTGTGGCTGTGACAGGAGCCTCAGGCTGTCTCTCCCAGCTCCCCTGAATCAGGAACTGCCACAAAGCAAAAGCTTACTGCAAAAAATGCAGATTTTCTGCCATTTGTGAAAATTAACTCCCCTAATTAACTTACACATATAAACGCACTTAGAATGAAGACATTAAGTTGATTATCTAGAAAATTGCTACCTTGGTGCACTCCCTAATGCCACCTCTAAATATGCCAAGAATGAAATTGCTCTTGTGGCATTGTTATGTCACTGCAGTCGAATGCTCGCTGATGGAAGACACCATTTCCCTTTTTTGGCTAAATTTAACCTTTAATTTCCGCAAGTGGCAGCCACTGAGCCTGCTCCAACCTTTCACAGAGAGAGCCCATCCCTGAAAATCCCTCCCCATGCTGCCCTGGTTTAATCTGAACCCCCCAAGCACTCGGTGCTGCCCAGGGTGGCAGAGATCAGATGTGGGCTCCTGGGAACATGGGTGTGTTTGGGGTTAGCACCGGGAGCAGCTCCAGGGGGACATTTCAGATGCAGATCAAGAGATGCTGAAGGCATTTCAGGAGCTGCTGCCTCCCCCCAGCGAGCATCCTCGTGGTGGCCTTGCAGTAAAACGGGAATACTTTGAAGGAATAAATGGAATATCTGAGCCAGCAAGGCCCAGGCAGGAGCAGTCAGGAATTCCGCGTTGGAGCCAGGGATGTGCCGCTTCCTGGCCCCGAGGGTGCTTGGAGGCAGCAGAGCAGGGCTGAGGTGACACAGGGGACACTTCAGCACCAGCACAGGGCCAGGGCCAGACTCCCACCCCCAGCCCGTAACAGATTCCAGCCACACT
>VZRQ01006897.1:0-17508 GCA_013397975.1 Machaerirhynchus nigripectus
AGGACCTGTAAAAGGAAAAGATAAAGGTATAATTAAATCTTACCTTGAACCTTTGACAGGTGCATAAACAAAGAGCCTTTTTCAAGCAGTAAGTGCCAACCTTTAACTTAAAAATGGATTTATGCCTAATGTTCCCTTTTAAGTCTGTTAAGAAAGCAGACCATTTGTATCAGATGAATTATTATTCATGAAACAACAAGATATGCTTTGAAACTACACTGACACTACACTATTATGCTGAACTTGTATTTAAGATAAAAGCAGCCCTATATAGTCTAACCAGTTTTTCCATTTTTAGCACAAAATTCTGAAGTAGTTATGACATTGAGAAAGAATATTAAACGTATCTGCAACTGACCTAGCAGCTTCCCTTTCAGGTGGCATAAACAAGATAGCCATAGTTTCTCCACAGCTCAAACTGACAATTGGCAGATTTCATCACTTTGGTTTCCTTTTCATCAGGAGGAGAAAACACCCTTACATCAGAACTAAAATGCCCTCATTGATAAGTATGTAGCTGTTTGAAATTAGTTTATTTTTAATCCACTCTTCTGATCTAACATGTAATTCAAATAGGATTTTTTATGCCACTGGCGTTGAAAAAATCTTAGGCTGACTTTTAAACAGTCATCCATTCCAACACTAAACAGAACTACATGATTCACTCTCAAAATTTCAGTACAAAAATTCTATTAGAAGTATGAAATTTGTATAAAGACTAAATGAATAAACTTAATTCACTCTCTTTTTTGGGTAATACAATAATCCCTTCACAGTATCACACATGGGAAATTTGCTTCATACATTGTACACAGGTAGCATACAAAACAAGGTGGTATATTAATAGAGCTACTCTTGAATGCACTTTCACTGCTCCTTGTTGAAGCTGAATCATTCTCCACACAAAACTGTCAAACAATTCTGAATTGATGCACAAAATGGAACATGGCAATAATAAACACATCAGCCACCCCCGAACACCAAGATTTACAGTTACTGTAGTTACACATTAGCATAGCATTCTTTATTCAGTGGAAAGATCATTTTAGTATGTAGTTAGGAGTCTATTAGATTTTCTCATAGCTAGCATGTTAACAAACCTGCTTTCTTATCCTACAAGAGTATTCCTGCTTAGACCATTATTCTTAGACCAGTATTCCTGCTGCCATCTATTAATTCATAACACATAAGGCAGCCTGCGTCTTTAGTATGACGACTTGAGGATCATATTCATAATTCTGCTTATTAAACTTGAACCAGCACTTTGTTATACCTACACTTCCAACTTTCTTGATAAACTAATGTGTGTATCATAGACTCAGTTTTTCTTTATTTCGTTCTCTGTAACAACAAGAAAAATCAGACAAATGTTTTTGCTATAGCCATCATCATTTAGGTATACTATCATCCCCTCTTTCTTTCCTTCATACAGGAAGGAAAGATACCTCCTCCAGTGTAGCTCAGCAATTCTAGACCGATGAATTAATTACATTTCATATGATGCAAACAGGGAGGAAGTCCCAGCACTGTTTAGCAAGCAAGACTCCTGCGCTTACCTCTAATTATGGGACTGCAGCTACAGTGCATGAGGTTAAACTCCATAGTAAGCTGCAAGGCGCTCTTTTAAGGGAAGAGGAAACTGGTCAGAGAAACGCCTCCAATTCTCATCCCCAACTTGATTTTTAAATCCATGAAGAATCTACAAATGAGAAAGGGGAAGTCAGAATAAGCAAAAAACAGAGGCTACAGAGGGTATTTACTAGCCTCATACGCGGTAAGCCACAAACTGCTCAATTGTACATCTGGCAATTGGATTCTCCAATTTCATAGTAAAATGCTAGAAAGAAGCAAAGGAAGTAGAGCAAGGTCTTTCTTTATGTGTTTCTCTAAAGGTGACATAAAGAATACGGCTACCCACGGAAACTAGTGTGTGTATGCCTATTTGAATATATTTTTTAATAGGTAACTTAAAACCTAGGGTTAAGCCATTTCAGAATGTCTATTTATAATTTTTTCAATTCATTTTTTGTCCATCCATCCATCCATCCATCCATCCATCCATCCATCCATCCATCCATCCATCCATCCATCCATTTTATCAATTGACACAGTTCATTTATGTTAAGACTACTGTGTGCACGTTTAATTTTTAATAAATGGAAAGTACGTTGTGGGAAAGTTGAGCTAAAACTGCAGCCACCTTTCGACAGAGTGAGTACCTGTCAACTTCGAGAACAAACATAGAATCTTTTAGAGCTCTGTTTTTTGCATGGAATCTGTAAGACAACTTCACTAAAAATGAAGCTTTTAAAATCTTTGTTTTGAAAGAACAGGGATCCACAGCCAATGGCAATCAAAAGCCAGCGAAAGAGGAAAACCAATAATCTACAGGTTTCAGTCTGGACCTTCTGATGCAATAAATTAACTGCAAATGAAATTATACTACAAGAAAAAATCTTAGTATGTTATCTCTTGAAACAGTAAGTAAAAGCCAAACATTAGAAAGGACAAAACCAGACAAAATTACTGTTCCTCACAGAAAATTATACCAAGAAAATCTAAGGTTTTGTTTTTCTTTTTTACATTCAGTGTAAGTGAATTGTGGAAGTCTGTCATGAACACATCCTCAAATAAAAGGCAATGTCAAATAAGTTCATGCTCAACACAATATTGTCAAGCAGAGCTGTTTTTAAACAGATGTAGTGCTAATGACATTACATGCAACCAGTTAACTTACTGCTTTTCTCCCTTCCACAAGCAGGCTCTTTCCTAAACTCTAAGAGTCACATTAACCAGGTGCTAAGAAACTTCTGAAAATCTAAGAATGCTCAGGTATGACAGAAGGTTATGAGTCAGATTTTAACACTGGCAGCTCATCTATCCATGCTCTTGAAAGTATTTTCACTCCCAGTTCTAGTACTAAAGAATAAAACAAAACAAAACGAAACAAAAACTGGACAAATCCAGTTTCTTTCCCTTGTTCTTTAAAGTCATAATTACTGTTGGAGAAACTTCTAGCTGGACTACAGCAATCATGTATTCATGAAGAAGTAGTCTAAAAACCCTGTATGGTATCACTGAAGAAAGCTTTGTCTCCTTTCCTGCAAGGCAAAACCCACAAAAATACTTTAAAATTGCTTGCTTAAAAAAGCAAGGATGTCCTTATGGCAAGTGACCAAGAACCACTCCGTTTAGTTGGAATGCAGTGTCTCCTGAATGGATAACTTGGAAAGAATCTGAAAAAGAGGAGTTTAACTTACTGAAGGACTGGTACAAAAACATGCACTGAGACTGCTTTGGGCAATCATGACAGACTCTACCCAGGACCTACTTTTAAGTTGTAATTGCTGTTTTGTTCTGCTAATGTTATAATACTCACAGCTCTGCGTTTTCTAGATCTAATGTTCCTTGGAAGGAGACTGGTTATCTGAGAGACTAACTAGGACAGTGAGATTTCTGTCTTTGCTCTTAAATATGGGATAGAAAAGTTCTAGCTTCTGATTTGATGCTCACACATCGCTACCTGAAGAAAAAGTGTCAATACCAACCTATGATTCTAATAGGTACTTAATATGCTCCACTTTTGCTTTAAGAGTATCATGAACTTTACTTTTGACATAGAACTTTCTAAAAACTGGGATTTCTCTTTAGATCTTTTGAGGTGAACCACTTCCTTTCTATTTTTTTTTTAATTTATTAGTGCCAAAATATAAGGTATCACATTCTGGGTGGGTCTTTTTTGTTTTTTACTTACTAAATACAAGGCAAACAGTCCTTTTGTTTAAATTCTATTGACACCTTGCCTAGGGATGTATTCTTGGGTATAATTGTATGTTAGTTTCTTGAAACTTGCTCAATCAAGAGGGATTCTGAGGAGAATTAAGCAATCCCTTATTTTCAGCAGGAGATAGAGAAACAAGTAAGATACCACTGGGATATCTTTAATTTGAAATTTATGTATTTCTCCAAAATAAAGTAGCCATCTCTGTGGCAAAAAATAATCTTGAACCATACAAATCTCATTTTCTGAAGAAAAAGTCTTACAGGTAGTATAAATTCCACCATTCTTCCAAATGCAGGCAAAACATAGTAGCCTGGACTTTATGAAAAGCTGTTTGAGGATGATTATCCCTTTAAACAACACCTCAAGTGAACTTCTCAACCATTTAAAAAAGTTTGGAATAACTGAAATGCATCTAAGAAGATACAGGTTATAAACTGTCAGGATTTTCAGGTTGCTTTATCTGACTATTTATGACCTTGCATGACCACAGAGGGCAGAGAAACCTCCATGACCACCAACACAGTAAGTGCTGGCAGTGAAACAGAAAGAAAGAAACCAGAGGACATAAAACAACCACCATTAGAATATGCTGTTATCTTAGCAACCTTACCTTACAGAACATGTCTCGAAGATCATCTTTTGGGCTAATCCATGATGCAACAGCATCACAAAAAAAAATAAAGTCCTATAAGATTAAACAATCACATAGGTTAGAAACCTCAATTTATACATCTGAAAACAATGCTTGATGTTCATTCTGTGAACTGTGGATGGTCTTTGAGCCTAATTCACAACTGCTTTTGCTTTTATGTATTTATTTTCCATTTAATTCAGACAATGGTAAATTATTGTATTGCCTAAATGTTCAGCAACAGAAATTGCTGAGTGTCTTAAACCACAGTGAAACCAACCCCAACTCTCCCCTCTACACCACACTAGTATAACTTTAATTCTTTCAGTACACATACAAATGCAAGATCTACTCATTTTAGTCATAAGTAACAAATGCATCTCTCTCACACACTTCCAGTTAGGGGGAAAAAAGCTGTTTTATTTCTTTATGCAGTTTTTTTTCTGGGACACAGAGAACATTTCTCATACAGGTTCAAAACTAAAGCTACCTGAAAATCCCTATACTTTGTTCATTTGCTGTCATGCATTACCTCCTCCTACACCAACAGAATATCAGTCTTTAATAATTATATTGCTAATGCACATAATTTCAATAGGAATTGAGGATGATGACTAGAGAGGAGAGATGAGTTAATGAAATGGGTCTTTAACCCCTCTCCATAAGCTACATGAATGAACAGACAGTAGAAGACTGAAATGTAAAGTACAGAATAAGGCATAAATGAAATGAACTGAGAATTTCAAAACAAGGCAGACACTCGATTCTTGTGTTTCAGGAAGAAGAATTCCAGACAGAGAAGAGGGAAAAATCAGTTTTGTTTTCCTCTTAGAAAATATTACATTGATACATATTTACTTTAGAGGTGTGGAGACTAAAGATCAAGTCATATTCTATTCTTCAGTTATACCATTTATTTTAAAGAGACGCATGTTCCTTGTCACATTGACTATTTGAACAATTTATCCAAAGTTGAAACAGAATCTTCCCTACCCAAGCGTTAAGAATGAGGGGGTGGTTACTGGTTTTGTTCTGTTACTTGTTTTAAAAGCCTAGCTTACATCTGGAAAATAGGTTTCAGAATGATAACTTTTACCTTATATTTGCATACAGATCCTGACCACAACCTGACAGAAGTATCCAAATACAGTTATTTTAATCAAAGTTCATTATTTACATAATCACTGCCAGTAAAAGACAAAAACTGATTTTAACAATACTTCTATCCTTTTTAGATGACAATTACTGAAGCATCATGATACATATCATTCACAATACAAACATTTTGGGATCCTTGAGC
Organism: Machaerirhynchus nigripectus; assembly: GCA_013397975.1. NCBI lineage: Eukaryota > Metazoa > Chordata > Aves > Passeriformes > Dicruridae > Machaerirhynchus > Machaerirhynchus nigripectus. The sequence goes on from VZRQ01006897.1 coordinate 5,716, forward strand.
TCAAAACAAAGCTACATCACATACTGCAGGGAATCACTTCAAGGTAAACTTTTTCATACTCCACATACAGCTTTCACTAAATTTCACATGAGTAAAGAAAAGTTAGCATCTATTAATGTATCTTACTTGGACTACTCCACTGGGGTTGACTGAGATCATGGTACATATCCCACGGAACGCTGAATCCTTTTCCTCATTGTCTCTTATGTTTCGAAGAGAGGTGCACCTACCAAGTTGGAAAGCAAAATTTAGATCTAACTCTATTACTTTTCCTCAATCAAGTCAAAACTAGATGACAGTATCTGATGGAATAAGTCACACTGATAAGATCATCTGCAACACAATTCTGAACACTTAGAAGAACACTTGTTGCACACAGTTTTTACTAGCATAATCCCATTAGGCATCACCTCCAGAATCTGGCTTTTTTGTTACACTGTAGTTAGAAAGTGTGACCTATATTCCATTAAATACAAAAGGAACATGGATCTGAAATACTTATAGAAACTATCATTATTAGAAGCGGAACATAAAATACTGTCACAGTATGAATTATGTCAGATACCACTTACAGAACAGTTATTGAACTTTAACAGCAGCAAGCAAGCTATTTTATACGTAACAAATCTATAAACATATATTCCTTACAGCATTTCAAGCCTCAGACTGAATTTTAAGTAATGCACAGTTTAAATTTTACAATATTTGCATGCATTGTATTATCATTCTGGTGGATTTTAAATGCTCTTTCATAGTCAAGCTTTAACACAGCAAGCATGTGACAATCTTATCCCATGCATAAATTAGTCGTTAGCCACAACATAAAGAATACATGACGGTGCTACTAAAAACTCACAAACCTGATAGGACAAGATTAGTCACATGGTTGGCAATGATTAAGGATTGAGATTTTGTAACCAACTGAAAATATATCTAAAAGTGAGATAGAGAGAAGAAAGAAAGAAAGAAAGAGAGTGAAGAAAAATGAATTAAAAAAAAAAGATTGAATAATACACACCAGGGTCTTATAAACTGCTGTAGCATGGGGGCCACCTCTTGAGGACAAACGTAACCAAGACGACCAATTGTTATTGCTAAGGTAANGGCTTTCTGATGTAAACACTCATTCTGTTCCTCTTCGGAGTAATCATTTGCTAGATTTAAGTAAATTTACCTCTACACATTTAAAGTTTTTATTGAAATGTACTATAATGGATATTTTTAAAAAAAAAGAAATTAACCATTTTCAGTTTTAGTATCAAGTATTCTAAACATTTTATTTTATCCAATATTTAGAATTCAAGGTATTTAGAGACCTCATCTACCAGTAAAAATACATTTCCAAATACTTTTATATGGAATATATTGTGGTCTGTCTGGAAATCCTAAATAGATGGAACACTTCTCAAAGAGTAACAAATACTTGTCTTCTTCATAATCTCATAGCAAATTTAATTTAAAATGGTTGCTAACCAGTTGCTAACTCAAAGCAACTGACTGCAGAAGATTAATTCTTTAATCCTAGTATTTCTCCTGCTCACAAATGTTTTCCTCCTAAGATGTACAAGAATCCGACTTCTGATACCAAAGCATGGGGACACATGAAAAGCAAAATTGCTTCATCACATGATTAGGTAGTTTGGTTCTTTGTTCCGAGAGACAGACCAAAGAAAGTATCATCATGCAAATGTGTTTTAATGGTGTTTGCTCAACTCACGAAAGATTAATCTTTAGAAAAAGGAGAGGGTGGGGAATAATGTATCAGGATTACTTGAAGCAAAATACATGAATAATACTAAAATCCAGCAGATTTGTATGAAGCAGAAAAAGGAAACCTATGTTCAAGGGACATACTATGCAACACTCTAATTAACAGGCATTTGTGAACAGTTTCATGAAACATGCAATAAAGCAGATGATGCTTTCTCCAATAAAAATTTGGTGTAGGATATACTAGCAGTCTGAAACATATTAATTCCATGTGATGCAGCTCACTGTTAATGAACTATTTTGCTCTGGTGTTACTCAATTTCCATATACAGTGTCTCAAAGTTTTTAGTATCTTACAAAACTTCACTGAAGTTCAAATGAAAACACAATTTTAAGTTTACTCTGTAAATTCTTACAGCCTGAACAATTAACAGAAATCTCAGTCAAAGTGGGTTCTCAGGACTGTTTTCATAACTAATTACATAGCAAGCTACAGCAAAAACAGTAATATTCTTGCACGTATTAGTGGCACACGGCAAAATATCCCACAACAAACTCGTAATAAGTACACCACACTCAACATTTATTTGCAGTTATCCACCCACATTTACAGTAACTATTAAGAGAATAAATAAATAAATAAATAAATAGATAAATAAATAAAAATCAGTGTTTGGATGCTTCCAAAAATTCTTTTAACAATGATGGAAGCAAATGTTTAACTATTGGATGCCTTTCAGTTACAGGTATTATACATCCCTAAGTGCAGAGGAAGGTAGCCAAGGCAGGGGTAAGGAAAACTTCCATTGTTATACTACTATAGTATTATACTGTTACACTATTCCATAGTATTTTTCACAACTAGGTATTTGATGCAAAATTTTCTTTTCAAAAAGTAGTATATACAATATGCTGCAAAACTAGGTAAAGAAATATTCCTTCAAGTTCACCTTCCATACTAGATGGGATAGAGTGGTACAGAAGTCCAGCTTTTAAGTTTAGAGAATACTAAAGGAAAAATACACTTTGAAAATCTCTCTTCAAATTATCTCTTGCTTTGCTCAAAAAGTATAACTGTACCATTATATTTGCATCATATTCAATCATGTCAGATATAGCAACTGAACTGTCATTTTATTACAAGACAGTTTTCAAACAGAAGGGAAAAGATCCTCAAAATTTACCATCAAAATAGTAAAATAGTAAACAATAAACCCATCGCATTATCCATAAATTTTTGCTCAAGTATGGAAGGTGCTTTTCATACCAGAACATGCCCTCTATAAATGCAAAAGAAACAAGCCTCAGAAATTCCAATTCAGTAAGGCATTTGCGAATTACTCCCAATTTGGATTGCAAAGCCAGAACATAAAATACGCATGCCATTATGAGAATTCCTTCCAGGAATTTGTTATTAAGTGACCAGGTAATAGAAATTAAACATAATTTCAGCTATGTCGTGGTAAAACTGCCATCACAGATCTAGATTTTTGTGCATGATATTGTAAATTTATCTTTAAAAAAAAGTGCATTTCTTTTGTAAAGTCCAAGAGTTCATTGTTTTATATATGCCAATTACTTTTTTATTTCAACACTAGACATATATATACAGTACACGTGCAAGGACATGCATACACCAAAATCAGTGAGAAATTATGTCTTAAGTGCTACTGCATACATTTGTCATATTTAATACATAAATAAAACTGGAAAAATTATTAAACAGTTGATAAATAGATATAATAAATGTTATAAAAGGAGAAAGCAGTAACTTTTAGAATCTAGATATATGATTTGCTGCAAGACTGAGACTTGTAAGAGCTTGTGCAAAACAGAGTTGCTGTTGCTTATAAAAGCCAAATACATAACAAAATCAGTTCTGGTGTGGTTCCCCTATGCAATTTTAAAAATAATTTTTAAAAAAAGCATTCTAATTTCCTTCACCATGTACAGTTATTTTTTGGGTACCTGTGTTCTCTAACAACGTCTTTGGTGTGTTGGGTCTGTTAATTATTTCTACAAGCTGGTGCAACACCATTGGAATATAATGCTGCATCTCTATACCTGAAACAGTCAAAAAAAAACATTCAGAAGAAAATGACCATTAATATACATAATGTAAACAGAACATGTACATATAACTTACTAAGAAGGACAAGGATCACAAATGTATTTTAAATATTAACATAAAGGTATAACTTGAAAAAATTTCTCCCAAAACACCCAGACAAATAATTCTAAATGTGCAGAGATTTAAAGAAAAAATTAAATCTTACCCATCTGGATAGAGATTTCTCCAATTGCCCAGGTGGCATTGTTACACACAGAAATGAATTCGGGATTTAGGTTCGTTCCCAAAATTGGCATGAAATCAGCTAGAAAGAACAACATTTTAAAATCTCATCACACAATACAACCATCGTGTCCGATTAGTTTATGATTGTGAGGGGAAAAAAAAGGGGATGTTTAAGAAAAAGATAATGTAAGCCTATTTAAATACTTGGAAAATGTTAAATGCAAATTAACAAGAGCTATATTTCAGCTCTGTATCAGATTAACCTGGAATTTAGAACCTAAGCAGATAAATGCAAATATTTTCAAATAATGCTTTTAAAATCTTCCTAACAGGCTTTATCTTTATGTAACTTTTATGTAGAAACCTTCTTCTGTCCTTCCCTTGCTCAGGTGTGAAGAGAGAGAGGAAGAGAAGAAAAAAACCACAGCTACAAGTACTAGTGGTTTTATCACATGGTTGAACATCCCCCAAATCACCTGGATAACCGTGTATGCAGTTACCCTTAAAAAAACGACAAAGACTAGAAGGCAATCACATCTTTGATTAAATTTTAAGAAAAATAAGTCAAAAAGGTCATTATATATATCTCTGCGAAATTAAATTTTCAATTCCAAACCCATTCAGGCATTCATTTGGCAAGTGCATCTCAACAGAAGAGCAAATATTGTGCAAGTGTATCATTGATGCTACTTCCCACAGAAATAAAAAACAGAAAAAAAAAGTAAAACCTATCCTCTAGCCCATATTTTGATTTATACATTATATATATTTTTACTTAACTACCAATTCTAGTAGAACAAAAAGAGCTATAAAAATAAACAAGAAAAATGAACTTTTGCACTGTCTACAAAAACAAGAACATGTTTTCTTAAAATACAATTCAAAGGACAAAAGACTACAGACTCTTTTTGATCAAGGAAAATTACTATGTACAACACCATAAAAAGGCAACCCACAGAACAGGGAGCTTAACAATGGCTAATACAACCTCTTAAACACTTGCAAAACACATTGTTAAACATGTAAAAGAAACATACCAATGCAAGGTTTAACATGCTGAAAACACGCCTTCGTCAGGTCACCTAACAATGCAAAAGAACTCTGCCGTACCTCAGGCATTTTGTCCTAAAGAGAGGGGAAAAAAAATTATAATTCTAGAAGTTTCTGATTCTCTGAATAAAGAAAATTTTTGGATCAAATAGCTTACTCATCTCACCTGCATACATTGGTACATTAGTGTCAGGATATTGCTGCGAGCCACTAGCTGTTCAATGTTGCCTCCAAGTCCTTCAGCTAAACCACTGAGTAAATCAAGAGCCACAATCATGAAATCTTTATCCGGAGCCTCATATTGGTCTGGCTGTGCATTATGCAACTGCAACAAATAAGTACATATTTTAAAAACTGTACTAGATTTTCTCAGGAGTATGCATAAAAAAGTTTCAGAACTGCATCTTCATGTAGATATTCAATTTCCCTGCTAACCTCTAACTTCACATAGTTAACACACTGGTTTAGCAAAAAACCATTGGAATAGCTATAGCAAAATACCATGGCTTGTGCAAGTGTCTTCTGCACCAGATTTACACAACGCTGGTACACAGGCTCACAGTACGGAAGAAATCCAGATTGCAAGGCAGTAGCAACTGACGACAGGCACTGGAATTAAAAAAAAAAGAGGAGAGAGAAAACAGTCAGTACTTTTCCTCACACACCTGAAGAGTCTTTTACTTGGGAGAGGCAACTTGGAAGATATTAGGATTTTAAGTACACCAACATGTAACTGATTAAGTAAACACAACCTAGAAAGGTGGTACCAATTAGCTGAGCCAAGGCAACTATCAGCAAATTGTTACTCACTCCTGCTTACGCCACTTGAGAAAATTTCTCAGCAGCAGCATCTTCTTAGAGGTAGCCAAGAAAATGCATACAAAACCAGTTACGGTAATTCAGACAGCACTTACACTAAGCTGCAGGATCATGACCATGAACAAGTCCTAATATAACCTAAGAGTTACAAAACTAATTTTTCTAGAGGTGTTTTCCTGCTTCACACTCAGAAAGTACAGAGCATTAGACTACATGGCCTGGTTCATACCTTCTTCAGCTTGTCTGACAATAGTTTTAATGGAAGGATGAAGGGAGAGCAAGGAGAGAGAAGAAAAGAATAAAAGGAGGATAGAACCTTTTTTTCCCTAAAACAATCCTATCAAAGAAAACATCCAAAATGGTAGAAAAAAATCCAAAATATTTCTGCTAAACCTTAGGACATTTAGTCAATCATAAAATTTTCTTACCACAGTCAGGATATTTTTTCCATAATGGAAAATAGCTAATATTGTCAGCTTTTATAGTCGTACTTCCTAGTAGGAACAGCTTTAGTAGAAAACATAATTTCTAAAATACATTGATACAAAATATGCACATTTTAAGATTTACCTCTAATAAAGGGAAGAGATCTTTATCTTCATCCTTCAACATGTTCCACTTCTGGATTAATGGAGGCATTAGCATCTGAATATATTCCTGTTTAGGATGAAAATGTATCAGCTGCGAAAACACTTTGCTAAAACACTTTATTCCATACTATTTTATTTCAAAGCTAAAGAAGAACTGAGATATATTCTACTTTTGCAAAAAACCAAAAAATCACGTGTACTGTAATTCAATCAGTGTTGCAATTCACAGAAATATTTTAATACTAGAATTTAGAGTTTGTGTTTGATATTTTTTCCTAAAGCACATAACTACCTTTACAAAGGGAATTTCTCCCTCCAGGTTTGGTTTCAGCATAGCTGCCTAGGTTATTACAAATCTATCTGCCTCAAGGCATAGAGAAACTATTTTTATATTTACCTTGTGGCTCTACATCTCCCACCTGCTTTTCTTAACCACGTTCCACTGCCCTGATGGTACAACTCTATCTCCATGACCACCAAGTTCTGAAACTTCTTCCTCAAACTAACCATCCATGAAGAAAGTAATCTCCTATCCCTCCAGAAGGAGGCACTTAATCCTTCTATACAAAGCTGGTTTCCTTGTCACTGCATAGCCAGTCACAAGGACATTAAGCAAGGCACCTCTAGAGTAGTGTTGCTCCCAGAAGGTATCTGAGGAGCCAACAGATTTTGCTATGTCCAAAGGTACAAAATTCTAACTAACTAAAGAAAGTTCCACCCTCATGAGGAGCTGCCATTTAGCTTCCTCCTGCTGTCAAATGTCAAGGTGGCCAGGCTCAGAGAGAGACTGAAAAACAGGTCCTTTGATGGTGTGGGGTCCAGATGGCAAGTAAAGTACCATGGAAACAAATAAAAATGTTTTTTTCTAGGGCATCTATGTCATTTGAAACACTACAGAGAAACAAAACGAGTTTCAATAATCATCATAAGATGCAAACATATGACATGTACATCCTCTACTAATTAATACATGTACACTAAAAAAAAACCCATTACATTTGCCTGTCCAAAGGGGTATCTCTACTGATATCTCCTCTGAGCTAAAAAACTTGGAGCATGAAGAAGAAATCATGATGAGAAGCACATTTCACAACACACCACACATTATTGCTTGTTTACTCAAAATGGCAAATATTTGTGTAGTAGGAAAATTATGTGCAGTCTATATATTTAATTTGTAAACACGGGGCACTAATGAAAGGTACATGGAAGTATCAGCATTTCTGGTTTCTAACATGTAAAGCACACTACAAAAAACACTGAAAAAGTTTTTCAAATATGGTAAGTCCTTCTACAGAACATAAGGTATACTCACTGGTTTATTTAGATGATGTCCTACAGAATCTGCTAGGGTTCCTATAGCATCATAAAGAATGAGCAGGTTTTTATGCTGGTATTTACTAAATGCGAAGACCAAAGTGTCAAGTATATATGCAAGATAAGGAACAAGCTCTGTACAAGCCTCCTCTTCTAGAGTAGCAAAGGCACTGAAGGACAATAAAACAAGTTAGTACCTTGGACAAAATGAAACAAGATGACCCCAAAATGCCCTACTTAACACCTATTTCTGTTTAAACATAAAACTGTATTTAGTCCTCGAATTCATGCAAGATATACTTCCAAAGAGATAATACTTAGATAACTTTGATCTTTTTTGACTGAGCACAGAATCACCCATAAGGATCCAGCTCCTACATTGTAAAGAACAAAATTTTAAAATATTGCCATAAAACTCATTACAGATATGGAAGCCCCCAATATAATGCAAAGTATTAGCAGAAAAGTTACAATAAACTAACTAAAATAGAAGGAAAAACAAAAAAAGCTGTATTAAATTTAAAAATGGACCACCATCAAGTTAAAAATGGACCACTATCTTTAAAGTATACAGTAGCTGCACCTAGATATTTTGGTACTGTTGTGCCAGTACACTGCAAACATCAGCCTGTACTCTCAGAAGTTCACTCCATAGAAAAAGATATAGAAAGACATGGAAAACGAAAAGCAAATACAGAGGATGAACAGTTTTAGCTGCTCTTGGTCAAAGCACATATCACGACATCATGGAAACTTTTCAGCTTGTCTATGCAGTGTTTGAACTGCAGCATTAAGAAGACCCATCCAAAATGAAATAATACAAAACAAAAAAATCCCCTCACACTAGCCATGCTGCTTCAGAGAAACATTACTGAAAGGAAAAAATTATGGAGCTATTGAAGATTTATTGGCCTAGCTCTGTCAACAACATTATTATTAGCTTGTCTCTGCACTAAAAATGCATGCATCGCTGCACGAGGTGAACAATCCGCTGTGTGCTACCAAAAACAGAAATGCCATTTTCTTAACACAAGGGAACTGTGAACACTAAATGGCCAACATTCTTACTTTATTTATTTATCATTTTATTATATTGTTATGAAGTATTCTTTCAGAATACAACCGAAGGCATACAACTTGCGCAAGAAAATGTATTTCAATTAAATACCATTTTGTATATCGTCAACTAAAGGAGCAGTTTCTTAAAAACACAGATGTGAACTTTAGACATCTGCTTCCATATAAAAGTTAGGGACAAAAACAGTATACTGTGACCAATCTTCAGTTTGGGAGACATTAACATCTATGCAACTATTCACTGCTGGGATGAAGCACTTTGCTGTTGTCCAAGAAGGTTCATTCCATTTCCTTACAATTTAAAAAGCTAGTAAATACATTTTGACTTGTAACAACTCTACATTTTCCTTACAGTGACGTCTCCCAGGCAGTTTATTTTTAGCTGCAACAGTAATTTTAGTGGATCTCTGCTCTAAAGAAAGTATCTCAAAACATGCTCCAAGTCTGGTAGTGAACTTTGATTAAAAAAAAAAAACAAACCCAAAAAACAGGTGTACTGCAATTTTTAATATTTCCATTCTAGATTTCCTGTTACTATAAAAGTTTCCACGACCCGTTGCACATCCTTCACAAGCACCATGTGAGGTTATTTAACTACACTACAACACAGCTGTGCTCAACTAAATGCAGATTTTCAACCATGTTTTGTACAAGGAAAGTTTGAAGTGAAGTGGAATATTTTCCTTAGGGGATTTTTTTTCGGTTGGTTGTTTGTTTTATCTGGTTTTTGGGTTTTTTTTTTTTAATAGAATAAATAGAGAAGACATTAAACCTACCCAAATTTGCTAGCCAAATTTTTGTAAACATTTCAAGACAAAGAGGAAACAGTATTTAATTCCTCAATCTTACTAAGTACATTTCATAAAGTCATTGAATCTGTGCTCAGGCAAGGATACATTCACCCCTTCAGAGCACAGCTTAGTCGAACAACCCTGAACTCACCACTGTCCTTAGGCACTACTGACACTAGAAGGTTGCTGCTACTCAGAGGCAGACGTAACTGCTTCTTGAAGAAACCTTGAAAGCTTGCTGTGTACACTCCAATCTGACAAAAACTGATGTGCACATTTTTTTTTGAGCCACCTGCACAAGGGGTGCACCCATTCCCATTCCATTAATGTTGCATCCACTAATTAAGCAATGTTTTTTTTTTTTTTTAAGTAGACAAGGGGGAGAAGAGACTCTTATCTCCCAACATCTTGCTTCAGGAGAGATAGTATCACTTGAAATAATCATAACCGAAATGTTTTGGTAATGCTTAGCTAAGTATAACACTATCAGTAATCAAATTATAGGATAGCTTTCCCCTGTAATCAGTTCTGACCGTGTTCATAGACATTTTTTTTGAATGCCAAATTTCTGGTCAATGAAACATCACATATTGAAAATAACTGTTGCAAACAGCTAATTTACTACAATAAATTATTTAGGCTGGTATTTTACATACTCTGAAAACAAAGTGCACAAGAGAAATTGATGTTAACTTTTGTTGTGTTATTATAACTTGGGAGAAAGTTGCATCTACTCCAATGTAAGAGAAAGAAATACATAAAGAGCTAGGAACGGAATCATGCATTCACTGATAAAGGCATTACAATAGCTTCCCATGGGAAAAAAGAGCAGTGTCATAAATACTGATGTTTGCTTAAGCTTTGGCTTACCTGCAGGCAGCTTCTTGTACTCTCTTGTTGCTATCCAGAATGCGCTTTAGCAACTCAGTCATTAATGGCTTCAAGTATGTGTCTGGGGGTTGACTAACTACCCAGTGTGCATAGCGACTAAGAGTCCAGCAAGTGATGGAGCGAACAAGAGCCTTTTTATTAGAGAGGCACTGAATAAGGTGAGGGATCAGCTCAGGAAGATATGGAATCATACCCTGCATGCAGCCTGGAAAGGAAAATATAGCTATTGCAGTACCAGAATTAAAGAAAAGTTCCATTATTTTCAATTTCCTATGAGAGACATATTTTCCTTCCCTATCACATAGGAATATAACATGCAAGTTAAAAATACAAATATTTTAACAAAGCAAGTCTACCTACTTTATATAAAATTCTAAAAAAAACCCCTTACATAAATAATAATTATAATTATTATTATAATTATATAAGAATCAAAATTATTAAAAAGATTAAATAACAATTAACATCTTCAATTAAACCTACATTATTTTCAATTACATTTCTACTTCAGTGCTTCCCCAATCTCCAGAAATTCAGTTTTATTGAATGCAGCATATAGTAAGTACATCCAAATAAAGATGCTAAAGCTGAAGTTCCTACTTCAGTCTACTCAGAGTAAGCAAGAAAATACCACGCAGACAAAGACTGTCTTGACAACAAATCATCGCATGAAAAAGGATTCCTTAAGAAATTAAAATTTGTTTTTCCTAAAATCATACAAATATTGACCACCTATAAAGGCTGCAGCCTTCAAGTCAGCAAGGGCAGTAAGACACCGAGATTTGCCAGAAGCACTAACTTCCACCTTGCTGGACTTAAAATCAAAACCAACTAAAAATTTTCTAGTAACAGTAAAAGAAGTATGTTCATTAGACACTGCGGGAAAAGAAAGATAATCCAGGCATGGACCCAAATCTACTTCTTCAGCCTGCAAAAGGGACAGAGATGCTGGAACTTCAGGCAAAAAGCCAAGCAAGACTGTGAGTAAGTAAAAAAGAATGGAAGTTAGACTCTTTTAATTGGAGAACCATCTACAAAAGGCATCTCAGTGTACTGAAATCACAGGAGTGGTCTTTTCAATTTCTAAAAACACTTAAAATCTAAGGCTAAAATTTATTACATATTTATCTTTTATGAAATCAAGGTAGTATTTTGCAAGAGACCAACAACTGTATACTGCAAAGTTTAGAAAGGGAGAAATAAAAGAAACTATATAATCTGTTTAGCCTCCCAAATATGCATAAATATATTA
>VZRQ01006897.1:32919-51894 GCA_013397975.1 Machaerirhynchus nigripectus
TTGGAGAGTGCCCAAAGGAGGGCCACAAGGATGGTGAAGGGTCTGGAGGGGAAGGCTATGAGGAGCAGCTGAGGTCACTTGTTCTGTTCAGCCTGGAGGAGACTGAGGGGAGACCTCACTGCAGTTCCTTGTGAGGGGAAGAGCAGGGGCAGGCACTGATCCCTCATCTCTGGTGACCAGTGACAGGACCTGAGGGAATGACCTAAAGCTGTGTAAGGGGAGGTTTAGTTTGGATATTAGAAAAAGCTTCTTCACCTAGAGGGTGGCTGAGCACTGGAACAGGCTCCCCAGGGAAGTGGTCACCAAGCCTGACAGAGTTCAAGAAGCATTTGGACAGTGCTCTCAGGCAGGTGGCATGATTCTTGTGGTGTCCTGTGCAGGGCCAGGAGCTGGACTTGGTGAGCCTTGTTGGTCCCTTCCAACTCAGCATATTGTGTGATTCCATGACACACTATTTCTGTTTACTCAAAATTAGAATACTGGATTACAAGCTCTACATTTTAAGAGAAAGTTTTGAATAGACATGTAAGCAAGGAATAGGTCTGAAGTCACAGGATATAGGACACTTAATAAAGACATTTGTCAGCCAAAGACATTCAGACATTCTGATTAAACTGACTGGCTTGCTGCAATACTGATACTGTAAGGAACTGGTGACAAACCTGGTTTCACCACAGTAGGACATGGAAATGATGTAGGGACTGTGCAGTAAAACCTCTACCCCTATTCCCACAAAAATATAGTGTTCAATTCTTGCACAAAGTAAGGTATTTCAATCCCTTCAGAAATGAGCTGTTCTGTTGATCTACTAAATTGATCATTAGAGGGAGAAGGAAAAAAAAATCTTCAGACAATATTAAGAGGTTAAGTGTTACACAGTATGAACCATAAAATAAACGCAACCAGAACTGACCTGAATTGAGTAAGAATTTGAGTTGAGGCAATAGTTTGAATTCTGTTCACTGAGCTTTCTCTCAGTTACTGGGCCAAGTAGAGGAATGGAAAAAGAACAGCCTAGCTTTTTCATTTTTAGTGGAGCAGATTCACGTTTGCTTCTTAACCAAGGGCATGAGTAACTTGGTATTACATACTGAGATATGTTGGTATTACTTCGTATTACAACTGAGATATGTTGAGAGTGAGATCTGAATGTTCTATATAGAAAGGGTTAGTTTGCAGTATAAATCCTAATAGTACTGGAAGCTAATTTTTATCAGCATTTTAGCCACTTGTTGGATTTTTTCTATGAAGTGCTGATTTGGGTGAAATAAGGAATTCCTTTGTGCCAAGAATTAGTCTACACATGGATGTATTCTAGCCCTTCAAAACTATTATTATCACAACAGAAAAAAGGATAAGCAAAATAAGAGATACAACTTTCAAATATAAAGTACTTTCAGACTAAAGCTACTGCACCACAACACCAAGACTCTCACAATGAATATTGTGACGACTGACAGCTGACTGATGGACATTGGACACTTTATACCAATTAGATGAGAAACAGAAATTTTCAGCAGAGACAGAATTGTTTGGCTGATCAGAAATTAAAATTTATTTTAATGAACTGATTTTGAGTGCCAAAACTAGACTTCCTTCATACACTTTTTAATCTTGTCTTTTATGCTCATATTTCAATTCTTCTAAAGAAGCATTAGTTAGAATGCTCCAGAACTGCAAATGTACTGATATAGAAACAAACATGCCCTTTAGAATTCAGTAACTTTATAAACCAGAAAGCTACCCAATGAATACATATTTGAGACAATTCTACAACTTTACTTACACTATATGATTTAAATACCAACTTCTAAACAAGGTAAAAAATAAAACTCATTTCACTTGTGCAGCACTACATTGGTCAGCACGTTTTCTGGGAGAAGGAGGGAAGAAAGTTTATTTTAAATAAAAAAACTAAAGAGTGTATGCGTGAACAAACTTTTCTCAATCAGTTGTGAGCCGTCACAAGTATTACTATAGTTACTTGGCAAGTCAAATCAATTAATTTTGACATAGTAGTCTCTGAATTAAAAGTAAAATCTTCAAATCAATTCTTACACCAATAATGTATGTCAAACTCTGATTCCTTTACCTAACTGTCATCCACTGATAGGTACACACACCTTTAAGAAATTCAGTCATTCATAAATTATTACAATGACTTAAAATTGTGCCTGGGGAGAAAAGAAGCCAAAGGAGTCCTCCTTTAATTCCCACATGTTTTAAAACTTTTGCAAACCACAAAAAAACATTATTGTTAGCAGCCACAGATACCAAATACAATAGTTACTGTAATTCTTTATCATGTAGCACTATCTTCTTGGTGTGAAAGAAATCAGTGACAACCAATACAGTAGGCTAGTCACTAGTAGGATAAACTCTTGAATGAAAATATTAAATAGTACATTAGGGAAAAACATTAATCCATTAGAATGCCTGGCTACAGCTTCAAAATGGACAAGGCAACAGCTTCAATTTAACCAAGCAGAGATCCACACACTATTAAGTTCCTTTTGTCAAAAAAAGATTAGTCAACTGGTTTAGATAAAAATAAAAGACGCATGAAGGTGAAACTTCAGGACCATTTTTTTTTCTTCATGGAGTATTCTATGTTATGCGGCAGTACGAAATATCTTCAACCCATTCTTTTAGCCAAGATAACAGAAAAACTATTTTTCATAGAACGTGCTTATCCCACACATCTGCAACAAAGTTTCCATGGGATTCATAATGGAAGTGGCATCTCTGACAAATGAAAAATAAGTAACAAAATGAGAAAAAGAAGAAAAATTTAAAATAAAAGCAAAATCAATTATCAACAGACTGAGAGGTGACAAGCAGAAATCACAAAGGACTTTGTGCTGAACAAACACCAACCACTTGAGCTAGAGAAACAGCCCAGAATCTGATGTCCAAGCATTAAAAAAATAAACAAGTAACACCATAGTTAAAATCTTAGTTTGAGAAAACAATTTCAGATATGACTGGATAAGGTTATTTATGGAACTCACGGTGTTCCAACAACTTAACAGCTACACTGTAAGAAGATAGTAATACAGGCCTGGATGGAATTCTTGCTCTAACACCAAAACTACAGGCAGATGGCTTAAGAGCTGAGTAAGACACTCCTTAGTCTTTCTAAATTCTGTGATTAGTTCTGTCAGACATATGCTTCAGCCATCAAAACAGCTCACAGTCTTGTCTCCTTTTATCTCAGTCAACTTGGAAGTACAGAGTTGACAAGAACATATAGTACAAGAAAAAGAAGGAATGCGAAGCAGACCTCTGGCATTTGGTATAATTTTTGGTGCCAAATCAGTACATCAGTTGAAGATTACTCTCTCACATTGCCTCACTTTAAAACAAAACCATGCAACAATTGTCATTTGTTTCTCAATAAATTTTCAATTCTGTTTTAAGACTCTCATACTAGTTCCACATTTTAATAACAGACAGAGCAAGCAGATGCACAGCCATATTACACAAATTATTTCAGGGTTACTAAAGTACTTTTAAGAACCGAAGTGTGTCCTCAAACAGCCACATTTCGTCTACAGAGGGTTTGTATGACAAAGGGTGCATATCTGAAGGCAACAAGGTTTTTGTAGCCCACCTGCAAGCCCAGGTGAGCATACATTTCACCATGTCTTTTAGAATCACAGAATTATTTGAGTTGGAAGGCACCTTAAAAGGGTATCTCATCCAACATCCTCACCACAGGCAAGAACGTCTTCAATTAAATCAGGTTGCTCGGAGCCCCATCCAATCTCACCTGGAATGTTTAAAGGGATGGGCACTCACTACTTTCTAGGCAACCTGTTCCAGTGTTCTACCAGCCACATTGTAAAAAACTTGTTCCATACCTCTAATCTAAACCAATCCTCTTTTTGTTTAAAATTATTACACCTTGTCCTATCACAATAAGCCTGGCTAAAAAGTTTGTCTGTCTTTCTTACAGGCCCTCTTTTAGGTATTGAAAGGCTGCAATAAAGATCTCCTCAAAGCCTTATTTTTTTCCATGCTGTGTCACCCCAGCTCTCTCAGCCCTTCCTTATAGTAGAGGTGTTCCAACCCTCTGATTATCTTTGTGGCCCTCCTCTAGACCCGTTCCATGTCTTTTCTGTGCTCTACCCCTGCTTCCGCTGTCTGTGCATTTCCTTCTTGCCCTTTTGTTTGACCAGCAGGTCAAGTGTAACTTGCTAGATTGCTAAAAGAACTGAGTGACTGGGATAAGAACATTTGTCCATTCACAAGCTGTGATATAACGATTTATGAGTATGGCTATATTTTGCTGTGATACCTTGTGATATTGGCAACATTATATGTGAGGTAAGACATTTCCAAAGGCAAAACTGCCTGTCAGTTTCCATCTTAAAAGCCGTAAAGTCTTTTCCAGAAATAAGCAGTCATTCTGTGTTTTAACTATCAATATGGATTTACTACGTGCAAATACAAAATGTGTATTGACAGTGACTAGTGTCACTGCTGTATATCATGATTTCTGATGCACTAATGAGATTGACTCTGTTCAAAGAGATAAAATCAAAAAAATAATCCCACAAGTACTGTATAATACAGAAGGCAGAAAATTAACAATTTATTCTGTCCTAATAGATAAGAATACAGTACAGAAACAGCTTTACAAGCTTCCTAGCAGAAAAAAATCCTGCTTTTTTTTGGATACTAGACTATGCCTTAAGTGTAACTCTTTTCACTTAAACAGATATGGTTACCATCATGTCTGGAGCTGGACTGACGATATTCAAAACATTCAGTGTATGTCAACACATAAATGACCTTGAAATGTAGTGACTAGTCTGAAGTTAATCAGTGCTCTCCATTGACTTATGTGAGTCATGGAAAATAATTTAACTCAATTGCCTAAGCTTAGGAATGTCTGTAAGAGACCAAAACAAAACTGGAAATGTTCTGCTGATAATGAGTTTTGCGTATTTATTGAATAATGAGTTATGCTTCTTAAGATGATGGTGTAAATAAAATTGAACTGTGGACAATATGGGAGGAGTATTGAACTGCTGACCAGAAAAAAACTTGTTGGTTAGTACATTTGAGTCTATGTGGCAAGGTTTTGGTAGAGGAATGGGGGCTGCAGAGGTGACTTCTCTGAGAAGCTGCAAGAAGTGCCCCCCAAGTTCGACAGAACCAGTGCCAAATGGCTCCAAGACGGACCTGCTGCTGGCCAAGGCTGAGCACACCAGCAATGGTGGGAAAACAGCAGAGGAGCAGGTACCCATCTCTTCACTCTCAGGACAGGACTTGAGGAAACGGCATGAGTAAGGAGAGGCTTAGTTTGGGTGTCAGGAGAAGGATTTTCACCCAGAGGGTGACTGAGCACTGGAACAGGCTCCCCAGGGAAGTGGTCACAGCACCAAGCCTGACAGAGTTCAAGAAGCATTTGCATAACACTTTTCAAGCACACGGTGTGATTCTTGGGGTGTCCTGTGCAGGGCCATCTGGACTCAATGATCCTGATGGGTCCCTTTCAACTCAGCATATTCTCTGATTCTCTGATATAAAAAAGGAAAGAAGTTACTATGCAAGAGCAATTGCAGACAGAGTAGAGAGGAGTGAAAATATGTGCGAGAAATAGCCCTGCAGACATTAGGGTAACTGAAGGATAGGCAGGAGATGCTCAAGGTGCTAGAGCAAAGATTCCCCTGCAGCCTGTTGTGAAGACCATGATGAAGCAGGCTGTCCCCCTGCAGCCCACGGAGGTTCATGGTGGAGGACATATCCACCTGCAGCCCATGCAGGGTCCCACACTAGAGCAGACGGATGACCAAAGGAGGGCGTGACTCTAGGGGAAGCCAGCACTGGAGCCATTTGTTCCTGAAGGACCGCACTCCATGGAAGGGATTCACACTGGAACAGTTTGTGAAGAACTGCAGGCTGTGGAAAACATGTTGTAAAAGCTTGTGGAGGACTGTCTTCTGTGGGAGGGACCTCACACAGGCAGAAAGTATGAGGAGTGCTCCCTCTGAGGAGGAACAAGTGGCAGAGAGAACATGTGATGAACTAACAACAACCCCCCTTTCCTGTCCCCCTGCATCTCTGGGGAAGAGGAGGCAGAGAAAAGTGGGAGTAAAGTTAAGCCCTGGTAGAAGGGAGGTGTTTTTGATTTGGCTTTATTTCTCATTACCCTACTCTGATTTGATTGGTAATAGATTAAACTATTTAATCTAAGCCCAAGCCTGTAACAGTAACCAGTGAATGATCTCTCCCTGTCCTTATCTGAATCCACAGGACTTTTGTTATATTCTCTCTCCCATGTCCAGCTGAGATGGGGAATTACAGAGCAGCTTTGGCAGGGAACTGGCATCCAGCCAGGTCAACTCACTACAGTTAGTTCTGGAAGGTTTTGTATTCCAATAATTATCACATGTCAATCAGAATGCCAAATTCTGTATATCTCTATAGAGTTGCAAAATCAAGAAAAGGTTAAAGAACTAATCTGATTTCACTTCTACTTTCAGCTTCTGTATCAAATCTCCACAAATTGCTTGTCCCAGCACTTTTCCTCTCTCATGTGGTCTCGTGTTCTTCCCTGATCCAGCAGTTAAACAAGTCCTAGAATTCTATCAAGAGCAGAAGAATCATTAATAAGAAATAGGGATTTCTCATGATGAGAACATGATTGACTACAAGGTCCCAAACTATACTACAAATGCAGGATAGTGCTGTAGTTTTGAAAGCATTTTAAAAGTACTGTCATCTCTCTCTGGCATTTACTTTTTGAAAGCGGGTAGGAGGATGACAACATGGACTTCTGTGCTTAGTCAAGTGCATAGGAAAAGGAAATTATGACGTTGCCCATGGAACTTGCTTAGACAGCATCTGGCAGTGAATGAATACAGATTTAGAGTCATTAATCTACCTGAAGAAATTGCCTCGTCAGATGAGTAAAGGTTTTGTCACTCTCTGAATATATCAAAGGTGAATCTTATATATTAAAATATGTGATTATCTGTCATTTGAATAGCTGTTGGTACACAAGGATTACTTGAATGAGTAAACTAAGGCTGTGTTACCAAAGTGAGTAATTCAGAATCCTATTCAAACTGCTGAGTACTGGAGAACACAAAATGCATGACACTCACAACATTGGTGCTGCACAGGGTGCTGCAGTGTGGAAGCTTTGCCTAGTTTTCCTTCTGTCTATATCCTACAGGTATAGCTTAACAGAAAATGGTGTGGTAGCATGCAAGTGTAAATACTGTTTTAAGGCCAGACTGCTTTGTTTCTCTGATACCTTTACTGGCCAGTAAGATTTCTTCCCCTATAATGACCAGTTAATGAAAGGAAAACCTCCTCCTTTTTATTTCCTAAGTCTGTACTCAGTGTGCTTCTTTCCCGCCCTCTCCCTCCCCCTCCAGTTCATTCTGGCTGACTTTTCTGAACAATATCATCAGACTTTTAACTAGCAATGTTAGGTTGCACTCTGGTATACATCAGAACATAGTTTTGGCAATACTGCAGGTGTTCTTCCTAAGCAGCTGTGTATCTAGCTAAAACAGGAAAATAAAGAGCAAAAACCTGCTTTTAATTCAATACACTTTCATACTTTTAATATTTTATTATTGTTGTTACTTTAGGAACTTAGAATATTTTTATGGTATTTCGCTACATGAGAGTTCTTACTAGGAAGGTTAAGAGTACTTTAAGTGAAAATGAGACTTATCTGAGATGCTTTGCTAGGTGACCATACTGCTCTTCCAAGCAATTAGAAATCCATCTTCAGTCTCTTCAGTTTTCAATTTCTACCTATGACTTCACCAGTCTTCTTTCTTTATAAGGGGATGAAAATGAGGAAAACTGGGAGCTCTTACCATTTTGGAATGTTTAAAGCTCCTGAAACTTACAGCTTGTCAGTCAGAATTTTCTCAGAATTTGATCAGTAGTGTATCGACTGATTCAGAGAAGACATCCATCACTTGAAGTTTGTGAATGCTTTTTCCTTGGAGATACCAAAATAAAAATTTGCCCTGTTGAATCTACACTTGCTTGAACTGCCAGTGTGTGACACTTCAGATGAAGCAGACAACTGCAGTAGGACAAAGTGGTTATAAACTCCCTACACAGAACTGAGTGCAGACTGCAGTCATTGTTACCTGGAATTGAGTGGACTCTCAGCAGGTTTGCAGATGACACAAAGCTGAGCAGTGCAGCTGACACAACAGAAGGAAGGGATGCCACCCAGAGTGTGGCATCTATAAGTCCAAGTGGAGGTGCTGCCCCTGGGATGTCAGGGCAGTCCCAGATATGAGTACAGACAGGGAGAAGAAGCCATTGAGAGCAGCCCTGTGTAGCAGGACTAGGGGATAAAAAACTGGACATGAGCCAACAATGTGTTTATTATTGTTATTATTTTAGGTACTTAGATTTTTTTTTTGCATTTCGCTACACAAGAGTTCTTACTAGGAAGGTTAAGNGGAGGGGATTCTCCCCCTCTACTCTGTCCTTGTGAGACCCCACCTGCAGTGCTGCATCCAGCTCTGGTGTCCCCAGCACAGGAAGGATAACAACCTGTTGGAGCAAGTCCATAGGAGGGCCACAAAGATGATCAGAGGGCTGGAGCACCTCTCCTGTGAAGACAGGCCGACACCTGGGGTTGTAAAGCCTGCAGAAGAGAACACTTTGAGGAGCCCTCAATTGCTGCCTCTCAGTACTTAAAAGAGGGAGAGCAACTTTTTTCACAGACAGATAGTGGTAAGACAAGGGAGAAATTTTTTTAAACTAAAAGAGAAGAGATTTAGATTAGATGTTAGGAAGAAATTCTTTATTCTGAGGGTAGTGAGGCACAAGAACAGACTGCCCAGAGAAGTAGTGGATGTCTCACCCCAGAAATTATTCAAGGGCTGGATAGGGCCCTGAGTAATCTGATATAGTGGGTAGCCCATGGCAGGGGAATTGGAACTAATCTTTACTGTCCCTTTCAACCCAAACCACTCTATCATTCTTTGATGATTATGTAACTCTCTCATGGCACAGTTGCTCCTGAATGCCTGTTGAAAGCAGAAGGCCTGAGCTTCATGGGGGTTCTGAAGAGTGTGAATTATGTTACTATAAAAGGAGAAGAAAGGAGTTTAAAATGCTTCACAAAAGCAGTAATAATGCTTATCCTTTTACTGTTATTAGTATGAAACTGTGGAATCAAGATGTGCCTTTCTATGGACAGTAAAGATACTCAATTCTGGGGCTGGTAGAACATACTGTGGATATTATTATTTGTAGTATTAAAAGTTGGGGGTTTCTTTCTTCTAGGTTCCACTTTCTTGTGACATTAAAGGAAAGACGTTTTAACTTGTACATGAGAAGTGGTAATGGGCATTCCTTTATTAAAGCTGATTTGGCTTTATAAAAATGGTTGGCTATACAATTGCATCTGGCCCAGCACTGCAAGCTAACACACATGCCGAAACAGCTTTATCATCCTAATGCCTCACAGCAAGTATGCTTTCTGAAAATCTGGAAAGAGGTGGTGATACTGCTTCCTAGGACCCTAAATCATACACCAGCATACAGCCTTCCAAACAGCCGGCACCTCTGAACTCCATTGAATCAAATACCTCCTGGTGAACAGAAGTCACTTTAGAAACGCCAGCAACACTTTCGCTTTCTGTAGGAAAACACCCCATAGGAATGCTTGATACTAGCATTTTAAGTACACTTAGGTTTAATGTAAAAAAACAACCAAACATTACTCAGTATGAGAGTTTGCTTTTTAAGAAAGCATACAAAGAAATACCTGCTGCAGCAGACTAAATTCAGATTGTAAAGACACATTAAGGAAAGGCTTGAAATAGCTGATTAAATACCTCCACCTCACACCTGAAGATTTATTTTAAGGACAAAACAGATCTTATCCAAAATTACATGAACTTCAGACAATGACATAGCAATTCTTTTCTTGTATGGGCTTCAGGGACAGGGAAAGAGATAACAATGGAGATTTCATACTCTTGATTCTGGATGTTCATAATAAGGAGCTCCAGGAAAGCATTCCTGAAGCATTGAATCACATAACAAATCCACAATCTAATTCCGTTTCTTTCAAGACCTTAAATAAATAAATAACCTGTTAGGAGAAGCCTTTCCTTAAACCTGCACTACAATATCCCTAAAGAAGCATGGAAAGAAGTAATTAGCGAGCATATTGGGGAAAGCCATGGAATTTTTCGTAACTTTACAAAATTAATTATCTCATAGTATGTATTATACTAAGTAAATCTGCTGCAGATACTAAACTGGGAGGAGCTGCTGACTTCTTCAAATGCAAAGAGGCCCTGCAGAGAGACCTCAGTAAATTGGAGGGCTGAACAATCATCAACTGTATGAAGTTTTAACAAGTGCTGGATTCTGCATTGGAGATGGGGCAACCCTGGATGAGCAGACAGACTGGGAAATGAGATGCTGGAAAGCAGTGCCACAGAAAGGGACCTGGGGGTCCTGGTTTGTGGCAAGCTGAACATGAGTCAGCAGTGCCCTGACAGCCAGGAGGGCCACCCGTGTCCTGAGGGGCATCAGGCACAGCATTGCCAGCCAGGCAAGGGAGGGGATTGTCCCGCTCTGCTCTGCACTGGGGCGGCCTCACCTTGAGCCCTGGGAGCAGTTTTGGGTGCCACAATAGCCTAACGTAAGGCTAGAGTGTCCAAAGAAGGGCCACAAAGATNGAGGAACAGCTGAGGTCACTTGTTTTGTTCAGCCTGGAGGAGACAGAGGGGAGACCTCATTGCAGTCTAAAACTTCCTTGTGAGGGGAAGGGGAGGGGCAGAGCAGGCACTGATCTCTTGTCTCTGGTGGCCAGTGACAGGACCTGAGGGAATGGCCTGAATTTGTGTAAGGGGAGGTTTAGGTTGAGTATCAGAAGAGTTTCCTCACCTGGAGGATGGCTGAGCACTGGAAGAGGCTTCCCAGGGCAGTGGGCACAGCACAAGCCTGACAGAGTTCAAGAAGCATTTGGACAATGCTCTCAGGCTATCAAGGTGCTCCCAGGCAATCACATGGTGTGATTCTTGAGGGTATTCTGTGCAGAGACAGGAGCTGGACTCTATGAGCTTTGTGAGCCCCTTCCCACTCAGGATATTCTGCGATTGTACGCTTTCCCTTAAGGTATTTACGCAAATCAACGATTAGATTTATGCACTGATTAGCAAAAGTCACTGTTTTTGTAATTCTTCATGTATCTGAACTTCAGAGATGAAAATGTTTTGCTGTTGTTAAGTAGGACACTATGCAGGGAATGCAGCATTTTAACTGCAAAGGCACATTAATCTGACTTGATTTCTGAATGGTAATTCAATCAGATTCACTGCTTGACAATTACTTTTGTATATTTAGTAATGATATGTAGGGTGACTGTACTGGGGGGAAGTGGTAGGGGAGCTTTTGTTTTAATTTAACAATTAAAACTCCTGAATCACTTTTCTAGATTAATCCTTTTCATCAAAGATGTCTTCTTGAAATGGGTAGTTGGAAAAAAACATGTGATCTCACATCATGGTCTTTTTCTTGCTCAGCTTCAATTATCTTTCAACACCAATATGCCAAGAAAGATCCTAGTCCAAAAACGGACTCATGAAAACTGCTCTCGGGATCAAGTTTAAATTTCAAAACTCATCAGACAACATTCACATCACACCCACATGACCATTTTGGATTCCAGTAATATCTTATAAAAAGCTGTTTTGAATTATATGTGCAAAACTAGATTAATTATTAGTGTCATGATTACCAGAACACAAATTACCATAAATGAAAAGCTCTGTAGAAATAAAAACTTGGTGCGGGGGGTAGGGGAGGGAGTAGGGTGGGGACAGGACCTGTCTCCACGGTAATGCTCCAGGTCAAAGTAAAGTACTCTGAATGACTAGATCATCACATAAACAAGACTGAGAACTGCAGAGACACTGTTCATCCATCTTCAACTGATTCATAAAAATTCAAAGTATTTTGGAAATAAGCTCAAAAGACCATCCTTAAAGCCTGTGAAAAAACAGTACTAAAGCAGTGTCCTCAACTTCACCTCGTTCACCTTCAGAGTAAAAGATCATCTCAAGGACTCTGATCCTTGACTGCAATAGCCTTACACCACTGAATGCGACCAGTCAATTCACTGAGATAACACTGTAGAAAATAAATAGTAGAGTTCCCATGTTTGGATGGGGTGAAGAGTCAGTCACTAAAGCACCTTCGCAAGATCACCATTGTGTAACTGCAAGAGGATAGACAACTGCAGTTATACAAGCCAGCAGAAAGTATCAGGACCACCAGGTACGTGTCTCACTTTTTTCCCTTCCCATTAGCGTAGGACCAGCTGAGAGCCCAGCGGATGGGGGGAGATGAATGCAGAACTTTACAGAAACGATGCAAAACTAACCATGACATACTGAATAACAATGGACATCATCTTTTGATAATTTAGTACAAAGCCACATCCATCTCCCATTCACAGAGTTCAGGATGTTTTTTGAAATAAAGCATGGTGTTAACTCTGGACTGAAACTAAGCAGAACACACCAGGAAATCTATGAAGTTGTCCTGCAACAGGACAATGCAAATTAAGAAGGGTGTTATTTTTGCCTGTCTGTTGTAGAGTAGAGGGAGAAAGAGATCTTACAAACATTGATTTACAGAAAGCATAAACAGGTTTTCATACAGCCAACTCTAGAAATTTCATCATTACAGTCAAGAAGGTCTGAAACAAACTCAGTACTTCTGTTTGCAGTATGAATTATCCATATTACAACACCTAGAGGTCCTGACCTGCCTCAGGCTTCATGTATCCTGGAGAACTGCCTCAATACACCTTAAGCAGAGACTAGAACGGGTCGCAGCAAGACAGCAAAGAGGCTGAAATTAGGAAAATACATTCTCCTACTTTCCTGCAAAAGAGACATATTTGGACTAGGATTGCAATAGTGCAAACAAGGAAAGGGGGATTTAGATGCATGACTTCGATCAGAGCAGGAAAGCCGCAGTTAAATGAAAAAAGCAACAACAGAGGCAGAACTGATGCTTCCATATAGCACTGGACTGTTTCAGTCAACCACACAAAATCCAGAAAACAATCTGAGAAGCAGAAGCAACATGCATAGACTCCAGAAACAGAAAACAAATTATTAACAGAATACAGAAGACTACAGGATTCTGAGTTCACCTCAGGGGACACTGGAAGAATAAAACCACAGTATCAACACTAAGAACATGGCAGTATCACTACATTATCTGTGAGGTTTTTTTACCTTCCTATTCAAGAAAGAACAACTACACTAACAGTGCCTACAAGTAATATTTTCATTTACAGGTAAATTAGCAAAATAACACTTTTTTCATCCAGATACTTTTCAGTTAATCTGGACTCCATCTTACCTACTTAAGAAAGATCTCTAAGCACCATACTTCACCGGAAGTACACCCTAGAGATCTGTATCTTAAACTTCAATGGCTTGGGATCTTACTTTATTTCATCAGTCTGCCTACTGTCTAACTGAATGCAGTTTCCTTAACAATTTTTATACTGTGATTTTTTCAACACTGGGGTTCATCCAGATTCCTAACACTTCTTTAGAAATGCACATTAATTTTAAAATAATCAAACCAAACAAACAAAACCTCAATAAATATAAAACAAAACAAACAAAAAAACCACCTCAAACCAAACCAACAAAACAAAAACAACAAAAAACAAAAAACAAAAACAAAAAAAAAAAAACCAAACCAAAAAAAAAAAACCACCACAAACAAACAAAAACAAAACAAACAAGAAATAAAGGAAAACCAAACCCAAAAAACCAAGAAAAAAAGAAATTAAATGCTTGAAGCTTAACCATAGACATGCTGTAGTAGCAAACCAGGCCAAATATCCTCAGTGATGAAAAGGCAGCAGGGTATTCCTGCTTTCAGGAAGGCACAAGCTTAACAAGCTTGGACAGGGCCCAGAAAAACATAAAAACAAAACCAAGAAAACCCCTACTTAAATGTAGGATCATCACAATAGATCCTGCACCACAAGCATTCAGAAACAGAAACCTGATGGAACTAAGACTAGAGGAAAAGAAGTTAACAGTTTTTTCAACTGAATAGTAATAATCCTCTGGTGCTAAGACAAAGCAGATTTCCTACATCTAAGGTTACCTAAGTATCTTAAAGGCAGAAGTCAGTGAAAGCCAGTTTTGTAAATGAAGGGTTTTGGTTGCAAAAGAAGTTTTCTTGCAAAGTTAATTGTCCACAGAGGTGTAAGACTCAGGTCAAAGTAAGTCGGTGCCATCTTCACTGCAGTAGAATGATACTAGTTAACACACATTTCAATGTGTGTCAAATGACAGAATGCCCACATTCAGGAGCTGTCACCTAAACGTATCCTTAAGCACGATTTTCTCAGCAGAAGCTTCAACAGTAGCAAAAACCTAATCAAAGGTTAGTTCCATCTGCTACCAAGCCAAGATCTTTTTCTCGAGGACTGTCAAAACACCTTAATTTTTACTGGATAAGCCATCAGAGATGTTGTAAGCCTATTTTTATTACTCCTTCTGCTGGGATAGTATGGCCCCAACAAAACCATGGACTTGTAACAGTATGAGTATCTATGCTTTAGGTCTGTTGCAAGGCTGTAGAAACAGACAACCAACAGAACCTGCTTTGGGAGGGGAAAAAACCAGAACACTTTCTCAGTTGTACTGAAGACAGGTATCTACTGGGATGAGTCCATCCAAGCATTGTACCTGCTGATCAGCAGTTCTAACAGTCTCATTACCTTACTTGAGCATGCGGGAAGATGAAGGGCTGTTGGTTGGATTCAGAGCAAATCCAACCAACAGTCTTCTGCCATTCTTCATTAGTCCTACCCAAGCAAGGCAACAGGGTATTTAGAATTCGGCAAACACCATGAAAAAAACCAACACCAGATGTGGTCACGGTACCTTCAATATTTTGTAAATTTCCAGAAACAGAATTACAAAGTTAAAAAAATAGATGCTTTGGATAAAAGGTTATGACCCTAAAAACATCATGATGCAGGACAAAAGCATCACCAAAGTAATAGATGCTTTTCAGCAGTCTCACAAAAGACCTGATGTATTTGCGAGAGGTATCAATGCAATCTGATTCAAAACACCTCTCCCTGGAAGTTAACTTGCTACTTCTTCCCAACTTGCTTGGCCCCTCAACCTGCTGGAACCTGCTTTTTTCCCCCTCAGATAAAACAGCTTTACACAACCATTTTGTAACAGCTAGCATCTCCCATTCTTTATCCAATTCTACAGAGGTCGATGTGATTAAACATTAAGAAGGGAAAAGATGACTACTGAATAACTGAAGTAGTTCCGTTAGTAAGAGAGATCCTGACACACCACTAAATACCAAACATCTGTGACAATCTAGAACCTCAGACTCAAATGGTGAATGAAGAAAGGGAAATCAGCAAGTTTTGTTAGTGTCAGAAAACAATTTTGTAGACCAAAAAAAAAAAAAAAAANAAAAAAAAACCCCAACAACGTGAAGCATCCTTTATGTCAAAACCTTTTTACAGATTCCATATCCCACTACTGAAATTGCTTTGCTTTTCATTTTTCTGGTAATGGTATAAAGGACATGGTGTATCTACACTGGCACCTTATTCAAAGATTCAGTATCCTGGCTGACTTAAGTCTTGAAAACCCTCTCAGACTTAAGGTACTCCCCCAGGACTTTACATATTATTAGGTGACTTCCTATGCAGAACACACAGAAGCACTGAGATATACTCTAGACTTCAAACAGGAAAACATACTTTTATACTCCTCTCTGTTTTCCTTCTCCTAAAGTAAGCTGATACAACCAAAATAGTAGTTAAAATGTAGACAAATGTTCTTGACAATTCTTTGAATGTTAGAGGGTCACACCTAAGTAAAATCAAATTCAAAGGGAAAAAAGCAAGCATTCACCAACAAAGATGTGAAACACTAAATGGCAGAAAAAGCACTAGCAGCAGAACATTAAAGGAAAAAACCCTAGATAACAACCCAAACAACCAAACACAATGATTACAAACAAATGTAAAGACAGACGTGCTAAAGCAGATCTTGAAACAAATTTCCTTTTTCTATCAAAGACATCTCAAAACAATAGCTGTAGTACACGGCAAAGATAATCTTTCACACATCCTGATCACAAAGGAATTGGCTGAACTTATTGACTGGTAGTGGCTACACACTATGCCATATACAGTCTGTACTGTAATGTCCCTAACAATAAAACATGATTGATTTCTAACTGTATTTCACTACAATTAAAACTTCAGAATGAAGATTATGACAGACATCTTTGGACAACTCTAAATATGTAGTCTTCGAAGTATTTAGCAGTTTCATTACTACAGAGATAATTATCATAATTGAACTTAGCAGTTTATGGTGTATGTAGTCATGATTCATCACAGTTATTCCACAGCTTTACTGCAGTCCAAGAGAGGTATGATGATCTAACATTTCTCAGAAGATTTCATAGGATATCTAGAATGGATTCCATTCTAAGGTTGATACTGCAAGTACCAGTAAGTTACCAGACTTTTTTCCCCACAAAGACCCCCAAGTGTGCAAGTGAATTCTACATGACTATGGAGTTCAAACAACCAGCAAACTGACTAGAGTCAGCTTTCTAATTCTTTGAAGATAAATAATATAATTTTTTTAAAAGGCAAAAAAAAGTAAAATAAAACAGTCACTATCTCACAGCTTACCTTCAGACTTCAACTTTGTAAGAACAAAAATCAGGTAGTTGTTGAAATCTGGATACTGATTGAGTTGTTCTAGTTTCTGAAGAGAGGAACTGTTAAGGAAAGTTGAATCTTTACATAAAACACTTATAGGTTTCTGGATACAAAGATTGTTATATTTGTTATGTACTGCTGCATCACTTCAACCAGCTGTGACTATAAGGTCACGATGTACAGAGTATGAACAAACTAAAAACAGTTTCTGTAATTTTCTTACTGAAGCAATAGCTTTTAGTTATGGGGAAGTCTAAAAAATAATCCATGGACAGACATAAAAATTAACAGACCCTTAAAAATATCTATAAAGCCATATCACTGAAACAGGCAGCTAAACATTACCAACAACTGTGTATTCAAATGGATCAAAAAGCATCAGAAAGGAGAAGAAAGAACAGAAAGAGCAGTATTTAACAGAAACTTAATGAGAAAACACTTTATTAGTCTAAGAAATGAAGACTGGCTCTTAGACCGTTTTTCTTAACAATTTCTTCACCCACTTAACTCTTCCTTTTTTAATCCATGAAACATACAATAACTTAATTTGAAAAATATCTGAAACCATACCAATTCATAACTTTACTAACAAAGGGTTTTAGCTAACCTATACTCCGCACTTCATTGTACTAAGCATGCAACTGTGCTAAAACAGCATCATAAAGAAACAGCATTACACAATAAACACACAGGTTTTTTTTTTTTATTTTTCTACCAAAAAAATATGGACTAAGTGTACTTTAAATTTGAAATCATTAATCAGAACCCTGCTTGGACACGCTACTAAATAGCACTCTACAATACAGCAGCCATCACAATTTTTTGTGCGTGTGTGGCAACAGTCTCAAAGGACATGCAGAAATTTTTTTAGGTTTTTTTTTAACTATAGGACATGGCCTGTCAAGTTGTATTAGATAATTTTCCCAAACTGATGTATAATACATTGATAAAACTATCCCACTTCTCTAACCTTTACAAGCCAACTTATGAAGACCTAGTGGAAAGCACACGTATCAACACAGCAGGGAGTTTTCACTACCATTTAAAAAGAATTTCAAGCATCAGCTGAAAGGACTATTCAAAGGACTTGTCTAAGGTCAAGTTCTATACATCATCAAGACAGACAGCATCACTTATACTGCCCATCCTGCATATATGATGCTATAGTTCAATAAAAAAACCAGATGTAATCAAATTATTTGAAGCAAAGCTTTAAAATATAATTTTACACAAAAGCTACACCATAAGCACTGTTCCTATAAACGCTTTGGTATTTTAAATACTAAAGAGCACAAGTTTAAGCTTGAGGCATTATCAGAACTTTGGACTTTGGAATTCTTTGGACTCTTCTGTTTAGGATTTTTCAAAGGAAGCAATCACATTTTAAAAATTTGGAACACAGCTGAACGAACAATATGATCAAGATGAGATCGACCTTCACCTTTCAGACAGGAGCAGAAGCCTTCCTGGTCTTCACTGCATTTGCTACAGAAGTCTAGAAGTGGAGCAAATGTGGCTTAAAGCTAAACACTTAAAATAATATAAATATATACAGACACACATATGTTCTTACCTACTTAAATAAATTCTGTTGCTTTCTGTGGAAACCTTCAAGAAAACGCCTTAAATAAAAACGGATCCGAATAACAAACTCATATCCTTCATAGATTTCAGCACTTCTATAAATTTCAAAGCACTTATGGCTAGCTCAAGGAGCAGGAGACAATAAATGAGGCCTTTATTTTTTAAGGCCTATGCTTCTAGTAGTCTTAATTTGAAAGTTTTGCTTTCTCAATCCTTGCTCCTTAGAACCTTGCTATTCATTACTTCTACAGTCAAGAGTGACCCGGGGGGGAAGAGGGAAGGGAGAGGAGGGGGAGGGGCGAGGGTAAAAAAACCCCAACAATCCATAGCACCAACACCAAATGCACTGCAAAGCAGCACAAGAAGCCACATACTATAGCGCTCCCCCTTTTCCTGAATTTTAACGAGCAGAGTTTCAGGATCAGGCTTCCAGACAAATAAAAACATCCTTACCGGGTACCAAAATGCGCAGTGTCAGAGCCAGCAGGCCCACGAGGGCGCGCAGGCAGCGGCTCTGCCACGGGCGCTACCCCCACCAGCTACGGCTTTCACCTCGAATCCCGGCGCCAGATGAATTCGAGAGGCCCCTACTCGACCCCACCCGGCCGCGGGGACGGCGGGCACAC
>VZRQ01006897.1:52267-69191 GCA_013397975.1 Machaerirhynchus nigripectus
CAACAGGCGGCCGCGGTTGGCGGTGCGGCAGGGCCCGGGCAGGGGCGGGCGGAGAGGAAGGAAGGCCGGGCCAGGGAAGGGGCGCGGCAGTGCCCAGTCCGCTCCGGCTCTCGTGCCCCCACGCACCCCAGCAGTCGCCGGATAGACGTAGGACACCGACCTGCTGCCGCTGCCTCCGCGCCGAGCAGAGACTGAGTCACGACGAATTTGTGATCCGGCCCGAAGAGCCGCCTCGCGTCCTGCTGGGTCCTAGCGCTGGGCACGGCTCCGCCCGCCCGGGCCGCCTCGGGGCCGCCGGCGCCGCCGTCCGCCTTTCCCCGGTGCGTCCCACACTGCCAGCAGCCTACGGGCGACAGAACGCGAGCACCTCAATCCTGGCTGACCGGAAACGGGGAGCCCACGCCGCCCACCCGAGAAGAGACAGAAAACTCCAGCGAACGCGACAGGCGAGGGGCGAAGGGGCGCCCCGGGCCCGGCCCAGCCCCCTGGGACAGCGCCCGGCAGCGAGTGCAGAGGCTCCCGCCTTCCCACGGAGAAGTGCGGGCGCGAAAGCAGACCCGGTGTCAAAAACGTTGTACCTGCTGCACTTCTACGTCATTTGTCTGAGCACTGAGCAAATCTCAGATGTTCCCAATTCCACGTGTAAAGAGGGAACAGGACTAAGTACGCGGGGAAGAAGGAGGAGGCTGGGGCGTGCAAACTCAAAAGAAACTGCTTTGAATACCTACCGTATCTTAAACTTAGCCCCAAAATATATCAGCGGAGATCTCGGGTTAAAATTAACAATTTAGATACATATATACATATACATATATGTAAAATATGCATTACACATGTATGTATATAGTTATTTTTAGGTATTACACATATACTGACAGGAGAAAGAATACATGCTTTTAAAAACTGGTCTAAAATGTGAAAATGAAAGCCAGTAATTCCCTTTTTTTTTATAATCTTACTTCTAGTCACTGTGTTTGTGACCACCTCATTTGACATGAAAACTAGTTTCTACTGCTTCTGCTGCAGTACAGAACTCAGTTTGAACATTACACATCTCAGCTGTAACAACTGTTCAGAGGCATTGAAGACAGGGAGCAATACTGATTCCTAAGGGTGTATCCCAGGTTATTTGCTATGTAGCTCTTTGTCTCACCTCCCCAACACTGACAGTCACCTGTCCAGTCTAAGATGCTAAGAAGTGTCCTTAGCTAACTTTTCTTCTATTACTATGTGATCCTATTCTTGAAGGAGACAAAATCAGTATTGCATCGTCTCCAACAAAACAGCAAAAGGAGCCATCATAGGCAAGAAGACAGGTAGTGTACTTATACTATGTATGTGGATGAGTACAGTGAAAGAGACTTTTTGATGAAACAGGAAAGAATGCACACTGGAGTAAGGAGTAGAGAAATATGCAGAGAAGTATGCTGCATAGCATACAAGATAAAATCAATGGAAAGAACAAAAACAGCTTATGAAAAAAAAAACCCAGAAATGGGATATATTCATTAAACTCTTCTATTTTAGCAACTGCTGCAGTTATCACAGGACTTTTTGGAAGACTACAAAAGCTGAGCACCTCTTGAGAGTTTACAGCACCTAAACAAGATGAAGTCAGTAAGGTAGGTATATAAAGACATGCCACCACTTACTAGGAAAGAATGGGCAGAAGATTTACATGAGATTTTTGTCATCAGGGTGAATTCGTGTCCCTCTAGTACAGGAACATGTCAAAACAAAGGATTTTGAACCAGACCATTAAAACTGATGTTAATGGCTCACACTGTATGGGCAGGAGAAATCTTTCTGGAATGCACGCATAGCTGGAACACATGAAAGCTGAAGTCCAACAAATCAAGGAAGAGCTAATGTGGGCCTCATGCACCTAATTGTGCCTTAGAAATAAGGTTGTAGAAACTTGATTTTTCTTTGAGACTTCTGTCCTTCTTCTGTCAAGTTTGTTTGAACTTGATTAGAGCTTCAAATGTTTCTGCTCAGAAATTATGACACAAGGGTTGTATCTGTCTAATATCTGAAAACCAAGTGTGCTAAAGAAGAACAACATTAAAGATGGGAAACAAGGGAAGTGATCAGAAAGGAAGGCTGAGAGACAGAACAGGAAAGAGCAGGTAGAGAAGCATGCCATGGATCCATGACTAAGAAGAATGTAGGTTTCCTTTTCAAGAATGTAACTAGAATTCAATCCTGGTAAGAATTTCCACTTTCTGCAGTGGAAAGGACAGAAAAAGGCCTACAAATTGAAGTATGAATGGGAGCCTCTACAGAAGACCTATGTTGGAGACATCTAAGTGCTTCACATGATCATCCTCCAAGACAGGTGAGAATAATTTATGAGACATTATCAAGATGAGAAGGTATTCTGCAAGATGAGGTGTCTCCCTTAGCTTCTACATATGAAACCTGAGGAGGAACCTATCTCTAGTCCTTCAAATTATGTAAGGAAGCAGAAGAAGTCAAAATAATTTGACGGAGACAAGAAAAAAAAACTTCAGGTTGAAAGGATTACAGAAAAAAAAAAGAGAAAAATGTTTATTTCTGTATGCTTTCCATTTATATATGTATGCTTTGCCTTTTTTGTTTTCTACTATCTGTTTTCCCCAAGCAAGAATCTTCTTGTATAGAAAGGAAATCAGAATCACTGTTAAACGAAATACCAGAGACATGAATGCTACCTTCCAAAACACAGCCTGGTTCATCCCACTTGATCAGCAAAAGTGCAGCAGGACTAAATTTGACACACTTCATCTATATATGTTAAGATTACAGAAGTCCTCTGAAGACAGAAGCCTTGCACAAATGCTGAGGCTAATATTTGATTTCTCTGTTATGCAGACTTCAGATGTCATAGACTAGCCATAACCCACTGTTACCACAATGCCTAATATTGAAACAAACAAATTACAAGCCGAAACACTAACCTATATCTTTAATATATTTCTCTCCTCAGACCTTGCAGTTTTCTACTTAAGTGTTCACAAAAAGCCTATAAGAAATTATTTTCAGTTTTCTGTTTCAGTTTCTCTTTCATTTTTCCTCTCAGAATTCCCCATTAATTCAGGCTGAAATTGCACATACTTGGCATACAAGGAATCAAAAGAAATGGCTACAACATGTACTGCTGTTAAATGATTCAAAATCCAGGTTTTTTTAGAGTAGTAGCTGTGAATGCATGAGACAGACTTTGATTTTTGCTTCTTCCTAAGGTGATTAACCCACCTTTTTTTCTGCAAAGTGTCCTTACCATCACATTAGAGTGCATTTGGTGCTAGGTCTTTTAAAAAATCTCTCCTGTTGCTTTTCATTATGTTATAAACAGAAACTAACAGGAACTTGGATTAGAATCTGGTTTCTGATCAGCAACATGTATTAATTGACAGTTGATACTCAAAACACATATACACAGAACAAATAGGAGATTCATAATAGAATACCAACCCCATTCCTCCATAGTCTCAGTGCACTTAAAAAAGAAACAGGAGACTGGTGCAAATCTCTCCCAGCAATCAACCAGAAAAGAAAATGAGATCTGCACTGCTAGGCAGATGTCCCATCCCTCAAATGCCATAGTCTCCAAGCTGTATGTTTGGAAACTACAACTTGTCACTGCCAGTGGTTTTGAAACTAATTTCAAATAGTTATTCTCTAATACATATTAATTCCCAAAATAGTTGTAATTTCAGAACTGTTAGACAGTTTCAGCCACTTTACCATTTAGAATATTTTTCCGATTCTTTAGTGTCATTCCATTGGTAATATTGGATTTTTTTTTTTTTAATTTTGAGTGAATTCTAATAGCAGCCTTCTTGTCATAAAATTCAGGCATTTTAACCTGTAACATTGGTATTTAATAATGGTAATCAATAATTCAATCCGTTTCTAAAATCCAGCCTTTTGAATTTCCACACAAACTGCTTATAGTGTTTCTCTGCATAGGATTGTATGCATAGAGGAAGTAACAGATACTCCATAATAGCTTTCTGTGTAAACACTTTTATGTCAAGCTAAGAGTGATGTAGATCAAGCAAAGCAGAAAAAAAGCTCTCATAACACAGAATAATTGTGTCTATGTGAAGGAGCTCATGCAGAATAGTTACTGCTGTACTATTTTGCAATGCCTTGTGCCTGGAGACATGCCCTAAGCTTTCATTTAAAAAAAATACTGGTAGTCCTCACATCCAACATATCAAATGAGCATCCATTCTAAAACATTTGGTGCAGTCTTTCTGAGTTCAGCCATATGATACAAGATTAACATTTATTACACAACAATTAATTTGAATAGTCTTATGAAGAAGACACTTTAACTGTGTGAAGCACCACAGAGGTTACTAAAGAGACTGATGTGAAGACAGTTTGAAAGGATTTTTGTTCCTGACTGAAATGTCTATGTATTTAATTTTCTACTTTTCCAGAGCTGATTGGTTACAACAGAAGGATTGTTTTAAACAGAAGCCCAAGCAACCTTTGGAAAAATATTTTTAAGATGGGATCTCAACATTACTTCGTACTTGTGTTGGGCTGTATAAAAATAGGAGCCAGAAGAGGCTGTAAGCTCACTGTTTTCTAATGCAACACTAACCAATTCCACTATTGCAAGTGTAATTCTGTTGAAGGTAGAACTTTGTGGTTAAGACTGGCATAAAGAGTATTACGTTGCCAAATGCAGGAGTGGAATCTCTTCCTGGTAACTACATTTGCAAAACCCCCCCCATTTTTAAAGAGTTCTTCAATCTCACATTAGATGATGAAAGGCCAAGAGGAAAACCACCTAGCAGAAGATAAAAGAAATCCAACATGATCCATCATATAATCATAAGCCTTGTAATAAAGAAAAAAGTTTTGTGGAATGTACCAAACCAAGAATTCACTTTACTGATAAGTTTAAGACTATCTTTAAAATAACATTTTTCCTATCTATAGGCAGAATTTCTTCTACCTCTGAGGAGTAATTTGACAACATCATTCAAAGCAGCAAATGTATGGGCTTTCAGGTAATACAGATTTGTGTACCATTAATTGACCTTTATTTCCTACTGTTATTCATTCCCTCTGGTCAGTAGGTCTAGAAGTAGAATAAGAAGCTAAAGAAACTGAGAGAAATTAGGTTAGCTTTCTACCCTCCTGAGACAATTCTAGCCAGAATTTGTCGTATGTTGTGTATGAAACCAGAAACTGTGTATGTGTACAAATGTTCCCACAGTACAACACATCATAATGAAGCTGAACTCAAATTTCCTGGAACACTGGCATTTCAATATTCAAGGCAAATAAATCTGTAATGTGATTTGCTGTCCATGGAATACCATCAGTTTGATGATACACTTTTTCAAAGTGTATCTACAGTTACAATGACATATCTGCTCATGAAATCTGTTACACTGTTGCCTGTGTGAAAGGGAGAGCTCATTATTGTTGTAGTCACCATCCACAATTTCATGGTTTCTTTTCTCAAAGGTGAGGAGCAGTATTTCTTTTTGCAGATAATGTCTGTAAAAGCCTGCACTGTGGAATCCCATCGAACAGACGAAATAGTACCCAGGATAAACTGACCACCTGTAATTCCACTCTACTGACAGAAGTACATTTCCTCTTTATTTAATTAATACCTCTGATTCTCGTTCATCAAACAAGCAAAGAGCACAGCAATACAGTTTCCATATATATGAAGGTACAAAACCATCACACCATTGCAGATAAAATGGATCACCACCCTCAGCATGCACTAATATTTCTTGTTTTGCAGAACAATTAAGACTTAATTCAAATGAGGATAATAAACACCAACATATAGCATAGGCTTATGTACAGGTCAGAACTGAAACCCAAATCTCTTGCTGTTCATGGGTTAAATTAGATACATAACATTTTCAGCTGCAGGGACAAAAACCTGTCAAGCTTTCACCAACTACAACATTATCAGAAGTGTTTTGATTTCAAATTCTGCTTTGACAGGATGGCATACCATTCTTATAATTCATGAAAAGTCCAGCTGAATGAAGTAGTAGACAGTGCAAAACTGCAAAGATCTCTTGATTTAAAATGCCTTTGATCAACTAATCTAGACAAGGATGCACCATTTCTTCAAAGGTACCGGTATGAGAGGACAAGAGGAAATGACCTTAAGCTGAGAATGGGGAGATTCTGATATTAGAAAAAAAATTTCACTATTAGGGTGGTCAAGCATTGTAACAGGTTGCCCAGGGAGGTGGTGGGGTCACCATCCCTGGAGGTGTTCAACAGGCATCTGGACCTGGCACTGGGTGATGTAGTTTAGTGGTTTAGGGGTGACAGTAGTAGTGCTGGATGGATGGTCAGACTGGACGATCTTGTAGGTCCCTTCCAATGATTCTATGATTCTATGATAATTTAATTTCCACAGCTAGAGATACCAAGGAAAAAAATAGTGTGTGGCTAATGATTTCCCCCTCTGTAATCACATATATTGGATACTAAAATGGCAGAACATGCTTTTAATGCTGGCAGTCAGAAAACAATCTAAGCTGAATGGAGAGCTGTTTGAGAAAAACATCACCTCATGAATTTGTGACAGAAAATACCAGATCAATCAGCTGAAATCTAAAATAGTAAAGGGAGTAAGTGGGTGTACAAAGGATTAAAGGCATCATTCTTGAGAGTCCAGTTTTATTTAAATCTCTGCTGTCAAATTTCATGTCTGAAATCCAGCATGTGCTTTTTGCCTGCTTAAAATTCTTTCAAACATGATTAGTGTCAAGTGCTTATGAACCTTATTCTACTCCCTACTTAAAGTATACGGTAAGATTTCTTTCTCTGAGCTGTTGGAGGCAAAACAACTGATATCTGCTGGAAGATTTTTGCTGAACTTTAGTTTTTCTAATTGGTAATTTAGGCTTCCCAAAGATGCACATAAAAATCAAAATGATACACAGTTTTGGAACCTGTTCCTCATGATAGATCAGAATGCAGACTTTTTAAAACATGTGAGACAAGTAGCAGATATAACTTAAAAACCATTTTAAACAAACCTTTTACATGGATGGGCATAAGGCTGTGAAAAAAGAGATGCAGCCCCTGAAATTCTAGCATTCACTTTCTTTCAATTATGCATTCATTCTTATCAACAAGCAAAGATTAATAAAAATAAAGGCTAACAGATGCAAGATTCCTGTTTTGACTTGAAATGCTTGAAAAGGTGGTCCTAGCCCCTCCAAATCTTGGAAGGAAAGTCATAGAGTGAGAGACTCCATGGTGCCCATTCCTCTCACAGTGGCTCAGCCAAGATAGGGCCTTTGTGAGAGCCCTAGTGGCACAGGCACGTGATAAACATATTTTTCAATAATGTTTGCAGACAAAGTCATCTCTGCTACTAAAAACAGAAAATGTAATGGAGATTACACCTCATCATGGGATAGTGCCAAATTTCGGGAAGTTCTTGGCCCTGAAAAGAATGCATTGTTTATTTAAAATTAAGTTATTCAAAACTGTTAAAATACTTTAAATCTAAGTAAGTGGTGATCTGTTTATAAGCTAACTTTGAAGAAATCTGCACCACGATGAACTAAAATACATCATAGTTCTCCCAACTGTTGTCAATATGTAGGCATTTATAAACCAACAAAATTTAGAACAAAACTTATATAAAGCACTGATATATTCCCATGAAACAGTTTACAAATTTAAATTCCTTTTTGTGCAACACTATCTTAATGATCATAAACAATAATAATACATTAGAAGGTAAAAATTAGGAATCTTATTAAACAAGAAACAGAACTTGGAAAGGTACTGACGACCTTTTGCTAGTAGAAAGAAGTAACAAATACAAGTCAAATGGCATATTTCTTTATAAGTATGTTTTGATGCATAAATGAGGTAAAAATTATCTATTGTGGAAAAGCTAAATTAAAACCAAATACACAAAATTAGATATTTTGGCCTTCCAATTTAAATTATTAAAATTAATTATTTTACACTGTTTAAATCAGACCACTGTCATTTCATAGTATGCACCCACTGTACAGAAACAAACTGTAAAGAAATGAGTACAAAGGATGTCTCAAAAAACTGAGAAGTCTCCTCTGGAAAGCCCATCAGGCATAATTAGAAATTCAGTACAGGGTTCAAGGCAAAAATGATATTGGGAGCCTTAAGACCTGATTAATCAGGATTAGGTTTTATTTTTACTTCTTGGCAAAATACCTTGCATCCCAGGATACACAGAATTCAGAACCACACACTCACTACTTTCCTCCCAGTCTTCTTCAAAACACTCTGCATGTTTTAAAACCTTTACACACAGAACATGCACTAAGACATGCAACTGTCAGTGACACTATCATTGTCTGATCTCTCATTGGTGACAACACTGGTGCTTTGGTGATATGTGCAATACTGACAGCAGCAGTGCTGGCTAAACCATCATCACTGGTCATTGTAATAGAATACTAGTGTATTTTTCCCTGCATAGCTGGTGAATTTCCTTACTGCAGTGAGTGGCTTATCTAAGGTTCTTAAGATGCTGCTGCCTCAAGAAAGTGGCAGTATTTCAGTTTCTATTAGTCCCTGCGTGTCTCCAGTGAGCAGGTATCTGTCCTGCACAGGGATTAATGGGTGGAGTCATATATGAGTGGGCAGGTACAGAAGTGGAAGAAGATTTACAAACCTTCAGAAAGAAACTGGAATTCAATCTTATCCAGTGAGCCTGAGTACAGGGTGTTCTCCAATCTCTAATGTCAGATAAATATTCTGAAATTACACCCTCGTGGAAAAGAGTGAGGAAATAATTACTGATCTGGAATGCAGCTCCCTTCAAAAGAGAATGTGTTCATCAGTGAGAGCAGTCAACTGCTCCTATCATACACATAAACAAAAGGATGATACCCTAACCACCCTAATCAAAGAAGCAAAACTCTTAAGGTAAATAAGCAAATAGGGCTTACTGATCTTAAAGAAAATGCTAAAGAATGACTGCATAATCCTTGTTTCTCAAGCCTCAGATGAACAAGGGATTAAAAAACAATGATGGATAAAGGCAGAAGTACTGCCACTCCCAAACTGTTCCTGCATCTACATACACAGTGGAATTTGCAGACACATCAAAAACAATGTTCTTGCCTTCTCTGAACATCAATATTTTCAGATGGTAAATAATTACATGAGTTGAATTTATTATTGTTTAATACAACAAACAGTATGATCCAAGTGCCTCAAGATTAACTTGACAGAAATTTTGTGAGACAACTACAAAAGAACAGAGAAATGTCTGTCTTACTGAAGACAGATTATTAATACAAATTAAAATAGTATTAAGAATTCTTTAAGAAAATTTCCAGTTTTCATCTGACCAAAGCAATAAAACTGACTGGATATTGTGGCAAGGAAAGCAGCATGATGTTAGGAGCAAAGACTATTTCAATTAATAGAAGCACACTGAATACCCAGTAGAAATGGCCAGTGGAAGAATGGTTCAACTTCTTCAGTTTAAGCATATTCAGTCACATTCTAAATGCTCTTGGATATGACATCTGAAAATGAGGTTTTAGAGAGGTCTCAGGCTTCCAATTAAACAAGATACTCAAGCTGCTATAGTTTGAAGCCAAGACATCACAAAAGAAAACCTACAGAGTTGTTCTACACAGATCTTCATGGCCCTTTCCAGCAATGGGTGTTAAGAGATCACTGAATAATTTACAGGTAGACAGGTGGACTTACTCTGTCTGGTTAAAAAAAGGCAGAAATACAGAAAGCAATTTAAAAACAAAAGTATAACAGTTTCATTCTTACTGTGTTCTCTTATTTCTAGCTTTGTTTTTTGAAAAAACATTTTCAAAACTGTAGCTGTGAGATCAGTTTTGAAGCAATATCGAACCAGTGTAAAGGAAATTGCAAGCAAGTCCGAATGCAAGCAATTCACCTTACCTAAAGTTCCTGTGCTGAAGTGGTTACATTGCTGTTAATGCACAGATAGATAATGCAAATCACTTCACCAACTCCACTAAATAAACTTGCTGGCCTTCCACGTATCATCTATGTCTTAGGAACACAAAGCTATGAAGAGTTGAAACTACAGTCACAGGCTAAACTGTCTATAGCCAAGAGAATTAATTAACATCTCTCCCCTTTATAACAGTTCTTATACATTATCATCATGTAGAATATGGGTGTTTTTTTTATTCCTGCTGGGGATTTTATGATCGTCACCTTGAGGATCAATTTATTAACCTGCACCATGCCTTCTCATATGATGCCCTTTAAAATGTGTAATGCAAAAGGCATTCCAAGATACTTTCTGCCCTTTCTCACATTTTATGTGGAAATTCTCCTTAGGTGAAATGTTCACAGAGGTCTTAAGTCTCTCTCATACTTCTCATTCGCCCTGTATTTGCCTACTGGAAAACACTTATATTCTGTTTTGTAATTCAGTTGTAAACTGTACGCAGAAAAGGCTGGTTTTTTACATGCCTGACACATTAGAGCATTATATGTAGAGCTTCTGGGCACTAACATAACTAAAAAGTAAGTATAAAATGACATCTAAAATTGAAAAAAAAAATGGAGCTATTTTCTGCAAAATATGCCAGCCAGGTTTTTTTAACTTCTTTCAAATTATCTTCAATAACAAAACTGACTGTTTGACAATGTATTGAATGTCTTACCTACAAGGTGTCTTATATACAAATAAAACCACTTTTATAAAACTTGGTCTTGCCTGATGGTTTAACACCAAGAGTGTTAAAGCTGTTCAGCATGGATAAGACCAATATTGCTTTTAATTTTTTTTCAGGATTTCAAAATTGGACTTAAAAGTCTAACTGAGGAAATCAGAGGTCAGTTTCAAACACATTTATAACTAAATTAGCATAATCTTAAAGGGCATTTGTATAATAAATAGTTCTCTCTAATTAACACTTACTGAAAATGTAAACAGGATGGCTGAACTTCATTCAAGTAAAAATTTGTTTGCCTTCTTTCAGACCTACCTGTAACAGGGCTGAAGTAATTAATCTACACAGTTGCAGTGGAGTAATGAATTTTATTATCTTACATTGATATCATCTTCTGGAGGACCCAAGGATTAAATTGGAATTTAATGAAAATATTACAGTGTATCTAAACACTTTGAACTTGAGGTACCTCTTTGTAAGCTCCACAGAAGACACTAGAAGGAATGTTGCAGAGTTCAAAACCATGTACTACCTTTTCTAGAATTCCTTCTGACATGTAACATTTTATCACAGGTATCAAAATCTCAAATTAATTTTTAATGTCTCACCTTCTTATTTATCACTTTATCACAATTCTAACATGATTTCTGCTATTATCTCTGATAAAACAAGAGCAAGAAGAAAATGTGAAGAAAAATATAAATATTATTTTCTATTATTGCTCTTTCTACCTGTAGAATTTTAGATTAGAACTAAATATGTAAAAGTATCACATTTTATTTGTGACATTAGGAAGTCAGATTATGAATAATTCACAGGCCAACATTTAAAATTTCCACTGCAGTTGAAGTCCAACTTGTATGCCCTCACACAATTCAGGACAGTTATTTGTTTTCGTGGGTATACTCTTTCTCCTAAGCTCCAAGAAATACTTGTAGTAAAGAAATTGTCCTTACGTTCAATTAAATCTGCATTATTACCCAAAGCAAGACCTACAATGAGATCATCAAAAGGCAGCCTCTGCTATCTCATTTAACCTTTGTAAAAAAAAAAAAAAAAAAAAAAAAAAAGAAAAAAAAAAGAGAGAGAGTCCCACCTCAATGGAGCTAAAATTATCAAAGCCTCACTATCATCCATTAGCCCTGTTACCTAGAACAAAAGAAACAAAGCAAAGACCATATCCTCAGTGTCTGCTGATTCTCAGTCTCATGTGCTGATACAAAAATTCATATACCTAACTGGGAAAACATTAAAAAATGCAGCTTCATACAGTTACTAATTTTCTCATATCTAAAAGAAATATTTCATCTTTAAAACATCATAAAGCAATTAATAAAAATAGAAACAACAAACAAAACAATCCACCCAACAGCTGAACTCTGTGGTGGTTATACGCAAGATTAACCTCATATTCCCTTATCAGCCTCATCTTTTCCACCCCACATCTGAAAAGACTGCAAGTGGAAGTAGCAACCAAAACAAAGTGTACCTTGAAATGTACAATGCAAACGAGGGACGCTATGAGTACTGCCAATTGTGCTGTATTTAATTTTTGTTTGCTATTTTGGTTTTGTGTAATCATCAAGAAATTAAGAGAACCACTGGAATGGACAATGCTTAACTTGATAGGATTCCTTGCTAAACTGAAAAGCGTACAGTCATCACAGATTGTAAAATATATTACAAGTAGTCACTGGCTCAAAAAACAA
Organism: Machaerirhynchus nigripectus; assembly: GCA_013397975.1. Classification (NCBI taxonomy): domain Eukaryota; kingdom Metazoa; phylum Chordata; class Aves; order Passeriformes; family Dicruridae; genus Machaerirhynchus; species Machaerirhynchus nigripectus. The sequence goes on from VZRQ01006897.1 coordinate 64,641, forward strand.
GTTATCTCCTAGGGGAATAGGGGATTCTCCAGAAGCAAAGAATTGTGAGGTCACAGTGTGTTACCCACTTTTTAGTGGAGAAACAGAAGGAGACTATACAAAGGCTTCTACAGATACATGGAAGATTTTGGAAGGAGGGTGTCTGAAGTCATTTGTCAATGTAATCAAATGACCAGATAAATTCTTACACATGAAAGGTTAAAAGATTTTAAGACCGTAAGATATCTGAACATATGACACACAAACACACGTTTATTTGTGCTCAGGGCATACATGCTCTCTATGTTGGAGAGAATAATGAAACAACATTTTTTTAAACCAACCATTTCCCGTCATCTGTTGGCCTACTTCTATTCCTTTTCCAAGGGGCTCCAAAAGAATCTCTGCTTCAGACACCAATGTTTTCAGCCTCATGATGACTGTTTCCTCACATACAAGCAAAGAATGCAATTACATGAGTCTTGTGTTCTTGTTAATGTGATTCCCATTTGTTCAAAAGCTCCCAATCAAAGCTCATCTTGCTTGGTTTTAACTACTTTTCATGGGCCAGATTCAACAACTGAAGATTCCACCTCTTATGCCAAATTCATCTATTTACATTACACTTAATGCACTGCAGTTACTCCTGATTTCCAGAGACATGGCTTGGGGCTTGCCTGCACAAGAAAGAATAATTTATTTTAATTTAAGGTTGGCTTTTCTTTTCCTGATGAATTGACTCAAGCAAAACTGATGTAAAACAGACTGAAATATCTGTTCAGATTTTTGCACTGATTTAGCTTATCTCGTAGAAGCTATGTGCTTTTTAGTCTGATGAAAATTACTCTTGCCTTCCCACACTTGTCTGCTACTGACTTTTATTCCTTGTCTATAAAAGAGGCGGTCAAAGTGTAGTGCAGATGCCACTTATGCCTGCTTCCATGCTACATTCAAAACTTAACTGAGCCACTGCTTCTGTGTCTCACTGCTCCTATACAGCCAGCATAGCAATGGCCCCCTGGCCTCCATAAAATCTGTGGGAACAGTTAGGAACTACTGCAGCCACCACCCACATTCAACATAATGAATAGCTCTGCTGTCCGCACGCAAACCTGCACTTCTGGTTCAGGACAGAAGAAGAAGAGGACCGAGACATGGTGAAGTAGGAAGAACAGGATTAAGGAGGTACATGCATGCAGGGGAAGCCAAGGTTCCACTTTGTTTTTGCTGGAAGTGAAGGTTGATGATCTGGGTATGTGGAAGAGAAAGGATGTGACTGAAATCTGAAATGAAGAATTAACTTTAATGGGTGCACAAATGGATAGGGAAGCTTAAATGAGCACTGGACTGCAACCCAAGCTTGAATGATAGGAACATGCAGTAGGGAAGATGGGAGAAGAGCCATGGATGAGGTTCTGGTTTGGCATGGTTGGAAAAGCATGTGACCCTGGATACCAGAAGTGACTGATGGTGATCATATACCTACTAAGTAAGTTTGGGAACCTCTGATCAGTACGTCTCACCATCATTTCTGCAAGTGTGTTCTTTTTGAATTATAAGACAATAAATTTTCTTGCATCTTTGTACCACCTACTATCTATTTTCTATTCTGTCAAAAACATTTTGTCTTGCCTTTCCTTCTTTCATATATAGCACTGACCTAATATTTTAACTAGTGCACTTAGTGGCAGGCTCACCATAAGCAGCACGTTTTCCTTGTTTAAGGATATCTCACAATGGCTTGTAGAAAATGCTCTACAAAATTAAATTATTTAATAGGAGAATAATTTCAGAGTAATTTTCTGTTCTATAGTCAAGGTTTAAAACCCAAAAATTTTCTTTAAAGACAAATTTTATTTGATTTTATGACTTGAGATTTGACTCACATAGAGACAGACATATACACTAGACACAGACATATACACAAACCCAAAATTTCAATGCATTCAGTACACAGGAAATTAACAAACAATTGTTTTAAAATTGTTTAAATTTCACTGTGGAGCCTGGTTTGGAAAAGGAAACCTCCTAAAGCCTAAAAGTGACATTTGGAGGTTTATTTCATAATGTGTTTAAAAATGCCATATTCAAAGGCATCCATGTATACACTCATAAATATGTACAGTGTTTTATCATGTACATGACAGGTCACATACATAAGCCAAACATAATGGCTTACATAATGGATCTACACAACTGTATCTCTTTCAATGAGAGATTTAAATAATTTCAGTATGAATTGTATAATATAGCTATATTAGTATATTTTTGTATATAAATATATTATTATATATGTACAATACATGCAATAAAAATGTTGTATAGTATATATTTGAAATATATCAATGTATGTAGAAAAGCTACCTAAATTATCCAAATCATTATATAAAACAGTGGAAAGCAATAGATTTGGTGATTGAAACATACTACTGTTATATGTACTTAAATGCTTGTAGAATTTGGAACCAAATTAATGGGTAAAACTACTTTCTGTGCTCAAAGCTGATAACAACTACAACATATTTAAGGCATGAAAATAATGGAAAATAATGGAAAAGTCCTACCCCTTCAAAAGCAAAGCAAAGAAAAAATCCTCCCTGTTTCATGTTACTGGCACAATTTGATAATAATGCATTGATCAGTGCATACCAAGTTCACAAACCTGTTGTACAATTTGTTTTATGACACTGACAACAACATTGGGTCTATGAAAGAAGATCTTTATTATTAAGATAGAAGATCTTTATTTCAAAGATAAAATGTCAGTCTTTATTTCAGCCCCAATCTTTAACTGGAAAGATTCTGAATATCAGCTTTAATGAAGGAAGATTGCACTTAGCCTTCTGCCACCCTCCTTTGTAGCCACAGCATCTTGGTGTGCCTGAAGTATGAATAGGATATACTCTACCACAGCTCTGCCACTCTGCTGAACAGTTCTGTGCATACCTATCGCCTGACTAAAATGCAGTTCCATCCCTGGAGCTAAAAATTAAGCACACATACCTGCTTTATTGAATACTCACATACAAGGACTCCTAAACTGGATTCTAAATAAATATAACAGAAAAGTGTGTCAGATAATCCAGTAGAAGCCTACATTCACAACACCATTATTATGTTGTTTTAACCTCCCTGTCACAAGGCATAGCTCAATGTAGCAGCTGTGCTTGCACCTGTATTAGTCAATGAAATGTGTCATTGCCTGTATCCAACAGTAATCATGGTCCTTAGTCAATATTCATTCTAACCAGAGCCCTCCTCCTTTAACACAGCCAGTAGACTGCTTTTGTAACCCTGTTTTTGCAGCATCATAACTATTCTTTTGTCTTAATCCTCCTTTGAGTATAAGCTAGCTAAATCTCAAAAAATGCATTCTAAAGTAATTTCAATCATACAGAAACTATTCTTCCCAATTGTAAGCACCTTTCCTCCATCCTCCCACATATCACTCAAAAATAACTACAGTTCACACAGCAGATGTAGAATGAAGACTTATGGGCTCAGTTTCCAATTCTATCAAAGGCTCCTTTTAGGAGTTCAGGCATATGACTATTTTTTCTGTTCAATTACACATTTACAGGAGGAACACAAGTCAACTTTTTGTTCAACGTGTGTTGTAAGGATTTAACCACACCTATGATGTATTCGAATGCTACATTAAGAACTACTTAACCATGCAAAAGGACAAGCAAACACGTTAAGAAGCTGTGGTGGCCTGAATACATCGCAGAACAATCCTCAGAGGAGGAGGATTTCTCGGGTCTTGAGCAGAAAGTCAAGTGAGAGGTATTACTACCTTCACAGCAAAGAGATAAATATCTCGAGGACTAATCAAGCCATTTGTACCAATGCAGAAAGCGTTCCTGTCCTTTGTACAGTCACCCCACAAAAGATTCACAAGTTCCACTGTCAATTTCCACCCAGTAGCTAAATTAACAACTTTCCTATGCAAACGAAAGTACTAGACAAACACGAAATTTCTCGCCTCTCTAATATCTCGGAATAAAAATTTAAAACCCCACCTAGCCAAATCTGTACAGCAGGGACCCCACGCACGCCAGAAACCAGGGTAGGAAATATGGCCACGTTCCTCTATCCTGAAGCAACTTTCACTTTCCGGCTCGCTACAATGCTGCGGAGACAGCGCCAGCCGTGACACGGGGAGGAGCCGGGGGAAATGGTGGGGGGTATCTCGGGGGTCTGCCCGAGTCCCAGGCCGTGGGCCCCCAGGTTCCAGCTGCTGCCTGCCCCATCCATCCATCCAGCCATCCAGCCATCCAGCCATCCATCCCCGGTAGGAGCGGAAGAGGCAGCCCACGGCCGGGACTCCACGGCTCCCCCAGCAGCGACGCGGAGGCTCCTGACATCGGCCGGAAGACCCGGCGGCGACGACAGGGGATGGGACGGCCCAGCACGCCCCTCGCAACGCGGACACGTACCCACACCATCCCAGAGCCCGGCGGCAGGGGAGTGGCGAGGGAGCAGCCCGACCTCTCCCTCCGCAGCTCCGCGCGGCGCAGCTCCTGCCCCCGAAATGGCTGAACAAAGGGACCTCGCTCGGCCGCCGCCGCC
>VZRQ01006897.1:69217-104220 GCA_013397975.1 Machaerirhynchus nigripectus
AGCAGCCGCTCCACAAGAAGTGTCTGACACGAGCCAAAAATCATAGAAAATAAGAAATGAGGCTAAAGGCTAGACAGCAAAGGTACAGCACCCTAGATTACATCATAGGCAGGCAATGCAAGTGCACACGCAGGGTCTTCCCAGACTTCTCTGGGAGTGAATGGATTGAGAGCAGCCCTGTGAAGAAGGACTTGGTGGTACTGGTGTATGGAAAGCGATGATCTGGCAACGTTCGTTTGCAGCCCAGAAAGACAGTTGCATACTGGGCTGCATCAAAAAACATGAGGCCAGCAGGTTCAGGAAGGTGATTTTTCCCCTCTGGCTTCTGTATTCAGCTCTGGAGTCCTCACCACAGGAAAGACATGGACCTGTTGGAGTAGGTCCAGAGGAACACACTTCCAACCCAAAATACTGTGTTCTATAATTCTATGATGTGGCCAGGTGTCGTGGCAAGAAGACCAATGTACATTCGTTCACAGCTGTGGGCATCCCAATAAGTTACAGTAGCAATCTCTTAATCGTGCTGCAATACTATCTCCTTGACTGTAAGCACTAGCTACATTTTTATTTGCCAATGAAAGCTGATATTTTTGCCCAATTTCTAAAGCTTATAGACCATTAAGAAAAGCACATTCCTGAGACAAACGCAGTTGGTAACTTTGCTTGTGGTCTCCTTGTGTTTCTTCTGCTCTTGGAAACACGTGGTCTTCTCTCGGTCCTCATTTAAACAATCCTTTCCGTCTGCCTCTTTGGCATACACATAACCCTTCCACAATCCCACATACTACTATGATTTCACAACAACCAAAAGCTTTTGGCAGTGTCTTCCATAAAGGGAGCTGCTCTCCCAGCCACTTCTCTAAGTCAGCACTCAAATGTTGCTGCGTAAGGTCAGTTCTAGCTTTGTGCCAGACTACATTTCCTAACTGTTGTTGCAGAGGAAAACTTGAAAACACAACTGGTCTGAACACCAGAATTTTATACTAGTAATACATTCATCGTCTATTACTCCAACACTTACCTCAATTTGTTTATTTTCATGGGATCTGTCTGGTAATCTTACAAATACTAACACTTCAGTGCTATGTCTAGATCTCCTCATGTGGGAAGATCTGTTATGTGCACATTCAAAAGGCTTCTTCCTTCTATTGAAATTCCTGCCCACACAGCCAAATTAAATACCAGTTATTTTCCTCAAGTACTATTTTACTGTGTATTGTTCTGAGCAGATTGTAATTTAGTTATCTGCTGAATTGTGATTTATACCTTACCTTACACCTGCAACAATCACTGTATATTCATTATCTCATTATAAAATCTCTCCGCTAACAGGAAAGTAGGTATGTGGGGCTGTATCTTCGGTTCAGCCTTCCTACGTTCAGAGATGTACGTCCTATGGCTTACTTGCACCTTTGTCAGCAACCTGCTGGCAAAGTCTTGGCTTGCTTTCGTCCTGAAAAGATTCTGTGTGATCATGGTTTGCCTGCGTGCCCAATCCTCTGCTGTTCTCTTCCTGGTAGTTTTCAACCTGTTGGTCAGCTGCAGTCAAATCTGACTGACAGGTGAGGGTCTCTGAAAGATAATAAAGTTCAAGTCTTGTGACAAACAGGAGGGAGCTAGGTATAGGAGAGGGGCTGGGCTAATGAAGAAATGTTGGAAATGGCAGAAGGAAGGGATAGTTTCTGTCTGTTTGATATCCTGCTAGTTTATCACTGACAACATACTAGTTGGTCCAGCCAACGCACATAATTTAAAATGAGAGCTGTAGTACTGTTTCTGGCTCAGCTGTCTGCCCAAAGATGTGGGAGGGAGCTTGTGGTAACAGGGTTTAGTGAGTGCTGGAGGGGGAACAACAAGTACTCAAGTTGTGATGCATGTCCTGGTACCTGATAAAGGTATTTTAAACCAGTTTATAGTAAAAGAAAACTACAAAAGCAGCATAGTCAGCTACTCAAGTATTCCACTAAAGGGGACAGAGAAGCCAGTGTGACTGCACTGCCATTGTACATCTCCATCTCCAATTGCAGAACTGCGTTTTTGGTGGCATAATTAAAATGACCAAGCCCAGTGTGTCCTTTCGCTGGCAAGAGATCAAGAGATGGAAGAATGAAAGGTAAGACCTACCTTTGCCTGACTTTACCCAGATTTAAGGTAAATACAGATTACTAACTTCCTGAGAACTTTCTGAAGATTTCTTTGTTTTAATAAAATGAAATACTGGAAGCAAGCAATGCATTTTCAGTTAGCTAGACTTCATTGAAGTGCGCTTTCAGACCTGACGCACCAGTCTGCTGTACATAAACAAGGCAAATAAAACTGTAATCTATGTATCCATACATAGATTACAGCAGTAATAGTGATAGATTACAGCAGAGTATGTTTAAATAGTTTTGTTTTCCATGCACACTTCACATCATCTGTGAAAGAAATCTTCCATACAAAGGAAGGTCCTTCCCTGGTGGTCCGTTTCTGGTGCTGATTATGTTCTATCAACAAAACATGAAGGAAACAGGTTATTGAAAAATGAGCATTGTCTCTATGTTCACATACAGGCACTGAAGTCTTTTGGGATGGTGAGGTACCTGGGTATTAGACGCAGTCTAGTCATGTTAGCACATAGCAAGCCAGAGCAAATCTGTTTTCTCAGTACAATAATTTTGACTGAGAAAGCCAAAGGTCTGTGCTAAACAATTCCTAAATTTGTTTGAAACCAGCTTAATCCCGTCTACATTGCACTGATGATGCATTTTACACACATACATTTAAATATTTTTTAATTTGAGGCTGCAATTCTGTCTGTGTGACTGCAGATTTTTTTTAGGAGCAGACTTAGTTATTTTCACTATCATTTGTTATAATTTGTTGGATTTTAAACACCTGATTTTTCTTGGCAGGATCAAGCATAAGAGATTCATCATCTGAAAGCATGGATATGCATCATCTGAAAACTGCAAGGGCAGTAATAAAGGAAGCTGTGCAGTTCCCATGAAAATTTGCCCTCCAGCTTAGAAAGAATGACTCAAATGAATTTTTGGGGTGTTGTACAGAGGAATCAGAAACAACCTGAGGTGCTCTACAGATGCTGATAATGTGTCCTGTGATTGTTCCAGTTTTTGTCTTCTGTTTATAAGTAAGCGCAAGTTAGGATTGAATGAAACCTAGAAATAAATGCAAAGGTGTTTTGGTATTTGCATGAATTTGCAATTTTGAAAACAGCAGGCAGAAGAGGTGTTACTGTCCAATACGTATCAGTGAGATATCAATTTACATAGTCATGGGCCATGTTTAAATGCTAATATTACTGTTTTGTTGATCATCAAAGCCAGGAGAAAACCCAAAAATAGTAAGTCTCCGACATTTATTCTTGCTTAATGTTGGAAGATTTGTCAGAGTAGTAGTAGTTACTGTGTTCCCTAGAGAAGAAATAACAGAGATTAAGAAACCTAGTGAAAAAAAGAGAGAAATCTGACAGATAACTACTACCATAAATAAGATTACAAGATGTAAATGTGAGTAAGTGTAAATGTGAGGTGCATTTTTACACCGTTTTTAAGGCAATAGGAAGGAAGGAAGGGAGGGAGGGAGGGGGGAAGGAAGGAAGGAAGGAAGGAAGGAAGGAAGGAAGGAAGGAAGGAAGGTTTAAGTAGTAAATTAAATATATATATTCATGTACAATGAATTACTATATTAAAGCAGGATTTGTTCAACAATATGCAGTTTATGTGTTTTGGAAGCATTATATATGAAAACAAAGTAAGATGATAATCTTGTCAAAGACCTGGTCCCTACCTGTGAGAAATACATGATTAACCAGTGTTCCTGGTCATACAGAAATAACACAGATTACTTAATTGATTTCGTAGGCATGATTAATTAATTTCATGGACAAAATTTTTAATAGATTTTCAGTATGTGCAAAGTTACACACTTAACTATTTCCTGGTTTTCAAGAGTCTGAAAATATCACTGCTGTTTTGCCTATCCAAAGAGTATTTACTTTTTAGTGAAGTTCATGAATTTTCTCTGTTCATATGGGGACTCACTGTTAAGAGAAACTTCGTATCAATTTTTTGTGTTTGTGTCATTGCTTGTAAGAATTTGTTCTGCTTTTTTTAAGCTAAAAATATTTTTTCAACTACATTCTGGCAAGGTGGTGTTTAGTGTTAGCTGTTGAGGTCTATTTAAACTTAGTTTTTATTTTGTATCACTACAAAGGAATAAGCTGTTTTCCTAAACGTTTTGATTCACAATTGAAGATAAATTAAGCAGTAGCAACTAAAGCTGTTATTGCCCAAAGCAATCTACACCAGCCGATTCTCTGAGATTAGTCATAGCATGCCAAGTACATTTTAAGTGGAATTTAAAATATAAGTGTTCTGGAATAAATGTCAAATTGTATTGATTATAATGTGTTTAAACTTTAAAACAAATTAAATATGTGCTTTAAGCATAAAGTTTCATTGGGCTGGCAGAAGGTCAGAAAGGTTAAAAGCTGGTATGTTAAATAAAAGAATAGGAAAAATATGTGAAGCAGGCCATCAATGTGTAAACCAAGGCTGGTAGCAGTTGCGGACATAAAAAAATTATTCATCATCTGTCTAGATACCATTTTTACAGAAAATTCTTCATGAACATTTTCTGAAATCCTCATGTTATTCTTGTTGGCCACTGAAGTTTTTTCAATGGAACACTGAAACCTGTTTGATCCATGTTTCATGAAGTTAATTTTTCCATCTGGAAACAGCAGGAATTCTGAGAAGATATCCTTGGAGATATCTGAAGGTGCTGAATGAGCTGCATGAAGAATGTAATCTGTTGTCACTATGACTGCAGTATTTTCCAACTCCTTTGCCATGAGTGGAAAAGGGACAGTAGTAGAACCAGCAGAAAATATATAAGTGCTTACCAGTCAAAGATTTGGTTTGTGGTGTATAGACACAGGCGTATAGTCCTCTTACTTTTGTCTTTACAGGGAGTGGAGGCAACAGCAGTAAAAGAGTGCTGAAAGCCCCTTTTCCTCTTTTCAGGAGCAGTGCTGGTGACTACATTAACCAATGGTGAAGGTCTGTATGTGGGTTATCTCCAAGACAGCTGTGCTGGAGCAGACTGAAAGAAAATATGATGAGAGGTTAAAGATTGGCTAACCTGAGAAAGATGAAAAAAAATTGTAGAAAATAAATAGAGCTAATCAGTGAGGATATCAGTTAGATATCAAAGATTTGTGAGCAGTAAAGCTGGGACTAAGAAGGACTCAGAGAAAGGGAACAGAAGTATTTCCAGGTCTCTCATTTTCCTTTTAATTTATCTAGTTCTTTCTTATGATAAAGTGTTCTATAACCTAAGTTGTTACTCCTTGATTTACACTTTTATGAATTGTTAGAACCTAAGCCTGAAAGGAGTTTGATTTCAACAGACTTCAAAAACAAGACTATTAATCTTTGTTGGTTTTATTTGTTTGTTCGGGTAAGATCAAGTTTTAGGGTATGATTTTCTCATGTTTTCAGTTCATGCTTGTGGTGATTCAAGTGTTACATTCAGAATTATGATGCATGACACTACTAATTCAAAAATCTTTAAATTACTGATTTTTGCAATTCCATGTCAACTTAATGGCAAACTGTATAGGAAATGGAGATCTTCCATGAGATTTTGAGAGGTTGGTTATTTTAATGTCCATTTCTGTAATTATTCAAGATTATGGCTGTGCTAGCAACAGGAACCTCACTTAAGCTTAGTTGAAGATGCCCCTGATCATTGCAGAAGGGTTAGACGAGATGACTTTTAAAGGTCCCTTCCAATCCAAACCATTCCATTATTCTGTGTTTCTATGAAAGCACCACTTTCCAAGTGATGTGGTATGGAGTGTACCTGGCAAAGCTGTTTTAGCCTGGAGAAGCAGCCTGGGTGTTCTTGCATTATGTGCCCGGGACAGGTGTGCTGGGGAGACAGGGCAGACCTGTCTATAATTCTGATGCAGAATCCTGCCTGCCTGCCTGCCTGCCTGCCTGCCTGCCTGCCTGCCTGCCTGGTGAGCCTGGCTGGGTGAGAGTTCTGTTAGCGCCAGCATTACAGCTGACAGGGAAAAGGAGAGGTGGTGACAGGAATGGGATGGTGAATGAGCACTCTGTGGAATACCACTAATTTTTTGAAGAGAGTCTTTGGCAAAAAAGAGTTTGAGAAAGAGTGGCCTAGAAATTGCAGAGGTTATTGGTTTGTGTGATTACTGGAAGTCCCACACACAGAGAGTGCATTGTCTTTGGGATCAAGAGTGAATACCAAATACTTAAAAAATTTATCAGGGGTATTTTCAAGGCTCTGGATGCAAGAGATACCCAAGGACACATGTGCCTCTAAATGTTCTGATAAAAATACATGCTTGCAGTATTTTTCGCAAGTAACATAATAATTTTATTTCTTTCTCAGAACTCTGCTCAATGAATCTTCATCTCATGAATGCAAAGAACCCCAACTATTAAATTCCATGTGTAGACAGGTCAGCTAGATTTGTGCCAGGTTTGACACAGCTGTCATTTGTGTGTCCTCTTATACATTATGCTGTATTAAGAAGGAATACAGTTACTGAACCATTAGGATACATGATCCCAAGTACTCAGCTATGATGACATAAAAATAGAGAAATCAATTGTTTGCATTCCAACATGTCATGTTTGTAAATAATTTAGTACTGAAAGCCAAAATTATGACATTGCAAATGTAACTTTGAAGAAGTATAAGAACTATATTATCAAACATCTCAGTATTGCAAACAAACTTAGGCTGCTTTTTTTCTTCTGCTTAAATGTTTGAGGTTTTTTGTTATGCTTACAAATAGAAAGAAGAAATTACATGTGTTTCACAATTGCAATTTAAAATACATTACAGCATTCAAGTCATGGTTGGGTCTAGATAGTCAGGAAAGTTGTATAGTAAATATAAAATTATGATATAGTCTCTAATTAATTCTGGTTTCATCAAAGGCATTGGCAGCATTCCCACATTTTATGTGGTACTAGGATTTCACTCAGTGCCCAGTGTAGACCAAAAGTCCAAAGAATTTAATTTCTCAAGGCCATCAAGTTTTGAAATATGTGAATACCCACCTAGATATAATTATGAGGTCAAATATTTAATAAAATACTTATGTTTAACTCAGAAAAATAATTCCAAAGGAACTCTGTGTTATCACAGTACTGCTGTGGCAACCACCTTTGATAAGTTTAATAGCATCTCTTTAGGAAGACACAATCACTGTAAATTTAAAAGCATCACTCTCTTTTCTCCCCAGTAAAAATGACTGTTGAAACAAGGAATTAAAATCTGATTTAAAAAAAAACAGCATTGTGAACATGTTAGGCATAAGTGAAAAAATTTCTCCCTCTTCCTAAGCCTCCAAAAAAAAGAATGAGTGGTTTGACTTAACTTTACTTGAATATTGGAAATTTGTCAAAGGACAAGCATCCCTGGAAAGCATTCTAGTAAAAACTATAAAAATTCTCTCTAAGGAAACATGCTTGGAAATAGATTTACTGGCATTTCCCTTGCAAAATATCCTTTTATATAATATCAGAGAGGAGCCTGAAAAAAAAAATTGTAGTTCCTGACAGACATTAACCGAGCTAAGTTAATTTACAATATATGAGGCATTAAGTTTAGTTGAATGGCAGCAGAGCTCTTGATTTGACATGAATTTCGTCATGATTTCCAGAGGCATTTTGAGTGCTGTCCAGAATCATTCCAGAGATTGCAGAAGGCACTTATTGCACAATCTTCCTTGAACTCACTGTTAAAGTTTGAAAGCAATGATAATTTCAGTATTTGTGAGCAAATTGTGCCTGGTCGTACTGCAGATATAAAAGGAGGGGTGGAGTTTACACCATAGCCTTTTATTCCCTTTGCATACCTTCGGGCACGCTCGTTTTCACCTCCATCTCAAAGGTAAAGGAGTGAAGAGGACACAGCAGCTGTCCCACACACCTTTCCAATGCCTCTGAGAGGCTGGACTTTGGAAAGGATACTTCCAGGAAGACACACAAAGGCTCTGAGAGTGGTATTTCATTCTGCACCAGGCACACTTCCCTTGGAGATGTGGGAGCTGAGGAAAGGAATGTGCCCCATCAGGGATGAAAGTCAGCTGTCTGTATCTTTCAATCTTCGTAGCACTGTTATTAGATAATGTTTTAATTTACAAAGAGAAAGTCTATACGCTTAATCTATTTTTATGCAATGTCTGTGGCTCTCTTTCACTGGCCTACAGTAAAAGGCTTCCATGATCTTCATCTAGTACTATTTTCTAATTTTGGTTGTTGAAAGGAAGAACAGCCATAATAGGCAAAATTTTACAATTCTGGAATTTTTGATACTGTTAAAAAATCAATATAGGCATTAAAAATTTAGACACTAACATTTCTAGTTTGAAATCTTTCTCGGCTGTTAAAATCTATTTTTCTTTTCCAAGTTACTAACAAGGTAGTTTTCAGTCCCAAGCAGTTCTGCGTTCTTTAGGAAGATTCTTTAAGTGTCTCATCCTTTGTCGTATTCAGATTGTGAATTTAGTTTATATGTAGGTCCTCTTCTCATAAGGGGAGCTTGTAATAATTTTGCAGGCTCTGTTGATTTCCTGGCATTACTGCAAACTCTTTCGTACAGACTTTAACTGACTTCTGTCAACCCTCTAATTTTCTTGTGGCCTTTTTTTCCTTTTTTTGCACAGTTTAACATTACATTTTTAAATGCCACATCTTTGTTTTTTCTGGCTTAAATTGTTCCCTATATGTCTGTGTCCACTTATGACCACATGGATCATCAGTAGTTTCAGGCTGGAAATCATTTCCCTAGACAGCAGCTCGCAGCAGAGCTCAACAGGCACTGTGCTTGCTTCATAGGAAATACTGCATACTAGTGAATCTATTTGTTCCTCTGCCCAGGGAGGTAAGTGTCCATTCTGCCTGTCATCTTTAAATAGAATTTATATTCATGAAATAGAAATATATTCACTTCCCTAGCAATTAAAAATGAAATAGTTACTGACGTTTCTTCTCACAAGACTTGTATTACTGCCCAGTTGGAGAACGGTTTCTTTTTCTTTCTTTAAAACCTATGCTAATTATTTTCTTCATAGATATAATTCTTCAAGACTGATTTCCCATGTTTGTAACTTTGTGCTACATCCTTTCTGAGAAATAGTAAAAAAAACCCTCAAAATACCAATTAGAAAAAAAAAAATGTTATGAACCAGAAAATGTGTTTAGTTACAATAAGTCAATTTAGTATGTTTCATTCATTCCCTTGGTATGCTTAAGTTTGGAATGATGATGTAAATAATTTGCTGTCAAGAGAAGAAGCATATGGCTTGTGGCAGTTCTAGGTGAGAAAAACCTCATTTCTGAATACGTAACAGCATATGATTCCAAATAAACTTCAGAAATGGCTTTATTTTCTTTTGGAGATATTTTTCAAATCCTAATGTATTTCATACATAGAGTAGTTGGTGTCAGAAGGCAGTTCTGGAAGTTGTCTGGTCCAACCCTTCTGCTCAAAGCCAGATCATCTAGACCTGATTCCCTGGGACCATGTCCAGATGGCTTTTGACGATCTTCAAGTATGGAGAGTCCACTACTTCTCTGGGCAACCTGTGCCAGTGCTCAGTATTTCTCACAGTAAAAAGAGTTGTTCCTTTACATTCACAAGGAATCTTCTCTGGTTCTGCCTCTGGTTCTGCCTCTGGTCCTGTCACTGGGCAACACTGGAAGGGGCCTGGACACCTCTTCTGTGTACCCTTCCTTCATGAACACATTGATGATACTCCCCTTGAGCATTCTCTTCTCCCCTCATAATTTTCACATCCCTTCTCTGGCTCTCTGCAGTATGATCACATCCCCCGTGCAATGCACTATTCAGAACTGGAAACAGCACTCCAGATGCAGGCCCCCCAGTGCTGAGGAAAGCAGAAAGATCACCTCCCTTGACCTGCTGGCAATATTTATAATACTGCCCAGGATATCATTAGCCATCCTTACAGCAAGGTCTTTACAGAAGAAACTACATTCTTGTATTGTTTTGGGGTTTTTTTTAAGAGTTTTGCTTGCGGAAAACTTTTCTTCTTCAGTGTGTAAGACATTACTTTTATTATTCCTGTGCTATTCTCAGGGACAATGTAATGACAGTAATTTTTCTAAAATCAACCATTAACAGTATTTACTTCACTATTTAACCTGTAGTTACATAATTAGAGGTAGTTTCCAAGTAATACGCCACCTCTAGTGCATCAATTTTGTAGTTCAGCACAGTTAATAATTTCCCAGAACAAAATCCATAAATGAATTATTATTGACATGCAGAATTCAGTGGTGCTTTGAAGTTTATACAGTGCTTTGGATAACTTGTGCCATGGTAAAACTGACTTTAATCTATCAAATCTGAGACTTGCACTTTAAAACCACAAAACTGGGAATGCTTCATTCATACCTGTCACCAGGTTTCAGCCACTGTCTTTTCTTGTTCCAGTGTTTTCCATTATTTAACAATTACGATATAACACCTGGCAGATGCTATTTGTGTTTATGTTTTTGTTCTTTGCCTCTACCATTGAGAGCAGTAAGAGTCTTAGCACTTGTATGCCATTTGTCCTTCAGTGAAGACAGCTGATATACATTCTTCCCCCACTTAGATAAAGAGCAGTTTAATGAGATTTACGTGCTGTTTCTGGTAAGAGGCCAGTGGCTGATTAGTGAACTAGCAGTATACTGACCTCTTCCTTTAACCTGCTTTATATTCACTGCATGTTTACCATGTAAACCATGTGTAAAGCTTAGAGCCAAATATTTAATGATGTGTCAATGATTCCACGCCCAAATTCTCACTCACAAGTACTTTTATGCACGTAGCAGGCTTCCTGAATGTTATTTGATATCCTCAGTTCATCATTGAAACAGAATATGTAAACAAAAATGCTAATTGTTTAGAGATTTCTTAAACCATTTTTCTTTAAGTACTTAAGCATGACTTGAAAAAAAATACAGTGCATTTAGATTATTCTTCACATGATTAATCATACATGTGCTGCTACTTTTTCATATTTGCAAGATAAAATTTCAGAGGAATATCAGAATCTTTTTAATGCCATTAAATGGGTATTTTGACTTGGCTTGCATTAAGTAATGGGTAAAAAAGGGTTACAGTGGAATACATCTAAAAAAATTCTGCTCTAAATCAAACTATGCTGGAATGTAACAGTAGCTGCCTTCGTGTCAGTGCTGTTTGCTGATGCAGCTCGGTGCAGTTGAATCACCACAAGGGAGACATTTCAAGAGCTTGGTATTCAAGCATCTCTTGGATGAAATCCATAAAAGAGCAGACATGAGCTGAGTAATAAATCCTGTAGACATGTATGCTGGTGCCATGAAATGGTATCAGTAATCCTACCCAGAGCAGCAATTAAAATATCACAGCAGTAGTCTACCAAGAGTTTTCCTTTTAATAAAAATTTTAATAATGAAAATAATGAAGTAAGAGAAAATAGAAATTGTTATATAACAATGATGTTCTATTTCCGGTTATTAATATATCACAATGGTGAAATATATGACTGCCTTTCTCCCTGTAAAAGCTGAAATATAAATATATGGCAGTGAAGTCCAGGCCATTAAGCTTTTTATGCACAGAGGCAAGCATGAAAAATTCTGCATATATCCATTGAGGTACTGGCATTCTCAAATTCCACAGTAGTGCCTAACAGCTGGTAGTATACACTGCAGATTGAAGGCTCTTACCTTACTAAAAGCTACATAAGACTTTCAAGCTTAAACAGCTAGAAAATTGCAGCCTGATTTTTGCAAGTCTATGAACCAAAAAATTTGTTTTTCAGGCCTGGTCATAATGGACAAATAATTCAGAATTTCATGACCGCATTTAACAGGATATTACAGGAGCAAATCCTGAATCATCTGTGACCCCCATTGGTCTCTCCCAGGACTTCTGAGGTTGCTCTGACAGCTGTTGACAAAGTACTTCCTAAGATAACATCTGAGGATGTCAAAATTATTTTGCCAAAAACATAGGTACCATGCAAATGAAGACAAATAATAAAGAGAATCTTCAGTGGTAGATATGCAAATAGTAATTAGATTGCATTACAAATAATGAAATCCTAAATCACACATAGGTAAATTACAAATAGCAAGTAGTTTTTAAGCATGTCCAGAAGAGCTTTCAAGTTGACTTCATCAAGATCCCTGTATATGTTTCTCTGTTAACCTTGCTAATCCACAGACTTTGAGCCCAATTATTTGGGCAGAAGAAATACAATTCCTTTCACATGGAGTATTTAATGATTGAGAACAGAAAGATATTATTTTCATATATTTTCATGTCATTCAACTGTCTTTTCTGAGTGGTTCCATTGATTCCACATTTGTTTTATTGTAAATTTGACTGAACTAAATTTGACCTTCATATCTAAGTCAGTATTTTCATGTAGTTCCTTTAGTGGGCTGAGGTCCCACAGTGCAGTCAGATCAGCACTAAACATTTCTGTGCTTATATTTTCCAGTACATATCCTATTTAAAGAAGTGATGTTAGCAATACCGTCGTAACATGGGTTGTTTTCTAGTGAAGAGTGCACGGAAATTTTATACTTAATTTTGAAGGTGTGTTTTGATTTATTTTTCAGTCCCTTATTTAAAAGGTAACTTCTGTTATATGGTAGGTGCAGAAAGGGTTTCAGCATCTGTGTGTATAAATGTTAAGATATGGGCACAGTGCAGAACTCTGTCTTCACCACAATTTCATCAAGTAATTTCTTCCCAAGAAATGCAGAGGGATCAGTGAGTTTCGCACTCAGCTGCTGGTGAGCAGTGTTATTTCATGTGCCAGTCTTCTTGGAGAATCCCTTGGAATGGACTTGCTTCCTCTGGTCAGAGCATGAGATCTTATGCAAGGGGCATTTTGGTTTACAAGAGGAACTCCGAAGGAGTTCTTTCCATTCACAACATTTTTGACCCATTACGCTGAGTTTCACATAGCTGGGGAAATGCCTAAGCCTTTCTCTGCACTATATTCCAAGGAGGATCAAATCTCCAATTTGCCAAGAAAAAATGAAGTTGTCTTCATTAAAAGTGTTGGAAGAATATAGTAGGAGGGGAAAATGGTCAAAAGAAAGACATATTTGAAATTCACTTGGAAATGGAAAGGATAACAACAGCACAAACCCCATACTAAGACTACTCCATACTGTCAGTGCAAGACCTTTTTAAAATTTGAGCTTTCTTTTTGTGCTTCACTGTATTACTGGTCAAACCCACCCTAAAATACATCATTACTTAAATACATGTAGGCCAACAGTTGCTATCTTGACTTAATAATAGTTTTTGTAAAATCTGATTAATTTTCGATTTGTAACACACCTACATTTCACAGGGGTAATCATGTAATCCAGATAATCTGGAGATAATCTGTTGATGACCCTAACCCAGACTGCAGTGTGTTATATTCTGTGCTCCTATCCATTCAGGAAGCTATATTTAACAGTGTAATTAAGAGAACAGTCTTTGCTATAAATAAAAAGGCACAGCTCCACATCACAATTTAAAAGAATATATTTATACTGATAATAAATTAATGAAATAAGGGCCGAAAGTAGCCTATCAGGAAAGCCAGATGACAGGAACGTAACAGTATTGATGCCTTTTATTTGTAGCAGATCACCTTGTCCCATTTGATCAGTTTATCAGTTTAACAAAAATGCCTATTTATGTATCTTTTTCTTATTTAATGTTTCTTCTAAATTTTGAGTCAGTAAAGAGAATGTTTGGCCATGAGATAAGAAATAGCTTCACTTTCTAAAGATTAACTTGTTTTAGCACATACAAACACATTGACCTAATTGCTTGGATACATTTTAGCCCCTAATAATGGAATGAACAACATTTATGTTCTAAAAGTAACTTTTAGACTGTAGTCAGAGACATTGTAATGGATATGAAAATGTAAAGAAAGAGAACAACCACCATTTCTTTAATAAAAGAAATTTGCATTATTTTATGATTAAAGAAATTGCAATTAAATAACTAATTTATCTTTCTAAGTACTCTGCTGTTTCCATGCAAGTTGATATCTGAGTTGTCTTATGAAATCTGACAATTTTATTCTGTGTTTTGTTTCTTGGGTCAATAGTCCAACTATTTTTTCAATAAATCTGAGACACTAAAAATGGTATTTGAATTTGCAAAAGCCTAAATATATTTTGGAAATCAATATAATAAAAATACCATAAAAATCCAGGACACAGTTTACCTGCATATTGGCATGATTTTGTGACATAAAATAGTGTATAATTCCAGTTATTGAGGGTATAAAATTGCAGTGCTGGTAACATCATGAAGTATTTGCTGAAATGCTAAATGCTTTTAGGAGTAATTTTTTCCCTAAATTATAGCTATCTGGTAATTAATGTGGCAACCAAAGAAAGCTTGTAGACTAAAATGACACAGTAATTATTAAAATTATAATACAGTATCTTCTGCAGGAATTTCTCTGCAGCATGAGAATGAAAAAGCAGTTTTAGACAAATTAATTTTTTTTTCCAGTTACTTTGCTTAAAAAGTTTACATTGGGTCTGTGCTAAAGGATTATTTGAGGCCTTGGAGCAATCAAAATGAAGTGATGAGGTTTTGAATGAAAGCAGAGTGAAAATTTTAAAGTTATGGGCCATTCGACTATGTGAAGTTCCATCTGAAAAGAGATGGTTGGAAATAAATTAGACAGACTGGGAAGCAGGTGTACATAATTACATTGACTCAATAGAACAAAAAGATATATATTTGCATTACTGGGAGAATGAGACACCCGGGACTGACTAAAGCTACAGGTATAGTTAATTTCCTAGAAAATTATTGCAGCTTCTTTTCCTTTTCCCCATACATATCTATTCCCTTTCTACCTCCTACTTTTTATACCCTATTTTCTCTCTTTCCTATGGAACTTCAAGAGGTCAATTCTGAGGCAGCTTGTATGCAGCATAATGCTGGGGAAACCATCCTCCGAAAGGGTTCCCAAAATATCCCAAAAATCATAAATAAGAGTGCTGAAGAACACAAAGAGGTCTGGTTTGTGAAAGAAAAGGATATGCTGATTCAAATGGTAGATATTTAGGAGGCTGGCTTCCAACAGTAAAGATCTTTGTTTGCAATAACCGGAATAGAAAATCCAAATTTTATTTCCTTACAGCTGACACACCCATGCTGGCAAAATTATTTCTCTGGGAATGTCAACAGTGACACATCGATGATGTAACAGATTTCCAGTAGTGTGAATTTTTACTTCCTCTTCATGAACACAGTTGCATTATGTAAGATGCCTAGCAGAGGAAGATTTTTACTTTTCAGCCTTCACTCCATTCTCAGGACTAAATTGCCTTAGACTCAATTAATTAATCATAGGACTTCTTTGGGTTTATTAGTCTTCTGCTTGACAGAGCAACTTGAGCATTTACAAGACACATAACTTTTATCTATTCCAATTAAGAAAGTAAGAATCAGCCTAATGCTGGCTCTAGCTGTTTAAATCATTAGTCAGGCAAGTCTGCCTCATGCTGGGTAAATGTGATTCTGATCCAAGAAATTGTTGTGACGTAGACTTGCTCTGGTCTTTTGAAGAGAGGTTGGTGTACTCAGTGAAGACAAAATTCAAGAGGCTCTGGTCTCTTACATGCACTGTAACAAAATGCTACAAGATGTATATTCATTGTATTTCATTGCATTTGCTGCTTTAAGAATTCACTGCTTATTGGACAAGGATTTGTACAATTAAGTGAGGGAGAACAGAAAGCAGGTAAAATGAAAGGATCTATCATTTGACATGCAAGTTGCCTTCAGAAACTTCTTGGAAGCTAATTTTGTTCTAGAGACCCTGCAAAAACTGTGCTCATAACCAAGTGAAAGCCTTCTTGCTCACTTGGTGCCAGAATTACCACTCTTATCTACCTTCTTTTCTCGCTCTGTTAGTCTCTTTCCCACCAAAAATGTGTGAAAGAGTTGAAAGGCCAGTGAAGGGTAGTAGCTGCTGCAGCAACAAGGGACCTGTTTCTACTATCATTTTGGGATTTTGATCTTTGGTGGTGATCAAAGGCACCTGAACATCCACTCTGTCTTGACGAGTATGGAGGTGTATTATAAAACATGTTTGTTCAGACAATTCTGTGACCTGTCAAAAATCACATTTAATTTCACATTGTGTCTTATGCCCCAGCAGTTGAGTCCTTTGGCTACTCTGAGCTGGAAGTTTATGTAAGAAAAAGGAACGAGTGAAAGCACTCACTACAGACAGCATTTTCAGCATTTAATTTTCAACATGGAAAATATAACACTATTACCTGCTTGCTGTTGCAGGGAAATATTTATTTTGATATGGGCAGACATGGCCAGTGACAAGTGACATGCTCTGTAGGACAAGAGATCTCCAGAAACCAATAGGTAAAGAAGTGGAGAAATTTGCACCTTTCCAAGCATTTGTGCAGGAGCTGTGGTTAGAGGTAAGGCTGAAGGTCCGGCTACAAAGCTGATGTGCAAACCAGGCTCCATGATGAAGGAAAAGACAGCAGTGAAGTCAGGAAGACATAAGGAGATACCAAGGCTAATGAAATAGAAGGGGTAGGAAAAGATGATCAATACCCGAAAAACACACAGTATGTGGGAGAACAGCGTGCAGCTCGTGGCCAGCATTTTCTTCCTCTTTGGCTAGGTCTGGGTTTTCAGGTCTTATTCATCACAGATAGTAGAGGCAGCTACCCTGTCAGTTGTCCAGGCAGATGTATTAATATGCAGCTAAATTTAAAAAAAGAAGAAAATGCAGAGCTAGTACTCAAGATCACTACAGACAAGTGAAGCTCTGTCTAAAACATGAAAAGTATGTGTGAATTTTTGGGGTCAGGACACTAAAGAAATCGTCCCTCCCATAAAACCCCAAACCAAACCAGAAACACAGAGAAACAAATAAAAACCCCCCAAACCCTAAGCCACAGGGGGGAAAAAAAGGAGGTTAGAAAGTTTATTTTATAATGGCTTGTCTTTGGTGAGCAGAGAGGCTTCTCTCAAGTAAACATGTTCTTTTGTCCTCTGAAATTACCAGCTGGGAGGCAGGAAACTCCATGATGCCACAGAAACTGACCCTTCACAGGTATGTCCTCTGCTGAGATGGAAAAGCTTACCTGTACTTTACTGTGAGAATGAGTTCTGTCATAGCAATGTTTGTCTTAGCTTTTTTTTCTAAGAAGGAATGGGCTATGTGTACCTTAGATTTAAACCTGCCACTACAGTCATCACTGACTATGTGTATTGGAATGTATAGACTGTAAGATGTTTGTACTGTACTCTTTTATGTTGTTTTCTTAAAGTAAGTTACTTTTTAGTAACTTACTTCATCTTGATGCATTGAAAAAATGTGTGTGCTTTGGGAATAATGAAAACCCACTAATTTAAGCATCTCATTAAAAAGTATTAAATATCAAATACCAGCCTGAAGGAAGTCTATACTTAGTTTTTAGGGTGAGTGTGTAACTCCTGAATGCACTTCAGTCTTGTTTGTTTTTTTGTTTGTTTAAGCCATTGCTTAAGTTGGCTATACTCTGCAGAATTTCTATGGATGTATCACATATTTTGCTGTCTTTTAATAGATTTCCCAGATTTCCCAAAGAAATATAATGTAGTCATCTGTTATCCTCATAGTCCGTGAGTTCAGCACTTTCTGAAGTACAAATACATAATGTCACATGAATATTCACAGCCTCAGTCAAAACCATGGTACATCACTGTGGCATTAGTACCAAACAGAAGGGACCTCCCACTGGAAAGCTGGTGCAAGTAGGCTTAGGCAGACTGTTCATCTATCCATTCATTTGCTGTCATGTTTGTCATGCAAAACTGACACAACAACTTGTTAACAGGCATAATATCACTGCAACATGTCACTACAACCGTAACTACAGAAGCACATATGTACACCAGATTGTAGGAAATACAGAAGGTAGACATGTTAGGAACAAAATACTTGGCCAACACAGTTTAGCTAAACTCTCATGTTTAAATATCAAATAATATTTATAAAGTATCAAATAATAATTTTGTTTACTTCATCTAGCTCACTTATGTCTTTAAATATCAAAAATTTTTACAAAGGTTTCTCTTAACACTACTGTAGGGAAACTGACAGAGAGATAGATTTAGGTAGCACTCTTCAAAGTAGCTCAAATGTGTGTCACCACAGACAGAAACAGAAGGTTCGTACTTACCTGAATGTGTAAAAGTGAGAGGACAAAAGCCTTGCCAGTCTCTCTGACCTTCCAGCAAAGCCACAGCTAAATAATGTTGGAGAAGAGAGTTACTGTGTATTTTCAAATATTTCTTCCCACACTTTCAAGCTCTAACTATGAATTAAGAAAAACAGAATAGTAAAATGCTGTTAAGGTAGCATAACAAAAATAAAAGCATTTAATTTCTATGCAGTTGGTTTCTGTGACAGGGGGAGCGATACCAAATTTATGTTTCTGTAAAATGTGAAAAAAATACTTCACATGTTAAAACCATCAGTGCCAAATGTCACAGTGCTGTGAGATACTGTCCTGGTTTTGGCCAGGCCAGAGTTAATTTTTCCTCATAAGCCTGAGGGGGTGGAGCCTGGAGCTGTCTGGGCATGGTCTAGGTTGTTACTCTATACCAGGGACACACCGCTGCTGTGTGTCCACGAAGGAGGGGTGTGTCGATTGCAGTTGGAAAGAAAAGCGTGGGCGGGGAGGGTTCCTCCACGACTTTATGCATTGTCTTGGGGTTGTGCCACCCTGGGTCAGGGTGAACATATTTTGCATGTAAATCACCCTCTCTTTGTACACTTTCTTTGGTCAATATTATTGCTGTTCCAGTTCATTTTCTTATCTCATTGTTGTTTCCAGTAAATTGTTCTTATCTCAACCCTTAATCTCTGCCTTTTGTGTGTCTCGATGGGGGGCAGGAGGGCGGGGAAGGGCAGCTGTACTGCTGTTTCTAAACCACGATAGATTTGTTGAACTGGGGATCTGGCTGCTGCTGCAGTCCAACTTGAAGGGGTGTAACAATGAACACCTGAGAGCCTGTTCTGCAGCCCATTGCTTGGCTCTGATCTTCTCTGATAGCCACAAATCCGTGGGACTCAATGGGATGCACTGGGGTCCTGGGAAAATTGGCTGATGTTGTTGCCAAGCCATTCCATTGTATTTGAAAATTCCTGGTGGTCAGATGAAATCCCTGATGACTAGAAAAAGGGAAGCAGCTTTCCCATATTTAAAAAGGTAGGAAAGGAAGATCCAGGGAACTACGGACTGGTGAGCCTCTCCTCTGTGCTTGGGAAGATCATGGAGCAGATCCTCCTAGAAAATATATTAAGGCACATAAAAGGAGGATGTGATCTGAGGCAGCCATCATGACTTCGCTTAGCCAGTCTGGTGGTCTTCTATGAGGATCCCCTGCAACATTTGACAAAGGAAGACTGACCAGTGTTATCTACCTACACTTCTGTAAGGCCTTTGATGCAGTACCACCAGACATTCTTATCTCCAAACTGGAAAGACATGGATTTGATGGATGTGCTATTCAGTGAATAAGGAATTTGCTGGATGGACATGAATCGGCCAGGAGGTCTCCAACCAGGCCAGGAGACG
This sequence comes from Machaerirhynchus nigripectus, assembly GCA_013397975.1. Classification (NCBI taxonomy): domain Eukaryota; kingdom Metazoa; phylum Chordata; class Aves; order Passeriformes; family Dicruridae; genus Machaerirhynchus; species Machaerirhynchus nigripectus. The sequence continues at coordinate 88,900 of VZRQ01006897.1, forward strand.
CTTCAGAGACAGAGTCAGAGAAGTGGGTATTTGCTTTATTCAGCGCGCTGGGTGTGGGGGGATCACTCCTCCAAAACCCACACACCCTGGTGCTCCCTACAACACAGTATTAAGGGTTAAATCATGAATATTCATCACATTCCTTGGGACAGGTGTGGTTATACAAATTATTTCTCGGAAGTCACTGGTATCATTAGCATACGTGCCACGCATGCGCTGTGTGTCCTGGTGGTCGCACTGAGGAAGGCTTCTCCTCTTCCTCGGGCGTCTTTCTGATGAAGATTAGTAGTCTTCCTCACAATGCACTTTTCACCTTTCTCCCTGGGGCACGCGTAGTCCTTTGAGGAATGATTCAGAGGTTTCTGAGATGATCCTTGTCCCCTCTATCTTGACAAGATTAGGGCGAATCCGGCTGCTCAGGGTTTGTAACTAACATTTGCTGTCGGAATTAACCTTTGCTGTCTCCTAAAAGTTAACTGTGCTTACATGAGTTAGCTATTGACCGCCCCTTCTTCACTGTCATAATTCTATTAAGGAAGAAAAGCTCTCAAGGAATGAAAGTCCACTCAGTGTTACAAAAGTACNAGACTGGGAGAAGAACTCATTGGGAGCAGCCCTGCAGAGAAGGACTTGGGGGTACTTGGGGATGAAAAGCTGGACATGACCCAGCAGTGTGTGCTCACAGACCAGAAAGCCAATCATGTCCTGGGCTGCATGATAAGGGGGGTGCCCAGCAGGGCAAGGAAGGGGATTCTCCCTCTCTACTCTGCCTTCATGAGACCATACCTGGAGTGCTGTGTCCAGGTATGGGATCCTTAGCAGAAGGAAGACATGGACCTATTGGAGTAGGTCCAGAATATGGTGAGGAAGATGATCCAAAGAATGGAACACATCTCCTATGAAGACAGGCTGAGAAACTCTGGGTTGTTCAGCCTGGAGAAAAGAGGGCTTTAGGGAGACCTCACTGTAGTCTTTCAGTACCTTCAGGGGGCTTATAAAAACAAGGGAGAGGGACTTTTTATATGAGCAGATAGTGACAGGACAAGGCGTAATGGTTTGAAACTGAAATACAGCATATGGCATGTTTAGATTAGATGTTAGGAACCTTCTTTACTCAGAAGGTGATGAAACACCAGAAGAGGTTGCCCAGAGAAGCCATGGATGCCCCTTCCCAGAAGTGTTCAAAGCCAGGTTGGATGGGACTTTGAGCAACCTGATCTAGTGAATGGCATCTCTGCCCACGGCGGGGGGTTGGAACTATCTTTAATGTTTCTTCCAACCCAAACCATTCTATGATGCTATTCTGTTTCATCCTGGCCTTCTCCTGCCTGCCTTTTATGCCCTATTGTTTTCACAAAGAGTGGTTTTAAAAGTAGAATTTCAGTACCCATTTCTTTTTTTTCCTTTCCCTTTCTGCAGGTAAAAATGTGTTGTAACAAACTTGTCTTTCTGTAGAATTTACTGTATTCTTTTTTACCAAAATTAACTTTTGGTTATTCTCTTGGTTCTGGCTTTTAAGCAAATAAAATGCATTGTTCTGTGTTTAGATGACTAAAATAATGTTTCAGTTATTTATTAATAATAGACACAGCAAGTCAGCCCAACAAACTTCCCTTTAACAAGAAAAGCTTTCTCCTTCTGAATGAATAATGCATATTGGAGAAATCACACCACTCCTGCATTTTATGCGTAGGCTGATAATGTCCTATCTTTCAGCAAATGCATTAGGCAAACGAGAACACTTTGGGGAAACAGCCATCTCCCAGAATAGAACACTGTGTTCTTGCTATAGCAGAAAGTAAGTGACAGTGTTATCAACTTCATGGATTAAAACTTTGGGTGACTTGTCTTAGTAGTCATAACTGGAGTTGTGCAGCAGGAGGAGTTACATATTAATGGTTGTCCTTACTGTCGGCAGCAGCCACTGGCTCCAAAGGGCTCACACCATCCATCCCCAGCAGGTGGGAAAGCAGGGTGATGCTTGATACTGATGAAACAATGAAACAAAGTTGCAGGGAGGTGCAGAATGTGTCGCAAATATATGCTCATGCCAGAATTTGGATAATTTTACTGATAGTAATCTTCCCAGCAGGTCCTTAGAAACTGTGATAATGTTCTCTGGAAAGAGACAAGTTATGCCCCTTTTCACGGAAGAGGTTTTCTTTGATTTGCAGGCTTTGAATGCACAGAGATCCTCAGACTCCTTAAAGGCTTAGATGAGGGAGTCCCCACTGCCTCAACCAGCTCAGCATATCCTACTTCCCAGAAAAACCTTCTTAGACTGGCATTAAAACAATGGATTTTATGTGTATTGATAAAGAAATAAAAGAAAAAACCCCATCCATAAGCCTCACACTATAAACTCTCTAGGGCAGGGAGTTTCATGACAAGAATTCTTTTATATATTCACAGGATATAAAAGTCTGTGTTTTTATGCAACATATGTAAATGCTATATGCATGCTGCATAGAAGACACAGTTTTTTTGACTGTACTGTTGTGAAATACATAGTAATTAAATTATTATTATTGTTACTTACGTTTTTAAAATCACTTCTGCATTAAAAACCCACTACAAACAACACAAAAACAAACACCAAACCAAACCAAACCTCAGTGTGTCTGCCTGAACTATTTAGGAAATAAATGCAGACAAGTTAGAATGTTCTGACACTCCTTTAGAAAATGTCACCATTTTTCTTTTCACTTTCTTCATCTTAAACATGTGGGTGGTGAAGACAGCTGATTACTGTGTCTGTGAGATCATAAATAAACTGTGTCTCTGAAAAAGATCTAAATAGAAAGAAGGCAAGAAGGCAGTATGAACAGAGACAGAAAATCAGAACGCTGGAGAAGGAAATAAGCTGATGCTACACAGCCATATTTGACAGCTCTGTACTGAGTGTGGGGAGGATGGAATGCAACACAAGAAGGGGCTGATTAGAAGATTAAATGTTCAAATATAGTTTGGAAAATACCTCAATTCATTAGAAAGTTAATCCACAGCTGTTTTATCTGTGGGATGGTATGTCATATATGTGATGTATGTAGTATAAACAAAACAAATAATTCGGTCATTTAGAACAATTTTCCCACAGGAATATAATGAGAAGTATACCTATGAAGAAAACACCAGGTATTATTAGTGCCCCCTAGAAATCTGCATCATGGGTTCTGGTTCAGTCATGTCCTGTGAATTTTGCTTATGTGCTTGCAAAGGTACAGTGTCTCTTCCTCCTCTGGGACAGCAACTCCTGTCTGCAACCATTTGCTCAGTGCCCTGGTCTGGACCACCATCGTCTAGTGACCTACTGGAGTTGTGCTGGAGTCTTGAACTGAACTGCAGCATTGCCTAGTGATGTTTTCTTGGCTCACTGCCCAGACTGAAGGCTTGTGAAATATTTCATGAGTATTTAAAGGAGACTTTTTAAAAGCAAAACACCCTAGAAGATCTGAGTATGATTTATGGCTTTTTAGACTCAGGACTCAGAATGAGGAAGAGATTGAGAACATTTCAAGGATAATTCTTCTTTCTCGTTTCTCACTTCTTCTCACAGGAAAGTAAAACTGACCCTCTGTTGCCATGACTTGATTATTTTCTCTGTGTCACTGATGAACGTGATTTTCATCCTGACTCTGGACACTGTAAGGTGTCTGACCAGCAAATAAAAGCTTCCTGGATATCATGCTTATTCCTGAGAGACACAGAGAGAAAATACAGTGCAGCTACTAGTCTTATTGATTTGTATTGCTGCAATGCTTAGAGTCTCAAAGTGTCTCTGCATATGCACAGTTAGCCAGCTACAAACTGGACATGGAAACCTCTGTGCACTGGTCTTGGTGCCCCAGTCCCATAGTTTTACAGAATTTCTCCAGCTGAATTAACTTTGTTATGATTTATGTCATGGCAGTATCTATGAGGATCAAAACAGAAATATGAAATTCTCCATATATGGGCTATTAATGTGTACAAAAAGAACCACTGTAGGGCCCCAGTATTTTGAATGAATTAGAATTTTTTAGTATTGTACATGTCTTCAGCAAAAAGAAGAATTATACAAGAATGTATGAGTGTGCCTTCATAACAATTCTTACCAGAGATTTTGCATTTTTCTATCTCAAGCAAGTCTCACTGCCAAAACTAGAAACTAATTTGATTCTTTCAGTGTAAGTGCTGAAGTTTTCTAACTGCCATTTTTCTTATTAACTGTTTTGGTAATGTCACTTTTAAAATCTGATTTCCTGCAGGTAAGTCAACAGTAGGTCAATTTATAGTATATAAATGGAATTATTTAATCTAAAAATACGTAACACAGGTTTATTTTGCACAAAGAAAGTAAGTTTTGTGAAATAAAACCTCTGCTAAAGGGCTATTTGGAAGGGCTAAGAAGGTTCTGTCACTCTACTTACAGTTAAGCAACAAAACAACTGCCCTCCCTATCACAGCTGAGATATTTTCATTTTGTGGTTGCTCTTACAAACCAGGAATTTTACGGTGGTTGTAAAAGTTATGTGGAGATACAGGGAACTGTTTAGGAGACAATTTTTGAGAGCAGAGAAACATATGAAACACCTTCTAATAGTAGAATACATGTTCAATTTCTATTTAAGCAGACCAACAATATAATTATAAAATGAAACCTTGATTTGAAACCTTCCATATGATAGATGGTAGATACACATGAAAGTTATGTATAGTACTATAATAGCAATCATTAAGAGAAAAATCTTTAAGGATTGAGAGAAAGCCTGTCTGAGAACTTGGACTTATTTTGCATTCTGGGCAGAAGGACAAATTTCACCGTATGTCTGTCAAAACTGGTACAAGAAGCAGCTGAATAAAGTAACTCAAAGAACATACGTGCTAACATTCTCTAAAGATGAAAATTTTGAACACCCTTGGGCAATATTCTTCTACAAAATTCTTGTCTTGCAATGAAGAGAGTTCTTAGATAGTCAAGGTGTTAATGGAGAAGTTTCTATGTCATTGCATTAATTTGAATTCTTTCACACAGTCAAGCCATATTGAAACTGGCTACAAAATATCCACTTGATTTTAATAGGATACATCCCTAAAGCTGCAAAACACCACTGAGAGCAAAGCCCCAAACTGTACTTCTATTAGTCAACCTCAGTAGTAGCTACTCCTTGAGTAGACCCTTGAAAACATTAGAAGCATTTTAGAAAAAAACTGCTACTTAGTCTGAGTAATATGTGAGTAAAAGGAGTGAACAGTTTGTCTAGTTGATCCCAAACCTTTTAACAAGTGCACAGCAGTGCAATGGTTGTAGAGACATGGCTTTTTTGGCAACTGTTCAACAGCTCCAGCACTGTAATCAGCTTGCAGCCTTGGCATTTACAGGGGCCTATGCTGCACTGATCACCAATCCTTGCCAACAGTAGCAAATCACGAGAACATGCAACCTCATAGAGCTTTGAGGTTGGAAATGTCCCACATTTCATTCAGAGGTGAAAGGTACAGCTGTGACCAATTCTCCATTTTAATCTTTGCCTTAATAGGTAGTTTGTGCTCTGAAAGGCTCCTGTATCAGATAAAATGCTGTAGAGGAGCAACCTTCTCTTAGTTGTATATTAAAAATTTAATGAATGTTTATCTGTAATCAAGACTAACTTGAAGCAGATTGTGCGCATCATATTTCAGCTATAGGCTCCTAGAGTGGTATGCTGATGCAGAAGTCAGAGACTACAGCATGGCTATTGAAGCAGCTGGCTTTCTGCCCACTTGAAAGAGTGGCTTCAATAGCCAGTTGCTTGTAGTGTAAGTGATGAGTCATTTATCTGGTAATGCACTGGCAGTGAAGAATCATTACAACTATCAGTAAATTACTTAAACCAGCAAATTTTCTAAGTTTAATTATATCACTAGCATAGACAACAGCCATGTTCACTTCTTGTAAGTACAGGGAATTTTGGCCTGTCTAAATTTGCCTTAATATCTTGCTTACCCAGGCTACATTTAGTTCCCTGTGCCAGGTGTTTCCCAATGCCTAGCTGTACATTTAGGATCTCTGAACTTCTGAGGCCAATAGAATATTCACTGCATGGCTCAGACCTGGAAATTTATGTATCAATTATATTAACTTTTGGTCTGAGCTTACGAGGCAGCAGGTGACATCTGCTCAGGTGCTTGCAGCTCATGGAGTTCAATGGATCATCTAGGTGAGCTTCTCAAAGAAAGCTTATGGTGTTGTAGTCCAGAAGTATAGAAATAGTACCTTTTTTATACTTGAACCCTGTGTGCTCATAGTCCCCCATGTAAGGCACACCTTGCAGTGCAATTTTCATGCAGGACAACCCCTGCAGAATGAAACCAACTGGAGCAGTATCTTGGTGGGAAGCAATGCTCCATAGCATCATGTAGAAGTGTAGAAATACAGAAAAATTCCTCTCATTTGGGCAGTGTTCTGGTTGGAGGCCAGAATCCTGGCTAGATAGCAGTTTATACAATTTCCCAGGGGCTCTGCAGACAGAAGCACTTCTCAACCTGGCTATGGTCATAAGAAGTGGACAGACTTGTGCCCTGCATTACTTGAAATTGTGAATGAAACAAATGTACCTTGCTAGGTAGCACAGAGACAGTATGTGCAATGGATCACGTGTGGCAAGTAAGATCCTTCTGTCCTGATGTCTGCAGCCAGGTAAGGTATGACTGGCAAAGAGGAAGAACGGATAGTGTGTCAAGCTGTTAGGTGCAGTGATGATAACTTTTGGTTTGCCTAGTAATAGTAGATAGGGATGTGAGAAAGCTCTCATGTTAGAGACAACATGTGGGACAATTTCTTCCTTTATTCCTTCTGCTTTTTTCTGAAAATGTAGTCATTGGCTTTGTCTGTGAGAATGCATTTCTTTTTGAGGAAGTCAGGTATTCTTAGCTTTCCAAGCACTCACCCAAATCACAAAACCAAAAACTGAAGCTGTCTTCAACGTTTTGTGAAACATGCTTTTTTTCAGAGGGAAAACCCATGCAAAGAGATAATGCAAACACAAACTTCTTGAATCCTGATTTGCAGATAACATGTTAAACCTGATTAATGTAATGACTGCACAGATGTAGATACATACACTTAAGCTTATTTTTCAAACTATCATGGCTGCTAACTCTTGTGAAAGATTATGGTACATTTTCAATGCATCTGAGAAACATGACAAATAGTTTGTCAAGTTACTAAATTACACATCTGGATTTTGTTTTTAAACAGTCTGCTATTTAAAGTGTTGAACATCTCTTTTACAAATCTATTCACCACCTACTCAGGACCTTGAAGATATTACCTGAGGATGACTGAGAGTTTACTACCATTACCTCAAGTTAGACTCAGAGATCCAGGAAGATCAGGAAGATCCAGGCACAGAAAAATTCTTACTGCCTTATTTTTTCTTCATTCCATCAATTAAATTTATTTTGTTCCTTTTTATTGAGTCTGCTACTTAATCTCATTGCCTTGTTTAGCCACCCAAATGTCCTGTTAAGAGGCAACGAGCACTTTAAAATACATTTCCTCTTCATTATTAATTCAGAAAATGAGATTCACAAGGCCCAGAAATCTGTTCAGTTTTTCAATTTTATCTTTATCACTACATTTACTAAGATCAATAGGAGAAATAACATTGATATAGAAGCTGCATTTCATTAAAATTTTAACCTGGAATGATGACCTCCATTCTGTTTCCCATTACTGGTCTAAGTGATACTCTGTGAAATCCTCCAGTTGCTCCTCCTGAACGTTTTGTAAAACAAAATAGGTAAAGTTATATCCACAGACATTGGATGAAATAACTTGCTCTACAGTCCCACCAAAATCCATCACCTGAGGAATGAACTTGTCCAGCTGGTTCAATCTTTTCTGTCACTTGCCATATAGAGGTCCAAATTTCATTTCCTAAATCATGGCATCATAAATCAGGCTGTTTTGGAAAGGACCTTAGACGTTCATTTGGCTGAACCTTTCGCAGTACCTGAGCAGTCTCGCAAGGATCCAAAATTTGAGATGAGCTTAAATTCAAGTCATATACTGCAGCTCATCTGCAAAACATCCAGGACAGTGTGACATTCAGACCTTGAAAATGCACTTGCATTTACGAAAATAGTAAAATGGGTTTACCTGTTACTGTTACTACATCAAAGCCAAGAGATTTCAACTAGTTTGGGATTCCACAGAGTAAAGCATTCTGCAGCTGTACAGCAAGCTCTGTCAAGGGCTTGGGACGACTTATCTAAATAGAAAAGAAAGAGGAAGAGAAAAACACAGTGACTTTCAAAACGCCTTTTATCAGGCCTGTGAATGAGAAACCTGTTACTCCAATTTGTTTTCTGTGACTTCATCTCCCACATGATCTCATCAATATAAGCAGATGAAGCTAACATCTTGTCACATGAAACTTCTTCTATATGTACATTATACGTGGGTGTGCCTGTGCATGCATGTGGAGGTACACAAACACACACCAAGCTTTTTTGTTTAGATTAGTTGTTTTGCCCAAAAGCTTCGACTTTCATGAGAAACACAAATATATTGACTATCTCCTTTCGGGATAAATTGTGAGGTCTTTTTATCCTTTCTATTTCTTGTTTATTTACTGCTTCAGTAACTTCACTTGTCTTTTTGTGGTCCGTAAAATAGTAAAGAAAAAAGCAATCTAAACAACAGCACTTCAAGGGCAAGCTTGGTGCCACCTCATAGCTGCATGATTTTTGTCTTACTGTGATCTCTGTTTTTTTCAACCATGTCACACAGGCTCAAACCACTATACTGCAATTATTTACACAAACAGAGGTTACATCACTGTCCTTGCCAAGATACACAGGCATGTGAATACATAAACTACTGCCTCAGTACTTTTGAAAATGATAAAGAAATCAAGTATCTGTTTGCATGTTTGGACAATATATAACTTAAAACTCTGATTATGAGATATCAATACATAATTTCTGTAATACATAAAATACAATATATAATTTGACAATTTGTATATGCAGTTATTTACTATAGGGGAACAATGCCTAGTGTTTTAAAAGCTATAACTGGGACAGTCAGTATAGAAACTTCACATCTGTCCTGATGCAGAACTTATGTAATTGTCAGTTCTGGTTCAAACCATCACTGGAAATCTGTTTGGCGTGTGATGACAGGAAAACTATTTTCAAGTTGTGTAAGGATAACGACATTCTTGATCCCCTTCCATCTGCTCTCTCTCATCTCAGCTTGTCACCCTGCCCCTCATCCTTCACCTGAGCTTGAGCAAAGGTGGATTTGTACATATGGGTTTTGAAGGGCCCACATAGACACTAATGAGCTGAAAGTGCACAGAATCCCTCAGCTACAGAAGATGTTTGTTCAACCATTCAATATAATGCTCTAGTAAGTGTTTAAGGATTTACTTAATTACCAATTACTGTATCATCAGGAACTCTTTAAGGTTGTTTTTTCTATTAGTGCATCCCCAAGGTGAGACCAAGGGCCTGCATTTTTAGAGGTCTTACTCTGCTCCAAATATCTTTGACAACTTCATTCCTTTTCCAAAGAGGTGTTTGGAAGCAGGATTCCTGCAGATGTGGTCCACCACAACAATCTCCAGAAAAATATCAGATTTTTCTGCCCTGAGCTGTGTAACCCTGTTCCTACAGCAGAGACTTGCCACCTGCAGTACCAGCAGCGGGGATGCAGGTTTGTGTGGCTCACTGCCACTGATGGCAACCAACAATCTACCAGGCTGTGGGAGAGCTGGCCCAGGTCTGCCAAAACCCGTGGGAGGAGATGCCTAGCCACCTCTCAGCAGACTCGTGCTCAGGGAGCCCTGATTGCTTGCACATGCACATACTCAGGCATGCGTTTGGAGCATTTTTCTCCTGAATTCTTTCTGTTGCTGTGGCTCTCCACCAAATGAAGCTCCCTAACTTTGTTCGAAAGGAAGTGCTGGCAGTAAAGTAGCCAACATCTACCAGAATTCCTTGTAGAATTTTATGTGTAATTGGTAAATTGGAGACATGTACAAAGCAAGCTTCTGTTTTGTTTCAATATGACTTTAAATTTTGAGAAATTTTTATGCAATTATCATAAAGTACAGCTCCCAGCACAAAACATAGCAATGACCATGAAACTTTGCAGGACCCTGTGCTCCTGAGCTACACTGTTTTGCATTTGTTTGCCATCTATTTGAAAACAAGAACCCCTACAGCAATTTTTTTTCATTTTGTTGATGGAAATTGCATAGTTATTCATATATGCATAGTCCAGTATCTCTTCTGATGGCAAACTACTGTCATGCAGGAGCTGCGAGAAAAATTAGGTTTGACACTTTGCCGTATTCTGAAGCTGACAAAAAATAAAAGACCTGTGAGGCTTTTTGAAGCAATAGCAAACGACCATAAATTACTAAAATGGACATGCGAACTGAAACTCCAGGTGTAAAAGCTGAGTTTGAATATCATGCCCACATAAACACATGCTCCAAAGGCCATGCTCCAGCCCCTCAAGAGTGGAAATTTGGGCTGAAATAGTATTGTATTGAAGCTCCTGCTATTTAGATTTAGCGAGTGTGACTTCCGCCACATGGTTGATGACTTATGTGATTTTTGGCTGATGGCTTCTGCTTTTGAGGTACTGCTGCTTTCTGTGCCTGAGAGGTCTGTTCTGCAGAGACAAGTACATTTAACAAGGGGCTGTTACAATCTGCAGCAGTATATAGATATTGTGTAGATCCTATTTCTAATAGAATTGAAAATGTTTCATGTGGAAGTTGCTTATTGTAGAGAAACATTTGTACTCTGAGCAGTGGTCTAGACACAGGTGTATATGAATTCAGGTGTATCTCCACGTAAAGTGGATTTAGATACCAGTATTACATCTTGTAGTTAAAAGGAAAGTTGCTGTTTCTTGTGCTGTCATTCTCTTTTCAGATTTAGAAAATATCAGCAGGAAATGTTAATCAGCTTAGCCATCTGAGAATTTTACATCAAAATTATGCTTTTCAGAAAATGTCAGCAATCTTTCACACTTTTTTTAAATTAAAAAATAAATTTTTTTATGATTCACATTGAAATTCAGTTTTACTACAAAGGGATTATTTTCTGGTCATCCACAGCATGCAATGTTTTATTTTGTTTAAATTTTATTTTAAAAATCTGTATCAAAAGTAACCACTCTACAACTGGGAATGACACTAGAAATGGACAGTAAAACCTCAAACAAAAACCAGAAAGACAGTTAGAATGTCACTTAAAAATCACTAGCTTTTTTTTAAAAATAAGCACTACATATGTAGAGGAAAAACTGGTATTTTCTACTAAGCTGTTGTTATTAGGAGTTACAGTGATGGCTTACAGAGCTTTTTTTCCTAAGTCTGAGAAATATGTGTCAAGTTTTGTTGAGATTGTTGCACTATTGAATTACAGGATGATAAAAGTAGAAAAATTTGGTTTTGAAAAGCTTTTATAAGACAGAGAGTTTAAGAACACAGCCACTTGTGTGGTCCAGAAGATTCCTTTTATAGCTGTAGAAGCTGAAGATTTAGAAAGAGACTGAGTGTTTAGACATCATATTACATATTTTTTAGTGGGAAACAGTTCACGTTTTTGCCCTGTAGATCTCTAATCAAGGACAGGCTGGACTGAGGATGAAACAGCTCTGGAAATATATAGCAATTAAATAATAATAGAAAGGGTTAAAGCCAGTGCTGTAGGTCAACTGTAATGCAACTATCAGTCAAATAAGATGATAGTAATAATACACTTTTCCTTTATATATTACAGCCTCTTCCCACAAAACCTCTTTAAAAATCTTTCTAATATTAGGCCCTTAACATTGCCAGTTGGTTCCTGTGTTTGCTTAGTAACAAATCTTCCTGGGACTATGCTGCCTGTCTAGCTGACTGTTCACTACCTCACTACGACTTGCTGTCATCATATTTTCCCATTTCAGGTCAGGGGAACTATAAGTGAATGTACTGGTGACTTCAGTGAAACTTCTACTCTGAATAAAGGCTATGGAGGATACACAAGTCAGTGAACAGATTGCCCAGGAAGGTTGTGGATTCTCTGTCTTTGGATAAACACAAACCCAAACTCTGCGTGGCCCCAGCAGACTCTTCTTGGTGACCCTGCTGTGAGCAGGAGGCCCCTTCCAATCTCAACCATTTTGTGACTCAGCAGAGATGCCTTGGCCTTCACAGCTCTGAAGGAAATTGAGTGACTCTGGAAATAAATGCCAGCATCTTGGTTGTCTCTTGCTGAGCTGAATAAATCAGAAAGGCACTGACAGGCTGAAACTGCAGATTGTATGTAATGGGACACAGCTTTCAAAAAAGCTGAATGTATGATTGTGGACAACATATCAGGAAGCTGTTCGATATTTTATCAAATCCCTGTCACGTCAATGGCTTGTCTTAACTTTCATGGTCCTAAATTTCTCATCAGGAACTTAACAAGACAGCATTTTTCTTTTGTGACTATGATTACATATATATATATATATATATATATATATGTATGTAATATAAATCACATAGCCCACATTTGGTGTAATGTAATGAACCTTAATAGGTGACTCTTACGGTACTATACAACACACAGTTCTTTTTAAATGAGAATTTCAAGTGGCAGTACTCTTCAAGGTGTATAGTAAAAAAGAACACCAAGATGCTCAGGTTGTGTTTGTGGTGACTGCTTAGTTAAATGGTTTCATCTGAATTATCATTTAAACACCCTGATTCCCAAGTGCATGGCTCCACAGCAGAACTGTCTCCTCTGGTCTTAAAAAATAAAATGATGTAATAAAGCCTTTCCATCAGCTGTTGTATTATAATGGTTTGAAGAAAACATTTTCTCTTTCTTTTTAAGAACAGCTAATGCAGAGATCTGATTTGAAATGAATAGCACTTTGCACATTGAATCAGAGGCTGCACTGCATGGTCAAGAAGACACAAAAATAATAAAAGAGCCTTTCTTAGCAATGAAAAGTGAACATTTAGGTCTCGAACAGCTACTGTGAGTCCTCCTGCAGAACAAGTGTTGCATAGAGTTCTCAGAGTTCTCTGTAATTCCAAGACATAGGCATTTCACAAGACACACCTTGTGCTTCTAGTTTAAGGAAATTGTCAGGAAATCAGTGAATTAAAAGTATAGTTTTTGTGTAAAATGAAATTCTGATGAAGATTGTATCAGCAGCAATTTTAATTGATGAAAACAGTGAAATGAGAGCAGAAAAATCTGTCTTACTCCTAACATAATAAACAACCCAATAAATACTTAAAAACAATAGGCTGTCCTCAAACTGTAGTTATCAGATCTTAGCAACCAAAAGAAAAGTACAGATGGTGTTGGAAAGTATCCTGTGAAGGAAGCCTTATCTGCTGCCAACCCCAGGCTGTAGTGACTCTTAAGTCTGAAAGTGAGTATATTTCAAGCTCTGCCAAGATTTTGCAGCAAATTAAAATGGAACAACTGAATATATTTGTCAGTATCAGAACACTCAAGCACTTGGACGATCTCTATGTTGTGTGAATTTTCTAACTGGTATGTGGAATTTGGCTGCTGTTACATGGAGTGGTTTAAGGGTTGTTTTCTGGATTTAGTCCAGTTATAGGCAAGGCTGCTGCTGCTCTAAATCTTGGAGTGTTACGAAAGAATATCTGCTAAGCTGACTACACCAGCAGGGGAAAATGAAGAGCTTTAATCATGGAAGCTCTTCTCCAGCTAAACAGCAGCAGCAATGGTATGAACAGCTGTAGCAACCCTGACAAAGCTGCTACTGAGTTGTCTTCATATTCCCATTAACCCTATGCCCTCCAGTCACTCCATTCTCCCATCTTGCTAATGCTCATAAAGATCAGAATACTCCCACGTTTCCAGTATTTAGACAGTGTAAATGGGTGAAATGTGAAGGCCAGTGGGAGTTTTGTCATTGCTATCCAGCCGTACCCCAGTGGTGATGATGTTTAGTTCAGCTTGGGATGAATCTGGCACAGGAGCAGGTGCACAGCCTACTGCCCAACCACTCAGGTCTCAGAGCCTTACCAGCACGACAGGTTACACAGCAGATCCTGATATGAATCACACAATGCCGTGGCCCTGTGCACAACAGAAGTAGGCAGAATGGGAACATAACTGTGCCCCCTACTTCAAGGCCAGAGCTCTTTCAAAGCTGCCTGCAGGTGGCTGGGATTCTAAGTTCCCCACCTCACTTTGTGGGTCATCCACTGGCAATGCTTTCAGATCAACAGAACACCATTGTGCAGAACCCCGCCCATCTCCTCTTGGTCATCCTCACCATGGAAAGGTGCAGTATAGCTCCTGTGCTGGCTTGCACAACCATAAGGCTCAGTCTGGTGCCTGGCTAAGGAAAACAGTCCAGCAGGAGTGTAGTTGAGCATCTTCTGTGCTCCGGCTCCTCTTGTGGTCACGTTTATACTTCACCAAGAAGCTTCACCTTTATGTGGGTTAGCTTATTCTGCCAAAGGGGACTCGAAATCACAGTGTCTTCTCAAGACTAGCAAGTTTTCTGGACAAGCTCTCTATATGAAGCACACAAGGTGGAGAGTGTGGAGATCTAACTAACCTCACTGGATAAAAACTAGCGTGAGTAACCAGAGGAAGTATTTTCTCTGCACATTAGTATTTGGTGGCTTAGCCAGACTTGGTGCATATTGCTAAGGGACTTCACAGTCTAAAAATTCATGAATAAAATGATTCATTGGAAATTTAGGGTTGGAGGCACTTTACAGCATTCTTATGACAAGGCAAATAATTTAGATATAAGCCGAAATGCTGAAAAAAAATTCAAAAAAATACCTTCTAGGACTCAAACCTGTCCTAAATTTTGCTGTGTGACACATTGTTGAGGGTCATTCTCTTAGCCAGTTTTTCTGGAATATCACAGCTTACTGACAACGACTTTGCTCTTGTAAACCACTTCTGAACTTGAGTAGTGAAACAATCTTTTAAAGAAACTAATGACTACTTTCTAGGAAATTGCTTTGTTATTTTTGTAACCATTATTTTTCATTAAATGATCACATTACTTCAAAATATTGCAGTTTCCCACTGCCCATATAAACAGAAGAATGAATTTTCCCTCCTCTAGTTGAAATTATTTTTTTTAAATTTCCCAACAGAATAATAAATTTATCACTTTTTAAATACTCAGATTTAATAAAGTGCCTCTCTAGTGGGATCTAACAGATGTAATGTAATATCAGAAATATTCCTCTGTGTGTGATATCCAGATGAAATAGTTGTTAATCTGACACATATTTGTATGAATTCAGTATTTTTAAAAAGATCTATATGATTAAACACCCTTCCATT
>VZRQ01006897.1:104655-116002 GCA_013397975.1 Machaerirhynchus nigripectus
ATCCATGAAGTTGTAGTACCAGTGCATAAGCTTTATACAGATCCTTCTGTGCATGACAGAATGCTCTTTTTCCATATAATAAATGATGACTCTAAAAACATCACATTTTCTAGCAACTGACCCCATCCCTTGACACTGGGAAAACCCCCTGTGTTTTGGAAAAGTGCGTAAGATGAAATAATGATTTATTCTTAGAAATCTGATGACGTGCTTCAAGAAGCTTAAAAAAAAAAATCTAGCAGTGATGCTTTGTCAGCAGGAATGTAGGAGGGCTTTTGTGTTCCTAGGGAGGTTAAAGCCATTCTTTCCTCTCTACTTAAAAAAAAAAAAAAAAAAAAAGTGGGACGCAAACCAAAAATTGAACCAACCCCCCAAGCTTTCTAGTCACTGCAACACAGTCATGCACATGCCGAGCAAACATGAACACAGCTGTTACAGCTCTGCTGTGTAAGAGAAAAACATCCCACATCTGTACATTTGTTTACACAGTTTCTGACATTTGGCCAGGCCACGCAGCTCTCAGCTGAAGTGAAACACAAAACCCGTATGCTGCTGGCACGCTCAGGATGAGCAGCTGAGACGCCCCGAGCTGGCATCCCTGTGCCTCACGAGTGAAGACAGAGAACTGAGACCCATTTAAGCCATGGTCGTCTCAGCGCGGCATCTCCCAGTCCAGTGTCCAGCAGCCCCTGCGCTTTCTCTCTCCAGGGTGTTGCTGACGAGGGAGCGACGTGGGAGATCGGGGAGGCCACAGCCGAGCTGCCTGCAGGAGGGGCTTGGGGCCCTGAGAAAGGAGCCGGGGACTCAGGAGATGCCCTCAGCTGCATCCCGGGGGCTGGCAGGGGTCCCACCTGGATCTGCAGGAGAACTTACCTCACTGCCTGCACGCAGGGGTGCTGCTCACACAGAGGCCCTGGGGACTTGGGTGTGTTTTACTGCTGCACAAACCTGACCAGTGTTACCCATTAAAGAAAGGGGCTTCCAGCAACTCAGCTTCGAATGATTTCACTGTTTATTTCTGATGCCTTTTCTGAGATACCCTAATTTTGAAGTAGCGTAAAATGGAGACTTATGATTTCACTGGGTGCAGTTTCAGGATCCCTCAAAATTTTCCAGAGAATATTGAGAGAATATAAACCTATTGGCTGCAGAAATGACATCCTTAACTCCTTTCTTTGGGAACCGTAGAATTAGTCTCCAGGTCCCCAGGGCCCAGAAGCATGAATTCTAAATGTTGCTAGAAAACAATAGCAAATCTATTTCTGCAAATTATTACAACTTCTCATTCATTTTAATTTGTGTCCATATGTTAGAAAAAATGTGAAAACAAACTTGATTATATCTAGATCTAAGAAGTTTCAGCTACTTGCTATAACATCAGGGTTCAGTTATTTTATTCCTGGACACTGTTCAGAAAGAGGTAAAATCAACATCCACTTGGTGGAATTTGTTTGCTTTTCTGTTCATCTCTCCATGTTTTTCCAGTCCATCTAGATTTCCACAGGAAAACAGTATTTGTTTTCTTTTGGAAGTTGACAGAAAGTGCAACATGTTACCCATAAAATTAGAGGAGGCCTTATGTGTTGCTGTTTGCCTGAGCTTCATGACAATTAGCTGTGAGTAGATTGGACCTATATGCTGTTTCCACATGCATACCATCTCTCCCTCCCTCTTCAAATAAGCTAAATTCAGAAATAATAATGAAAAATATCTTAACAAAAGTGATCTACCTTTAATTTTTCTTTCCCCTCAGATTTGTTTCTGATCCTGTAGGCTTTGATCTAACTTGCAGGAAAAGGAATGTATAGATCAAAGCAAAATCTGCAATGACATTCTAGTAACATAATGTGTCAACAGGTCACACTGGGCATACAAGCAAAAGGATTGAATTTGAATATGATTTTAAAACTTGTTGATGTGAATATGTAACAATATGCTCACATAAACATGTTTTTGCTCAATTCTAAGCCACTTTGAGCTAATTTAGAATTACTCTGGAGACTGTGATGCAGTAGATCAGATTCTTAAAGTTTAAATGACATTTAAATTTTAAGTTTAAATGTAATTTAAATTTGAATGACATAATGGTGACCAAGTGGTAGCAGTGATTAATATCTAAATTAATGTAGACAAAAACTGTAGCTGAGATGCCAAGTATGTTAAACCTTTGAAAAGAAACAATGTAAAAACTTGTCTGGAATGTGGTGATTTCACCCACCCCTGGGTCAGAGCCTACAAACAGTTACAGATGTAGAAATCTGTTCATAGCTATACAACAAAGCACTCATCTGACCACAGACAAGTTCAGACTTGGCATGAGGGAGTGCAGAACTAATTTAACCAAATGGAGGTGCACCAAGGATGCAGAAAGGTCCTTGGCTGAGTGTACTCCAGCTAGCAAAGCTGTGTTCACTCACAGACAGGTTTTGCTGATCTCACTCTTGGTCTTTATGCCCTGGCATCTCACTGTATTTGGTGGATAAAGTAGAAGTGTCACACTGAGATCTATCCTGTGGACTGAGTAGGTTTCCAGTGGCTGGGTCTGGGAGAAGGCACACCCGAGAGCACAGCCTGGGAGAGAGGCACAGAAATGATGTAGTCTGTTTAAGCCTCTGATAAAAACATCTGACAGAATATAAATATGCAGGTAGATCTCAGGGCAATAAATTTATGTTCTTTGTAATTGAAATAAATTCACAAAAACCTTGTTAATGGTGTTTTTAATTTCATTTAGTGTATTTTGCAGCATCAATAAACATTCTACTTCAGTGCTCAATAAGGAAATTAATAAGAATATTGGATGTGAAAATGACAGAAGAATCTGAAATAGTTTGGTGATTGTGCTTGTCATTCCTGACTTAGTGCATGTCTGTTGAAGAAAAAAATGATATCCATATTCTGAGATTTTTGAAAATCTGAGAAATGGCTGAGAATATACACAGTATATGCAAGCATTACATTTGTCATTCTAGTTCACAACTCAGAGGTAAAAGCCTTCATCATCTGGACACAGGTTATCAGGGGAGGAGCTATGTGGCTTTGATTCCACTGTTATTCTATGAGACTTACTCTAAGTGCACTAAGAATGAAAAAGTAAGATTTACATAATTCTTGTTTCCTCTGTTCAGAGAAAGAGCTAGTGGCTCCCCATGGAAGTGACTCACTTCGACACTGTATCCTGCCATATCCTCAGTGGGGCCCCCTGCAGGGTGGGCTGCGTGTTAGAGCCTTCTTACACTCTGCAAAGAAATAAATAGCAAAATGTGGGAAATTGTTCTGTGAAATATCATCTTCAGTGACTTCCAGGAACTCCTCAACTGCATCATGTTGAGGTAGGGCTGAACAGAGATGAGCACTGTGCCCTCTGTCAGGGCCTTGACTGTGTCCCCCCAGCAGCGGCCAAAAGCCACTCCACCAAAATGATGCAGATGTCGACAGCTCTCCTTTAACACTTCACAGTTTCAGAGTTTGGCTTAGATGTCCTTTTGTATCACTTCTCAAAAGGTCAGTACAAGATCTGGTAAGGAGAAACAAAGAAAAGGTTTTAGTGTCAGAAAAAAGACAATAATCACTAAGCAAACCAAGGACCTTAACTGTCCAAAACTGTTAAACAGTGAATATTTGATCTGGAAAACATATAGGGTACATTCTACTGTCTCCCTCATGGAGACAGCAGTCCTGAGAGTTATGGTTTTGTATCCTCACTGCAAGTATGGATATCTAAAATATGTTATTTGCCTGTGGTACGCATACTGAGAAGAGATTCATTCCTACAACTGTCAACACATTTCAAAGTTTAGTGCTTATACTTGCAGTACTAAGGATGTAATGAAAATTGACGGAATATAAGGAATGTGAAGCCTTTTTGCTTCTTTGAGGTTAATGGCAGAAGGATAGGCTGAAAGACAAGATGGTTGAAGTTGTTCAACAGGAATGAAAGGTCCAGCTTATCACAAAGAGTCCTCTGGCTCACATATGCACTTGGAACTGAAGAGTGCTGCTTTAGCTTAATTTTCTTATGTCTTTTAAGTCTGTAGCCCTTGCTTTTCCACTTAAAGAAGAACACTGTAAACATTTTGCTTTTTAAGTTATATGCCCCTGATGAAGCAAGTATATGACTGTTTAGCTTTTTAAATTGTTATTTCAAACCTTAGTTATGGAACTTCACTGAAATAAACAAAGAGAGTTCAACAGATAAGCAGTCTTTTCTTCTTGCTGTAAAATCATTTAATCAAATTCACTGCATCAAAAGTGTTTCAGTAGCAGCACCTGATTTTACGGATGCAATATTAAGCTTTTGCTGTTAGAATGTAGAAGTGCAACTCATCTAAACAGGCTGGAGCTGTGTGGTCTGTCAGCAGTGGGTTTGACCCCAAGGTTCATTACTGACATTGTGAACTCCTGATGTGAGGAACTATCTTTCTGTTTGTTTGAGAGATCCTTCCGCTTCTTTGTAAATAATAAATAAAATCGAACTTGAAGCCTGAGGGAAGAGGAATACTGATTGTGATAGAGAGGGACTTTGTACAAATACAGAAAACCCTCACTTCAGCTGCCTTACAGGGACTTAGAAATTAAAAAATAGTTGAAGTATTTATTATGTATATTGGTCTTTAAATAAAGCTTTGAACAGTGATCTCTGGAGGTACTTCAGCTTGGGTGCCCCAGACAATTCACTGATGGGTGGTCCTGGAGATCTGAATGTATTTATCAAGTTTTGGGTAAATGCAACGAAGGACATAAAGTAGAAGAACCTCTTTGGTCCGTTTTCCAGATGCGCTTGGGAGAGGATTTACTGTGAAGGGTCTGGAGATGGGTGTCTCACTGCTACCTTCTGGCAGTGTGTCTCACCATGATGTGATGCCAATGAAACCATCACCTCTCGGAGTACCATGACCATTCTGGCACCTTTCCACCTGAGACAGCTGACCCACATGCAAACCCACCTTACAAAGACAAATCAAACAGCCCAAAATTTGCCTTGACTCATCAATGCCAAAGAGCTAAGAAGTGCAGTTTTTAGGAATTAAGTACCATTGGTCACATTCGCAAGTAATTGGTGGGATTTTTACTATAAACTAAAATAGAATGAGGAAAATAATAGTCTTTATCAGGAAATGAAGGTTTAGGTTCTTGAACCAGAACACACACATTTGGTGAATAACCTAGCCAAAAAGTCCTTGTCTGTCCCATTTGTAGTACCAGTTCCAAGACATTAGCAGTCTAGGCAAGCATCACTCTCTCTTGGAGCAGCCTGAGAATATGGCTAAACCTGAGCTTCAGCAGTGGTGAATACAAGCAGAGCACAAAACAATGACTTCACAGGACTGATCTTGTTTGAATAGTCATTAAATAAATGTACAAATGTCATTATACAATCAAATTATTGGTGGGAATTTGCAAGAGCCCTCCTGCTGCAGAAGTTTTCAGATGATGATAATCAGAGTGTCTCTTTCAGCACACATCAACACAATGCTAAGAATTATATACAGGGGAAATCCCGCAGGGACAGAAGTAATTCTAATTTATTCCCACAGAAAATGTTAAGAAGAAACGTGTTTCCTTTAAGGACCTCTGGAATAATGTATAGAGTTAATTGCTTTAGGACAGATAGAAAAGTTGATGCATTTGCAACTGAGAAGACAAGGACTACTAGGGGATTTCAGGTCCTTCCATGAGTTTTTTTAATCTTTGAAATTACATGTTAATTTAGAAAATATGTTAATTATCTTATTTCAATTTATCTAATCTCAGGAAAGCTCTGAAAGCCACCAAGATTTTGTGTCAGTACATTCCTACTGCCAGAAGTGTTACTTTGGGCTCTCTGAGTGTTGTAGAGCTGTGCTAAGAGAGACACAGGACTTCCTTTCAGGTTATCTAATCTGATACTGCTTTTCTGCATGAGTGTTTTATAGATTCAGCTTTGAAGGCCCAGGGAAAAAAGAGTTCTGTCTTTTAGGGATATAAATGTCAGTGAAGACTGGATGAATCAGAAAAATAAGTGTGTACTTAGATGTACAATGATGAATGAAATATATTCATTATTATTGGAAAGAAATTGTCAATGAATCACCAGTATGGTGACGGTGATGGTTGATTTACTACAGAGCTGACTCAATTGTATATTGTCAGGCAGGTGATAGCTCTAACTACTTATTTTCTAATAATGCAAAAATAGTTATTGTAGGTCCAAGTGAAAAAAGCAACTGCTTTTTTGACAAAAATCCCCCAACTTGCTCATAACATGTGTTTCATTACTCATCATCTGCTCAAATCATCTGCCTTCCAGTGCTTGTAATATTGGTTGAGAAAAAGTAACCTTTTCCACCACCCTGCAGGACAGACAAGGTTTTAAAACAAATCCTTCTATTAAAAAAAGATGCTTCAATAGAAGAACCATTTTTTCTTTGTAGAGATCATTTCAGAGAAGAATGGAACGTACATTACTGTGAGTGGAATAAGAATCATGTGCTTCCCAAAAAAATAAGGACCATCCAGAATACATTATTAGTAAAAGATCAACAAGACCAAGCAATTTAATCAGAGAATTTAGCTCCTTTTGCTGAAATGTCCAAGAACTGATTTTTCTCAAACTTATTTATCTGATTTCTGTGCTGTTTACTTTATGGATTACACATAATTAAGTTAAATCTTATCCATTTTGCTCAGTTGTTATGAAACAGTGAAATTATAGCAGAAACATTGTTTCTGTTCCCAGATGTGACAGCATTTCTGATACCAATTATTAAATTCAGTTTTTGGTTAAACATGCAAAAAAGCAATCTTACTTATGAACTATAATGGGAATAGCTCATATAAAGAGAACTCCCAATGTGTAAAAACTGGTAGGCTTTCTTTTTGAGTTGAAATCTACATAAAACAGAATTTTTCATTTCAGATAGGAGGAAGGGTGTGTGTGAATTGTTCAGTTTTTTGTTTGGAGGGGTGGAAGCAAATTAATTCTGTAGCAGTCACAACAGCATTTTGGAACACCATTTCGCCAAAAAAGAATTGTGTTATTTGATTGACAAATATGTACTTCCACAGGTATTCATATTTCAAATAGTCATCTAGAAAAATTGGCTCTATATTTAAGTATTTTTAAGCTGAACTAGTTGCTTTTACTCTCCCATGCTATTTGTTGAAAATTCTCTCCACTTCCATTTGGTCAAAGAATACAAAAATTAAAAAAACCACCAAGCCACCAACCCAAGCCTTTCATGTCTTCAAGACTGCACTGTGCCTGCAAAAAGGCAGAGCGAAACAACACAGTTCATTCAATTCCCCAGGGTGCATGCAGTACGTGTAGTTGATTTTGTACTTGCATTGCCAGGGAATAGGGAGTTCACTGAGTGTCTCCTGACTTATGAATATCACTGCACTCCAAGCTCAAAGGAAGTTGTTTATGACCAAAATATATAGGCACTTAAATCTTTGTGTCCATGATACTCAGAAGGAGAAATCTGGGAATGAGAAGCTGATACAGAACATTGGTTACAGTAATAATAAGAGATCATACTGTGGTTTTGTGGTCTGGTGCAGGCAGAATGTCTTCTGTGAACTTCATAGCTTCCCTCCTTCATTTTTCCTGTACGTGAAGTGGGAACAATGTCTCACTGCTTCAAAAGAGAATGGAAGAACCAGCAGGGTGTTTATAAAGCACTGTAGAAGAAACAGAGACAGCCAATAGAAAGCCAAGTTAAATAACTGTACTGACAATGAAATAGAAATCTTTAGGAAGAAGTCCAAGAAAAAACCTCTGGCAAAGGAGGAATGGGAGGTCTGATAGAAAGAACAGAAAAACAGGATTATTGGTTTGTTTTTCCCTCTGTAGATCAAACCGACATGCCAGATACAATGCAATCTGTTGTTTGTGCAGGAAAAATTGAGGGAAGAAAGACTGGGAACATCCAAATTAAAGAGTGTTGTAAAAATTAGCTGTGCTGTGCCAAGAAGTAGATGGGGTGTGTGGATGGAAGCACAGGGGTACATAGGAGGATCTGGTGTTGAGCTCCACCAGTCTCCCAGGGCAGGGATACTGTGAGAGAGGATCCAGGCTGGGCTGCTATGCTCATGGGCGGTTGGAAATAGCTTTTTGAGTCTCTACAGGGAATTGAAAAAACGTGGCAAAATGTCTAACATCAGCTCAACTTCACAATATAGTGGGGCAGCAGTGAAATGAGCTTTCAGAGAGTGTAGAGACTTGATTTTTTTCATATTGTCTTCTTCCCAGGCTCCCTGTTAACACGGTGTGGGTGGTTGGTGGAAAGGCCGCCATGTTATTCCTGAAAGTGCCCCTAGCAAGGGATAGCTCTGGTGGTGTTGCTTGGCACACTCGCAGGCCGGCTCTCGCACCCGTGCCGATGGAGGCACAAAGCACATGCTCACACTGAGCTGGAGAGCTCATGTGTCACCAGAGGCAAAGAGTCAGGAGGCGGCTCTTCATATAGAGTTCCAGGGGGTTTATGGCCAAACCACAACGAAGGTATCCCTGGACAAAAGAGACTGCCCTGAGGGCCGTGACAAACTTATAAAGGGGTACAGAAGGGAGGCGGGGTAATACAAAAACAACCAATGGGGAGAAGGAAGGGTGGAGTGGGGACTGGATTACAAGCTTTTAAGGGATAAAAGGGGCGTATGGCCACTGGCCAACCAGACAGACCGAATCTACATAGAACCACAAGGCCTGATGGAGGAGGCTTTTCCTACCCTAACTCAGGGTGATCTTAGAGTTTGGAGCAAGCCCACCAGCAAGTTTGTCCTGTACTTGAGATCTTTGGCCCTTTGGCCATCACAGCTGCTGGCTCAGCTGCTGCAACATGCTGTTATTTTTAGTTAAATTTCAGCTTCCCTCTTTCCCTCGTTTCTTACATTTCTTCATTTCTTTTCTACTGTCTTAGTGTTCTTCTGTCCTGTTCCTCTTTTTTCTCTTTTCTCCATTCACTTATTTCTTCCTTGCATTCCACAGTGTAACTATGCACTGATTTTTGTGAAGTCTTGCTGTGTCTTGTTTCTTCAGTAAATGATAGCAGTGACAGCTTTTCAGTGTTGGTGCTCTTCTCCAGTTCTCTTGACTAGAGGTAATGTTCCTATTTAGAGAACCAAAACCAAACTGATGACCCAAAACTTACAGCTACATACAAACAGAGACTTCATTAGCAAAAAATTGACAATTAATGTAAGACAAAATCAACAAATCAATATTGTCAGACAGTGAATTACAAGGCAGAAGATCCTGCCTGATAAGCCAAAGACTTAGTAACTTAGCTGTAAGAAAGATGTAGTCTTTTGTAGATGTTACAGTCAAGAGGACAGGTGATGAGACTGAGCTGAGCAGAACCCCTAGGAGATGTAAAGAGCAACAAAACATGAAGCAATGTCCAAGTCCTGGGCATAGAGTAAATTTCCATCATGGTGGCTAGAATGGGGCCATGTTTTGCACTTGTGCTAAAAACAGTATTGATAACACAACGATATTGTAGTTTTTGCTGAGCAGCACTTGCACATCATCAAGGCTTTTTCTACTCCTCACACCACCCTGGCAGCGAGGAGGCTGGGGGTGCACTAGGAGTTGTGAGGGAACACAGCCAGTACAGCTGAGCCCAGCTCACCACAAGGATTTCCCATATTATATGACATCATATAATTCAGCAAATAAAGCTGGGGGAAGAGGGAGGAAGGATGGTGCATTTGGAGTAATGTCATTTCCCAAATCACCACTGTGCATGCTTGAGCCCTGCTTTCCTGGGAATGGGTGAACAACTGCCTGTCCATTGGAAGTGGTGACCGAATTCCTTGTTTTGCTTTACCTGGGTGTGTGGCTTTTGGTTACCTAGCAAAGTGTCTTTGCTTCTACCCATGAGTTTTCTCAGTTCTTTTCTTCTGATTCACTCCCTAGTCCCTCTGGTGAGGGAGTGAATGGGCAGATGAATGGGTCTTAATTGCCAGCTGGATTTAAATGATGATAACCAGAACAAGCAGAAAAGGGCATGTGTTGAAGATCCATAATGGAGCTCTCTAGGACCACTGGGAGTGATAAGATGTGGGAGTTGGTCTTGTCATACTGAATGGGAGACAAAGAGGCCTATAGAAGGCCTGTGAAAAGGAAGGTGGGTAACTTATCTCCTATGTGTTAGAGAGGGAGGAGCCAGCAGTGACATGGCTGAAATGATTTAGCTAGGTGGGTAACCCATTTCAAGCTTTTTTCTTCTTATNCTAAAAACAGTATTGATAACACAACGATATTGTAGTTTTTGCTGAGCAGCACTTGCACATCATCAAGGCTTTTTCTACTCCTCACACCACCCTGGCAGCGAGGAGGCTGGGGGTGCACTAGGAGTTGTGAGGGAACACAGCCAGTACAGCTGAGCCCAGCTCACCACAAGGATTTCCCATATTATATGACATCATATAATTCAGCAAATAAAGCTGGGGGAAGAGGGAGGAAGGATGGTGCATTTGGAGTAATGTCATTTCCCAAATCACCACTGTGCATGCTTGAGCCCTGCTTTCCTGGGAATGGGTGAACAACTGCCTGTCCATTGGAAGTGGTGACCGAATTCCTTGTTTTGCTTTACCTGGGTGTGTGGCTTTTGGTTACCTAGCAAAGTGTCTTTGCTTCTACCCATGAGTTTTCTCAGTTCTTTTCTTCTGATTCACTCCCTAGTCCCTCTGGTGAGGGAGTGAATGGGCAGATGAATGGGTCTTAATTGCCAGCTGGATTTAAATGATGATAACCAGAACAAGCAGAAAAGGGCATGTGTTGAAGATCCATAATGGAGCTCTCTAGGACCACTGGGAGTGATAAGATGTGGGAGTTGGTCTTGTCATACTGAATGGGAGACAAAGAGGCCTATAGAAGGCCTGTGAAAAGGAAGGTGGGTAACTTATCTCCTATGTGTTAGAGAGGGAGGAGCCAGCAGTGACATGGCTGAAATGATTTAGCTAGGTGGGTAACCCATTTCAAGCTTTTTTCTTCTTATAGTTTAAGCAACTTCAAAAAAGAAAAAAGAGAAGAACACTTGGATTCACATCCCAACAGTGTTTCAAACTGATGGCTAAAGTTAGCATTGAGTCTTGTGCGACTCATAATAGAATCACACAATCACAAAATCACAGAATATCCAGAGATGGAAGGGACAAAGAGGGATCATCAAGTCCAGATCCTGGCCCTGCATAGCAACATCCCCAAGAGTCACACAACGTGCCTGAGAGTGTTGTCCAGATTCTTCTTGAATTCTGTCAGGCTTGGTGCTGTGACCACTTCCCTGGGAAGTCTGTTCCGGTGACCCACCACCCTCTGGTGGAAAAAGAACCTTTTTCTAATACCCAACCTAAACCTCCCCTG
>VZRQ01006897.1:118653-147931 GCA_013397975.1 Machaerirhynchus nigripectus
CTTTGTTGCCCAAGGACTTCGGAGTTGTGATGAGGCTTGGGAGCTGCTGGATGGGTTCCTGAACTTGAGAACCCCTCTGTACAGCTCGATCTAACTCTCTGGTCTTTCTTCCAGTCCCTGCCGCTTCAAAATGAAGACATAATTGTAAAAGTTTCAATGTAGACTTGCACTTGGATACAGGTTTTCCCTGAGTACAAAGAGGACAAAGAAGACAAGCAAAATCTCTGCCTTCATCTGAAGCTAATAATACAGATCATACAGATGGAAAAGAGTTTTAGGCAACTTGTCTAGAAAAGGTCCTCACAAGATAATATATCTGTTTCTGGGCCACTTGTCTCCAAGACTTTTTTGCAAGAATGTGGCAAGCCCTTTTCCAGTGTTCTCAGGGACAAAGAGTGTAAAGTATCAGATTCCAAATTCCATTTCAGTGCAAAGTCCCTGCTAAGAACCCAGTCTACATCTACTGACCTATTCCATTCAGCTCAAGGTAATGTCCCCATCATATCAATCAATCTTTTAACTTTTTTTTAGTAATTGGTATCACTGAACTGATAGATTAAAAGGTGTCAGGTCAGCCTGAGTACACATATAGTAAGCTTCACAATTCCTGTCATCTCATCTTCTAAAGTATAGTAGCTTTGGTGAAATTGTTATTCTAATTCTGTCAAATCTGTATAACTTTTCAAAGGAGTGATGTTATTTAATCTAAATGGGATAATTTCCTTTCCTGATATTTCCATCATATAATTTAATGTCAAGCATGAGGGAGTTTAGCAGTACTTCCTCATCAAATATCCAAAACAAGAACGGTTGGCAATCAGTGAAATATATGAAAATCAGTTAAGATGTTCTTATACAAAGAGCCTACTTGGACTAAAGATACAGTGTACTTCTTTTTAGGTGGAAATCATACTGATATGAAATGTCGAGACTCGAAGCTAAAAGCCTGTAGGAGCTTTGTGGTGTGAGATCCTAAGTCTATTAACATAAATTGAATGTATGGTTCAAAGAGATGATATACACCAGAATATTTACAATTAATGTAACTGAAATACAAACCTCACTGCAGGCAGGTGAAAATACTAAGGATCTTATCTGGCAACTGCTTTCTGATCTAGTTAACTACCCCATCACAGTGCATTTACCTATGTACAGGAGGATTGACTGAGTCAGGCCCTAATTTTTGCAGGTCAAATCTGGTTTTTGTATTAAAAGAAGATAGGTAACCTTGAAATTATGGGTTTAGAAATACACTTCTTGGCTATTTTTAGCAACACAATTTAATCCTAACATTTGGCTTTCATACCATTCTCAGTTACGATGAATAAGAAGTAAGGAGAATATCAGTAATGCTGCATTTACTTAATACCCTTCAATTGATGATTTTAAGGGCTTCAGGTATTAAGCATTAAAACAACAGTCTGTCAGTAAGTGATTTTGTGGTATAAGGAAGAAAATGAAGCTTGAGGAGTGACATGAATCACCCAAGTTGAGTCAGTGCCTGACTGGGAAGCAGAACCTGGACGCTTGGCCTCTTGCTTTTCTTCTAACCACTAAGCACATTTTATGAACTTGATCATTTGGAGTGCTTTGCATGAGAAAAATCAAACCAAAAAAACCCCAACCAACCAACCAACCAACCAACCAACCAACCAACCAACCAACCAACCAGCTACAGAAAGAAAATAATGAATGAATCATGAGTCAGAGCATTCAGATTGTGAGAGCTTGAGGAGACTGCCTTCTGAAGGTCTTTCTAGATACCTTTCCCAGGCAAGCACAGAGAAAACCAGAGGCAGCTGTTCTCAAGAAAATATTGCAAGACTTCCCCCTGTGGTTTTGTATCTCACTCTTCCAAAGATATTTTTAAAGCAAATTTCATGTAAAAGTCAGAGGTGGGTGTCTGTAAAGGAAGGGGTGGAAGGGAAGATATATATTCACCCAGGCCCCATGCTCCTCAAAGGTACCACCAGCTCTACACCTCACTCAAGATGAATGAAAAATAATCCATCATGTCTTTTTTAAAAAAACATAAGAATTACCTTAAAACTGAACTTTAAGCACTGACCACTAAAAGACTGACTTTCAGACTTGGCCCAGTGCAGCACATACTGCAATCAATGCAGTCCTTCCTCTTAGCTGCAAAGCTAAGATCATGGTTAATTTTGTTAATCAAGGAAAAAATGAAATGTTTCTGTTAGATATTTCCTAACATTCTTATAAAAAAATAATAATGAAAAGGAGAAAAAGTGATAATGAAATAACAAAATTACAATATATCTCTAGCATAGAAAGATGCTCTATGACTCGAGCTTGAGATACAGTGCTTTTCTCAGAGCAATAAGAAACAATGAAACAGGTTCAATAATCAACAATGAAATGATCAGCTTTGAATCTGGTAATTCTCCATTGGTCTAAAATGTACACATGCATACCCAGGTACAGGTGCGTATTTCCTCACACGGCTAATTCTATAGTGTTCACACTTAGGTTTTTTGATGGATGGTTTCAGGCCTTTTATATTTCGTGTTTACAGGAGACCTGATCTGAAAGATGAAGATGCTTCTCTCAGCAAGCAGTGATTCTGTCACACTGTGAATGAGATCTGAGTTTTTGTACCTGGAGTATTCTGTCTTGATGTGGGCTTGAAGAGGCTCAAAGGATTCAATTAAGGTCAAGCAAAACTGAAGAGAATGGCAGAGAGTCATAAAGAAAACAAGAGAAAGACACAGAAGCAAAAGGAACATAGACAATTTCCCCTCTCTTGGTTACAAAGCAGTGAATCCAGGAAAAGTGATGACTTACACGGATTTATGCTAAATATGCTCCAAGAAAAAGAAGCATGCATGATCTGAGGTGCTCTCAGCAAAATAACTTTTTTTTGTTGTTCTTTTGATCACTCATATTTTGATCTAAGAGGGAAAGCATTCATTTTCCTCTACACTCATCTTAATTTGTTTTTGCAATTCTATGCAGAGATTTCTTTGACTAAAGTGTTCTTTAATATCCGGGTGAGAAAGGGGAACTTTATGGTGTCCTGCCTGATAACAATTATGGTTAGTACAACCACTGCTGGGACCTGGAACAGGAACAGCAGTAGCCTCTGATTCCTCAGAGGCTGTTTTTCTTCTACCACTGCTTATCTCATGTTGTGACCTGATGGGAAACACGGCTGCCTTGGAGTTTAATGAGTGCCGTTTAGTGAGCTCCTTTCCCTCTTTTTTCATTTTTTAGTTCCTCCATGGAGTTACGTCTCCATCACTTTTATATCCAGGTGCCTGCTGGGCTCAGAGCCAGGTCTGACACCATCATCACAAAGCCCTCAGACTCCTAAGATCTGCATTTGTCCTGTTTCCAGGCTGTACACTATACACGGGCATAAGTAATGCATGACAATGAAGTTCTACAGTGTTTGTGAAATGTACAGGCTCAGGACTATATAACTTCTGATCTTGTTTAATGGAAAGCATTACACTGAACTTGACCTTCTGACTGAATGCAATGCTGCTCTAATAACAAGTGTTTCTCATTTGTATTGCTCAAGGAAATCCTGTTCTCTGTGATATTAGGTTTCATCTGTGCCATTGGTCTCTAGCAGAAAGACATACAGAAGTTCTGCTTAGGCTGCTAATTCTTTTTCATTATTATTAATGCTGAACATAACCACTTCATCTTTGCAGTCATTATTTTCAGAATTCATCTGTTCATTTTTCTCTAACTTGAGAAAAAATGTAGTTTTTATGTCTTATTTAACGAACTGTGGTTCGCACCATAATGGAATAGCAAATGACTGTCAGATCACAGATAATATGCCATCTGTGATGTTATACTAAGTCGTTGGGCCAAATATTCTGGTATAAGCACAGCACAGCTTAATTTATATGAGCAGAGCCTTCCAATCAAACTTAAAATAAAAAAATCCATGCACTCAAATTATCTTTTCCTTCTTCTAATTGCAGGGCCAAAGTACAGATTTCAAAAGTTGTATTACAACCTCTGGGAGTGTGAAAGCACTACAGCAGGAAAGCAAGCAATCAAATCATACCAAACTTTTCAGAAGTTCACATATACCTTAAATATTGTTTTGCTGCTTTATTTTTTTGTGTTTTGTCTGCCTCTAAACATTAAACCATTCAGTCTGTAGCAGAATTTTTATCTTCAGTCCTCAAAATTTAATGCATGAACTGAATCTTTTCATTTTTCAGTGTGCTGACAATTCTCAGGGACAGGGAGATTGCTGTGGCAGCAGGTTGTTGAGACAGCCCACGGACCTCACATCCCCTCCAATGATGGAGGTATAACATGACCGGATTCTCACTAGACGTGATGACAGAAACAAAATTTTGGTAGAAGTTAGAGGCACTTCCAGTCACTGGACAAGAGAGAACATGGCTTTGCAGTGCCAGTGTGTGATGCTATATGATGCTGTCTCTGCAATAACATTTTCCACCCTGCATTGAAAACATGTGGAGTCACAACTATTGCCATCATCGGGTGCTGACAAAGGTAAACATAATGTGAATGCTGTGACTGGACTGCCTGTGACTTGGTGATGCAGGAACCTCACAGCAACTCAGCACGTGAGCAGGGGCAAATAAGAGAGCAGTACAGGTGTGTTCAAAACCTTCCCAATTCTACACTTTATAGCAAACTGGAGAAGATTAAAAACCACCAATAATCCTATGGGGGGGGAAAGCTGATCTAGGACATTTTGGAAAGACCCAGCAATAATTGCAATAATTTCAGAAACACCCACAGTCTTTTTAACACTCATCAGCAACAGAAGTTTTGGACTGAGAAGGTAAGAACTGAAAG
Organism: Machaerirhynchus nigripectus; assembly: GCA_013397975.1. Classification (NCBI taxonomy): domain Eukaryota; kingdom Metazoa; phylum Chordata; class Aves; order Passeriformes; family Dicruridae; genus Machaerirhynchus; species Machaerirhynchus nigripectus. The sequence continues at coordinate 123,469 of VZRQ01006897.1, forward strand.
TCTGCCATTTTTATCCTCTGGAAAAAGAAAATCTCTTTCACCTTGTAGTGCATCAGCACACACAGGTCTGCCCACATCCAAGCACTCATAAACATATTGCGAGCACTCAATCAATCACTGTTTGAAAAACAGGCAGCTTTGGGAAAGAAAGGATGGGAAAAATTTTCCACCGTGTTTGGGAATGCTTGGCATGCAGAAAACCCCTGCTGGCTTCCTGCCGTTCTGCCTGGGAGCCAGAGAACAGAATTACAGATTCTGCTGATAAGATCCAAATGTATTAATTTTGCTGCTGCTTTGAGTGTTTTTCATCATCCTCGTCCAAACCAAGAGAAAGACAGGAGAGACCTTTTACTGCTCCCTTTGAAACCCACAGCAGGTTTTCCTTCAATGGCCAAGTGTCAGAACCTGTGCTTGACCAAATAATTTTGCTTTTCTGCAGCAGACTGTGTTTCCCTAAAAGTTCTTACCTGAAACATAGGTCCCAGCCATAATCCCATGACTCTGTAAGAGTTGGCCTTGAAGCTGGCACTCCATGTAGATGATGCTCCTTCATTTAGTGTCACCTAGCACAGTGAACCCCCGATGTCCTATTGATGGCAATGCCCCCTCATTTCCTGCGGGGCTGTGCCTTCTCCTAAAGTAATATTTTGGCCCTTCTTCATTTTCACTTTCACACTTGCAGTCCCACTGGGGCACCAGCACTGTCCATACTAGAATCTTGTCAGGTCAGGGCAGGAGGGATCATCAGGGTGGGTTGGTTATCTTCCTTGCTGACCCCTTGGTTCTGCTCCTGCAGCAAAGTGTTTCCTTGCAGGGAAAGTCATAAATGATGTCCGTGTGAAAATTCCCTCTCTGACTCTGGTGCTACAGGCTGTTTGAGGGATGTGACCCTTGAGCTGAATGCTGCAAGGAAGCAAAAGATTCTCACACCGAGTGCACCCAGAATGAATTTTGTCCTCAGACAGAAAGGACACTGGTTATGTTAACCTGGAAGAATAAATCCAGCCTTGAACACCATGCACACCCTGGCTGTAAGCACAAACTGGTTCACATCTATATGCAAGGCATGTGCATGCTCCTGTGGTCTCCATTTGTGGCAGGAGGGATCAAGGAAAAAGCTGTAAAGAAGAAAGCCTTTACAACATCCACCACTGACTTTTCAAAGTAACAGTTTCTCACTGCCATAAGCAAGATGGGAGCCCTGGGAAATGGAAGCACTCCATTTTTAAGCTCAAAAGCATTAAGAGGAGTGTGGCACTGAAATGAAAAATAATGTATGATTTCTGCCCCCAGGAGATGCATACTTTCGTACCAGGGAGATCAAATTTGAACAGGCACAAAGAAACATTTACATAACAACAAAGTGTGCTGCTTCTTACAAGACTGTAAGAAACAGCATACTGTGAAAGGGATCTGTAGGCCAGAGATGAAGTGGCATCGATTTTTCTGGTGATAACAGTACTTAAGCAAATAAACCACAGGGCTTTGAGAGCATTACTGCTTAAGGCATTTAGATGAGATGAGAGAAGAGCCTGCTGGACCTATTCCATATCTGAACAAGATGCAAAGTAGTGGAGTTTGCAAGACGCTTGTGTGCATAGTGCTAACAAACACAATCAGGAAGCAGGAGGCTCCATTACATGTTTTCACAATACATGTCATACATATTGCTCTCTATCATGATGTGATAAACTGTTTGTATCCACAGACTCACATACTGTAAAACAATCAGCAAAGGACTGCATTGCAAACCAGTTTGTCACTGCTGATTCTCTAAGCTTTCAGTGGCCTCTGTTTTGACCATATTGTTGGTGTTTGTCCTTCTAAAAGACATGTGGCAATATTGCAAGCTTTAGAGCAGGAAGAAAGAAACATTGCCAAAGCAGAAGTTTAACTGCATCAATCATTGCTCAAAGCAGAGCAGGTGTTAGGCATCTGCGCCCGGACATTGAAGAACTGCACCTTTCCCCTTCCTCCCTTAACATCCTGCAACTCGTAGTGGTATCTAGTGGCCTTGCACTCTTCTGCATCCTAAGATCTCTTGTTGTGTCTCTGATTGTTTAAAGCAAATAGAACATATGTAGAGTTTCTCTGAGCCTTTTCCTATAATTAAAAAATACCATGTCGCAAGTCTATTTTATTTTGCTTTTTGTCCAGATTTCATTCAACTTTACAGACAATTGTTAAACCTCACAAACCTCATATGAGAAAATGTATCTGTGCATTTTTTCAAGATGGAAACACAAGAATGCAGAGGTGAAATGATCAAATGAAAAACATATGAGACAATTAGTGGCAGCACCAAGAACAAAACAAAAGAAGTCCTTTCTCAGCAGCCATCTTGTACCAGCCATGGTTCTATAGAGTCTTCATCATTGTCCTTAAATGCAATGCACAGAAGTGTATAACTGCTTCCACTGATGCTCTACCATTAACAATACTTTTCCATGCAGATAGGAATAAAATTTTTCTATGTAGATTACTCCCTGTCTCTAACAACTGTCTCTAAAATCCTCAGGTGTTTTGTGCTTTGAAAGCAACATCTTTGACAAATTTTACTTTATGATCAGGAATAATTTAGTAATTTTTTTTTCAGGTAAGTTATTGGGATAACCAGAAAAGATGACCCTCTTCTTTAGGGAAGTCTAATAAGGACAATAATTTTCTGAAATTATTGCCATGCAAGTTGAACACTAGGGGTCATATTTAGATAACCACTGACATATTGCAGAGCACATCTGGGAGAAAAACAACCATTCACTCACCACCGACCCATGAATGTTAAACAGTTTACAGAGGAACAGCAGTTATTTTTGTGGTATACAGTGCAACTGCTGGTTTGCTGTGAAGTGCTAGGTTGACTCCTGTATTTCTGTGTTTTTGACAGGAGCTGGGAAACAAAATGGGAAGGCTTGCAACATGCTCACAGCAACAGACCAGCTCTATCTTTCCTGCTAATGGGGACTGCCCCCATGCAGTTATTTCGGTCTTGTCCTTTTGTATTTTCAGTACCACAGTAGTTACAATTCAGGAAAAGGGGGGCACAAAATTTTTGTTGTTGAGACAAAGTGCTCTGGGAAAAGCTGAGAAGTTCATTTAGGAGTCAGAATCAGAGGCAGCAGCACTGGTATTTCCATCTGTTTTACTAAGCTTTTGTGTACTTACACATTTCCTGTAGTTAACTTTCACCACCTATAATCCCCACACAGAACAGAGCTGTCTCCAAACTAAGTACCTCAATGTTAGTTTTCCACCATTCTTACAGTAGTGGGACGGGACAGCAAGGAGATGCATGTATTTATGGAAGTGAAGCTCTACCAGTGTGGAGACACAGATGTGTTCCCCTACATCAAGCAAGAAATGTGAGGAGTGGCCGGGTGGGTGTTTTTGTCCCACTGTCCCCAGCTGTGCTATGGTTCTCCAATGGCTGTGGAAGGCTTGCGTGCTCATGCTGTTATGGGTTGTCATAATTCTGGGTAGACTTCAACTTGCAGCATGGCACAGGTGCAGATCCATGCAATGAAATGCAGATGTAGAATACAAGAGTTAACTCAGGCATAACACCTTTCTGCCCGCATGGCTTGCTTGTTTCCTGTGTTATAATTTCCACTACATAGTTGTCCAGTAACCTTGAAAGTCCGAAATAGTGGAGTTTCCAGCTTTTCCTTTAGAAGACTACTTCATAATTTGAAATGTCTTGCTGTCACAGGGGTTTTCCTGACATCCATCCTAAAATTTCCTTCTCTGAATTTCATCTCACTATTCCTAATTAAACACCCATGTTAAAAATTCCTTCCCATAACTACAGCCAGATTGTGGCTGATTTTTCATGCACAGGCAATCTGAAGAAGAATCAGAGAACTTGAATTTCCCCTTGCCTGTGAGGTAAATGCAAAACTAGCATCAAGATAGTCTCTAAAGAATATTCTTTCAAATTTGAAGTGATGAGCGTGTTAATATATACAGTTGATTTGAACTCAGATGCTGTAGAAAATGTGAAACAGAACTGAAAATAAATAAGCAGATCAAGACAAATAGAAGGTCTAAAGGTTCTTTAAAAGCCTTTACCACTCTTTCATACTAAACATATTGTGTCACAAATATGTCTTTCAATCTCCAAAAATGAATTGCCACCCTTAAATATCCCCACTGTTTTTTGGATCTTCTTGAGAAACTCCCTGACCAGTTCAACAACTTTCTGAAGTGGTTAACAAGTTGTTCTGAAGTCTTATTGATGATAAGTTAGTAGTAACAGATTATTCGCTGAAGCAAGGATTTGTGCTCAGGCAAGGTGGTAAGAAATCCTGGATTCATAGCTTTGACTGAAACTCATCAGCACTTTGTGCAATAATAAGAGAATACTCCATGTTGGCTCGGTTAAATTGATTTAACTCTACTCTGTTAACCTTCAGTTTTCCTGTAGTTTCAAATTGAGCGGGCTGGTTTTTAATACCCACAGGTGTCGTTACATGTATGGCAGACACTGAGCCTCAACACTGAATGGAATAACTGATGAGATACGTCAAACTCTAAATACTCTGCAGGAAATCAAAAAGTTCTATTCATATAGAAATTTATCAGTATAGACACTTCTTGTTAAAATACATAGTTCACAAGGTTTGCTCATAAGCAACCCATGTTATTCTATATATCATATTTATCTCAGTTTTGATTGCAGAAAAGTCGGAACAGTGTCAACTGAGACTCAAAAGGACTAAACTAACATTTCACACCCAAAACCCTACAGAAGTAAAAAAGAACCTTTAAAAAATGCTCCAATTCAAATGAAATGACAAACATTCAAAATAGCCTTGTTTTCTTTAAGATCTCTGGGGAGAAACCAGTCTTAAAAAATTAATTGATTTTTAAAAGCACACCAAATACCAGCTGTTGGGTCTTAGGTCTATTAACTGGGATTCCAAAAAATTATTTTATTTTTATTATTTTTTGCTGCTTGGGCCAGAGAAGCGCCACACAACTAATTGCTGAAACGTGATTTTTCCTACTTCATGCATGGCTCAATTTGAGGATTTTTTTCCAACCCTAGGTCATGCCAAAGAGTGTTGGGTACTATTCCCCTCAGTTCATCTTGACAGGGTGGATTTTATCTGGGGACAGTCAGTAACATGATGCTGACCCTGATTACAGGGTGGATGAGGAGAACACATGCCTGGATCATGGTCGCTAGGGATGGGCACTCCTGTGGATTTCAGGTGGAAAGCCTACTCTCTGCTCTTCCGATTGGAAAGGGCCTTGTCTGTAGAAAGGCCAAGCAGACAGTGAAATGGGAAAAAAAATCTGTTTTCTTAGAGGCCTACAGACAGTTGGTGTGCAAAACAGGTATAGTAATAGCATAGTTATATATTAATATCATTTTTCTTCCTTGGGTGCAGTGTGACAAGGGAAGCACGTAAGGCTGAAGCTGGTAGCTGAAACAGTCTTCTTGTGAGTTTTCACAAAGCTTAACCAGTATTTTCATGCTGGTAGGTTTTAAACAATTTGTTGCAGTCTGTCATTGTGACCCATTTCAAATCATAAGGAGTACCCTAATAATTCTGGAAAATGTCATCTCAGAAAGGGGAAAGTTTTACAGACTGTTGGAAGCTCTGTGTTTAGCTACATCTCAGCCTCAAAACTTTTAAACAGGGATTTAAGGTAGGATCCCTGCCCCATACTACATAGAAAATTATTTTGCTGAGCATTTATGTTTATTTTAGCATAATCCATTCCTATAATCAGATAAAAAATACAAGAGGAGGATAAATATTAAACCACAGAGTTTCTATTCAATAGCAATAGAGCACTATTTTTATCAAATGTGTGACTGTGGGACAAAATAAACACCTGATGTACTACAGTAAGGCAGAGAGGGCAACTCATCAAAGGCTGGAAGAATTAGCACAGGACTCTTATACAGACCACCTCTACACGATATGTTTTTGAATTCCAATAGGAAATCACATAAACAAAACCTGTGCACTTAAATATTGAAGTTAGCATTTCAAATCACAAGTTGGACACCTTTCAAAAGCTAGTGAGAAGACTTATCTTGGGAACAGACTATGCAAAACACTGAAGCATGGACATTTGCTGTGACAATGAAGAGAGTGACTCATTTTGGGGTACTAGTTTCACTATCTGGCTCTTCAAATCACAGTTTCCCTGCTTGAGAATAGAGGAGGCCCCTACATAGCATGGGGCTGAACATCCTCACTTCTTCTTTTTAATGAGGATTGGTGAATTCAGCACCTTGCAAGAACTGGATTATGTTTGAGGAACTACAGTGCCATGTTTTGTTGTAATTTGCTGTAAAGCTGAGAAAATGTTCCCTCAGTAAATTTGTGGTTGGAGAATTATTTGCATACTGAAAGTCAAATTTTTGATACGGTAAGAACCAGGATTATGCGCTGCAATCTTCTTATCTAAGGTTTTATCCAAAACACATAAATAAAATCAACTGATTCATTAGGGAATACCCCACAAGTTCATCTAGACCAAATATTATTGTTCTGCTATATCAAAAAAGGATATAAAAGTAGGAAGTCTATTTCTATGGGCTGTCCCAAGACACACAGCAGCAAAACAGCAAGACAGCTCAAGAATGGGAAAACTAAAGACCATTTGACTGTAGCCTTCCCTAAGGGAAACAGAGGGTGGGAGTCCATGGCTGTCCTAGGAGCTCTCTGCTGCAGATGCAGAGTTGTTGATCCAAGAACTCTGTGGGACTGCCAGGTGGCCTTGGGATGAGGGGCTAAAATGTCACCTCTCCCCTTTCTTCCTCACACACCTTTCAGAAGGTGGTTGATTCATGAATCTGTGGCTTCATGATATGACATTTTGGTGGCAGAACCTGCTCAAGATGTTGCAGCTATGATTTCTCCACCCTACATGCATCCTATGTGTCAGTGCTTCAGTTTCTAAGTGACCTGGCAAACACAGACTATTCCTTTGCTTTGGGACGGATGAATCATTGTTCCAGGTGTGACTTTTAACCACACAGTCTCTGCACCTCAGCACTTCCTTCCCAAAGCACTGCAGGTCTGTCTTAATTTTTCATTTCCTCAGTCACCAGTAGCTCATTCCTGCCCCACTGCAGCCCAGCTAGAAGAAAAATGACTGCTAGCACTGAGGAACCTTATAGGGAGGTCACAGACGTACAGCAGGTTCTCTCATGCTCTTCCTCAAATTCCAAGGGGTCCCAGGGCATAGAGAGATTTTAGGGTCAGGTGGAGAGGGAAGTGAGACAGCCACAAGAAAAGTGAGGGTTCTTTTGGATTCAGTTTCTCCTTTGAGCTGTGATCAGCTCCTAGGATGCTTCATAGGACAATTACAGCTTACCCAAGGCAACATAAGAGCTTACCCAAGGCAACATCCCTAGAGATGTGTTCTCAATGTCTAATTTTAGATATCTAATGCATGTACTCTGACTAGTCTTCTGAACAGTCCTGTCTCCCTCTCCTTTAACTCTGTGGGAGCTCAGGCATCCGGGCTTTCCCCAAGCTCTTCTGCGTTGTCTCCTGCAGTTACAAGTCCAAAGTGGTCAAAAATATTGAGACCATACATTTGCAGAAGCTCCACTCTCCCAAACTCCAGCAGCAGGAGCTGCTGGTTGGTGCAGGCAGCAAAACTCCCCCAGCATTTCTTCTCCTGATGGACCATCCCCTGCTGGGGGTGGCAACTGGGGCATGAGGTGGTCTCTCCGTCAGCAAGCACTGCTGTGTGTTTGCACCCATGTGTTCTTTGTGGTACTCATCTGAAGAGACCCCTTTGACATGAACAACCATGCTTGAGCTTCCTCTATCTTCCAAGGGCATGGCAAAGGGACCCATGAGGCTAGGACTGTTATATCAAACATATATAGGATGCAATGAAAAGCCTACAAAATGAACATTTTTTGTCTTTGCCAAGAATGGCTGATACTTTTATGAAGTGTTTATCTCCCACTTTATTCCTGAATAGGTTGTGATCTGTCTTGCAATTGCAAAGTGCTTCAAATCTTATCCTTCAGTGACATTGCATTGATGTGAAAATGAGGCGCACCAGAGACAGAAGACTGTTTGCTTAGTAGGTTATAGAAGCAAATTGTTATTGATAACACACAGCTGATTTCTGTGTGATTATCTCTCCATGTAGCTTGCTCAGCAACAGCTGTTGGCAAGGAAGATAAAAAGGTAATCTGTATTTCAAGCAGACATGGGAGAATTAAAAGAAAAGGAAAGAAAAATCTTCATAATCCATGAGTCTTTTTTTTTTTTTTTTTTTTTTTTTACTATTGCATTAAAGAAGTTTTAGGACAAAGACAGCTTCTTTGGAAATATTCAGGAACCCTGCAGCACTGTTGCGTGAGTGATGACTTCTCAGAAGGGATATTCTGGCAGTATGCTTATACAGAATGATCACCAGCAGAGTTGTATCAGGGTATGCTTATGGTGTATGAACCAAAGCAAGCAGCTCTGATAAACTAAAGGTGAATGTAGAGCTGAAGAAATCCTAGTGACATGATTTCTAGTGTAGTCTGAGGTTTTTCCTGGAAGGGGTCTTTTTTCCCCCTGTACTTTAAATCATAACCAAATGCTTTTCTGCAAAACAAAAAGCAGCAAAAGTATTTTGTTAAAATAAAAAGAGTAAGGTCTGAAAACAAAACCCATTTAAACTTTCAGAAGAAGAGAGGAAATCTAACAAACCTAAGAGGTCTGCTTTTCTTTTCCCCTAATTATTCTTGGTTACATATCTTAACGTTCACTTTTTACTTATTGATAACAGCTTTGAAGTACTGTAAGCTCATGTGTCTATCCATATGCTCTGTCACTTACAGTCAATTAGTTTACATTGTGACTGCTGGCTGTAGTCTTTAATACATGTATGACGCCTAACACAATTATCTCCAGTTATGGGGAAGTCTTACAGAAGTCAATAGCAGCATCAAATGAATGAGGACTTCAGGAGTGTTTGCTCTGCCTAGTATTTTGAGGAAAAATACAAACCTCAAGAAAATCCAACCCCAAACCCAAAATAAGAAAACAAACCCCAAACTCCAACTAGTCCTTCCTTCCCTCCTTCCTTCCCTCCTTCCTTCCTTCCTTCCTTCCTTCCTTCCTTCCTTCCTTCCTTCCTGCCTGCCTGCCTGCCTGCCTGCCTGCCTGCCTGCCTGCCTTAGAGACACAATCTATAAACATTCACACTGGTCTAGAGTATATATTTCCCAGGAGTTCTTTGTCTCTACAGTCTAGCAGCTATAAATCAGCAGTGCACCACTAGGTAGCACTTCATTCTTTTGCTCTCAGAAAGGGCCTTTCTACAGTGCCCACAGGACTCCAGCTGTAGCACAATCACTGGAGACTCTGGAAAAAGTATCAGAAACTGAAGGACAAAAAGCATGTCTCAAAAAGCAATACTGCCATTCATTTCATGTAAGATAGAGCCATACTGTCATTCATTTATAAGACAGAATCTACATTAGCTAAGTGACTAAAATTAAAATGATAATGACAGCAGCTGGAGACTGATTGAAAAAAAAGGATAAATTCATACTCTTTTCAAATTAATCTTGAGATAGAATATCAGCCTTCCAGAAGTAGTAGTTGTATTATCAGACCTAACAAGGTAAAGAACATCTCTATACAGGAAAGAATATGCAAACATGCCTTTTCTTCATATTTTGTGAAGACTTACACATTCTACAACATTAGATGCCCAGCCTTCACCTGTAAACTTATTAGGTAATTTCAGGTGCTACAGTATGTTAATCAGACATCAGAGTCCATAAGCATACTTAATTGAACAACAAAACCAAGAAAGACCAGAACAAATGCTGGATTTATTTTCCAGTCTAAGCGGAGGTAAAACTGCAGGTAAAACTGCTGCCAAATGGCCATTTTGAGAAACCACCAAAACACTTGGTGGATACTTTTTCAATTTTCCACGTGTTACAGATCTTCAAAGTGACACCAAACATACTGACCAAAGCCAAGTTCATGTCCACCTCTAACCTGAATAAGGCTCACAATCCTGCTCTCATAACTTCATGCGCGTTAAAAGATGAAAACACATCCTCTTAATCAGACCATCATATTTTAAAATAGCTTTTGATCGTATTGTTTTAGTAAAGGTATTTGTGGTGACTGCATACAGGGTACAGGAAAAGCATGTCTTCAAAAGACTGCAGCCAGTGTCATTTACCAGAAATGAGCTTGGCCCAGGATAAGTTGTAAAGGACACTTTAAATTATAATAAGGTGTTTATTGCCAGGAACACTTCTATCTTTGATACTAATTTCCATATTTCTCTCCCCAAAACAATTGACATATGTGGTTGGTCCAAAAGTGACAGTCTGCAAATGTTAAGTGTTCTTTAAAGTGAAGATTAGGTGTTACCTGTCTCAAAAGTGAGAAATACATTGATAAAACAATAGTAAATTTGGCTGTACAAACACATATTCATGAGAATACTCTGGTCATACTATAATCATGAAAGACAGGCAGTAGAATAAAGCCTTTGGAATATCTCCTACCATTCTAATATTTTACAAGCTGAGAAACTAAATGAAGAACATATCAGTGTGTTCAGGCTTATTGTGACACAATATAATAAATTGCAAAACATAAACTTATACTGGTAACTAGAGCTACATCCTTCACATGTTGCAGCACTTGAGTTCTCTGGACTCAGCCTGTGCCTGTCTCTGGTCCCATAAGCCTTCTGCCAGATTATTCCTGAACTCTCTATGTTAAATATGCAATGCAGAACAGAGGCCAGGAAAGCACAGAAGAGAGTGATTTATGCAAAACAACTAGGTCCTTCAGTTTTTTTGTCTCTGAATGTGAACTGTGTTATTTTTACTCAGGTAAAATGCCGAAGGTATGGTGTAGACTGGAAGGAGGATATCAATCTTATTTTTTTACAGGCAGTTCAGATATATGTGATTATTGTCCCAAAGCAATGAAGAAAGCCAAATGTTTCTGGCTTTTGCCTCTGGTTTCGTTTTCTCAGGATGGAGTGGGATACTATTACTGGTGCAGTTACCTCTGTGTTCTCTCCTGTTGTGCTGGATAGAGGCTGAAGTTGTTTATTCCATTCCTATTTTGAACATATAGGAAAGTATCCCTGCTTTCATTGGAAGGAGATGGTGAAACAGTATTTATTTATTAATGAAGCAAAAAAGAAAAAATTAAGTAAGGGCCTTAACTTAATATATACTAATCTAATGAAAGGTCTAGTCTGATCATACAGACTGGTACTGGAGGAATCTTCCTGGCCTTCACAACTTACCTTTACCATGAACATAATAATGGCTTTTTCATGACCACTCCTTACAGAACATTATGTACTGGACCCAGGAAGTACTTACACTGAATGCTGTTCATCTAACTGCATTGAGGCTGACACAGTATCTCTCTGAATTTGTATCAGTGCCTTCATTTTGATAACAGTAGAGTGAGAAAAGGTGAGAAAAGGTAAAAAAAGAAACAACAAAAAACAAGGCAAGCACTTCTTGCAGAAATGTTCTGAAAAACACATACACTTGTCCCTTTAATCTTGGGTAAATATCATAGTGTCATGCCTTGTTAGTTGGTGTGCGTGACTCTGGATACCAGTGATTTTGTACATGCTTTCTTTTTCTCCACAGTCATTAATTGCACATTGACTTGACATGCAAAAGACATGCATTGCAAAATACATGACCTTGCAAGGTATTTTTCTGCCATGAAATCCACAGTTTTAGTGCTTCTTCCTCATTGGGTTGTGATTTTCTGGCAGCAGTTGGGAGAAATTGGCAAAAGTAAGAACAGGTCAAGTACTCCAGTGGCTGCACGCTGGGAAGCAAGATTACTCTACCTGGATTTGGCTGGGGCAACTAAGTAAGTCTTGACCTTTTGGATGGTGGAAAGGCTGCTGAAAAGGGAACCTGAGGTATGATTAAGTGAAGGAAGACCTCATGTGTCCTGCTATCCTTGCTGAAGTAGGGGCCACTCAGAGTCCCCTTCAACCAGGATAGCAAAGTCTTATAACCTGTTGAAGGTGCTTCATAGATATTTGTGTCCAAATATCTCCTTAGCTTTGCAGTCCTCAAGGAAAGGGAAGCTGCTCTTTGAAGAAGAATAGGACTGTGACAATTAAGTCCTTCACAGAGGACTACACAGACTATCACATATCCTCAGATACTTAAGAATGATCCTAACTAAATCAGTATAGGTTTTCAAATATGCTTCTGTATTGGGTTCTCAATGGAGAGAAACAAAATGCTACATAATGGCAGCATACAGGGTCTCATTAGCCTGTTGTGCCTGGCGAATAAATAAATTAAACTATCTGGAATGGCCTAGAGGCTGCTACTATCTTCAAGATAACGAAAAACAATTTTGAAACACAGTTACAGGTTTTGTGCTATTAGGCCACCCCTGCAGGACAATACATCACTTTGGTGGCCTTCCATGCCTGTTTACTTCCCTTGTGCTCAGTAGGCACAGGAGATATCTTTGATTAGGACCTCCATTCCCAAGGAAGAATTAAGGACTTCATTTGCAGTATATAATCTGAGTGCATTGCATTCTTTCGCTTTATAAATTCACCCTCCTGTTACAGTTTTGCCGATTGCAGAAAACCCTGGTGGTGTTGTAAGGCCAGAGATCACTCATAGCACCTGCACTGCTCTGTCAAATGCTGATGTCCATTATCAAAGATTTCAGTTTCTAAATATTAAGATAAATGCCTCTCCAACCAAGTAATTGCTAGATATCTTCAGGCAACAGCACCAGGAATCACATGAAGGAACACAGGTGCTAAAGAGCTACTTTCTATGTTGGTTTAGAGCCTATCAGTTCTCATTATTGTACAATAAATGGAATAGTAATCACTATGGTATAACATACCAACTTGTCCTTCCATTAAAACTGGATTTGCAGCAGTAATCCAAATTATTTCAGCAGCATTGATCTAGATATTGCTTCCAGAGAAAAGTCTGGATGCAGAGTGTGTGGGAGAGGGCCTTTTGAAAAGGCCTTTTTTAAAGTCTTTCATAGAAATCATCTTGAATTGCTTTTTGAGAAGCAGCTCCATATTCACTACTGCATTACCAGACAAACTAAAAATGTAGCTCCCATGACAGGGTGAAGGTGTTTACTGGCAAGTATGTTAGAATGAAAAAAATTATTGGGGAAAGAAAGGGAGCATCTAATCACTGTAAGTGACCTTCAGATGATAGATAAAATTAGGGGAAAAGATACAAGCAAACAAAAACACATTGGAGCACAATGGGCTAAACTTATCCCAAGTGTAACTCCAGCCAGCTGGCCAGTATCTAGTTGTCAAAATATGTTTAATAGGCAAAGAAAGAAAGAAACTAATAAAGTATAAAATCTGTTGTAGAACATAGTAGATTGGTTTTGTTTGGATAAATCAGTATGCCTTCTACGTTGCCGTTCTTTGAGACCAATTACTCGTTACTGCACTGCCAGTATCAAGCTATGATCCTTGCCATTTTTCTGACCCTTTTTATCCCCCCTTTTCCCCCACAGCATTCTATAAATAGCCAATGTGCTATTCTCTTGTGATCACAGTAAAGAGGGGTTTTAGGCATTTTTCTACCTATATCACCATGGAAACAAGATCTGTGTATACATCTATGATTAGCCTTTCTCTGGAGTAAAAGCCTTCATTATCTATGCAAGCTTACGGCTAATTGTTCTGCATAAGATATGGGTGTCTTATTCCTACCCACTACTTCGGAAATTCATTTCATGTAGTTGCAAATAACAAGCTGTAAAGAAGGTTTTATGAAGCCAATAATGCAGATATAATACTTGAGGAATTCCTTTTGGATTGGATATATTTATTTTTCCAAACATTTTGTTTGAGAGAAAACGAGATTGCTATCTGCTGTTTCCTTATTTTTTTGCAGGAAAGCAAAGGGTTGTTGACTTCCTCTCCCCTCCCTTCCTTCCTTCTTTCTGAAGGTACTGTACTCATCTGAAAAAAAAAAAGAGAACGAAATGATTGTTCCTGTTCTCCTTCTTAAGTCATTTGAAACATTGTCCCCGCTAGTTTTCTAAGTTTACTGCAATCTCTGCACGGGGGGGAGGGAGACAGTGGGAGAGAGAGACAGAGATTACAAACATGAGAGCAGGTAGAGTTTAGGGCAAGACTCCTTCCAGCTTCAACAACTGGTAAGTTAAGTAAAATGCTTTTATGGTTAACTCTTTAGAAGTGCAATATATATATCTGCTTTTGTATTAGGAAAAGGCATTAATCAGATACACATTTAACTGATAAAAGAATAATAACCATATGCATTTACAAGAAATTTATTTACTCTAGAGATGCCTATAGTTTGGTTTTTAGATACTGGTGCTATTACCATATGGTTTAACCTATACAGATAAGAAAGTATTTTCCAATGAGTCTGATAATATTCATAATATAATCTGCTGTGAATTTTGCATATGTAAGTTCTGCTACCAGAATCTTGTTACAGGCTTCACTAACTTTATCCTGACAGTTTCAGCAAGATTCACTGGGCCATTGCTAAAATAGAGAGAGGAGCTGTGTCATACAGAAATCAGTGTATTTCATTTATCAACTGCCAGTACTAAAGTGTCCTCCAACACACCAACCTGTGCTATACTGGGAGAAGAATTGCTGGGGCTGTTTTTGTTCCCTTCAAACTGCATTGTGTTTAGGATTACACATGTTTATCTCTACTCATCTGTGTATATGATTAGTCTAGGAACAGTGACATTTAAGAGGTGGTAAGAGGGTTCCTGGATCTCACTTGGAAAAAAACAGAACAAAAGAAAAAGTTCACGTTGTGTAGTACATAACATCACTGAGGCTGATCATCCACATCAGTGGTAGGATGGACTCAATTGTGTATCCCTTGTTTGCATTTTTGTACACATCGATCATATTTTTCACGTTGTTCATAAATGCATCAGAATGACAAGAATTGCCATGTAAAATAAGTGATTGAATGCAAGCATGTGTTTCAAATATTGCATGAGAAAAATTCCCCCCTGCACACTTTTATAGAAGCAGAATGCAGAGGTGGGGCAAGAAATACGACAGGTGTCCATTTCTTTGCAGAATAAGAATTTTTTCATCTTAGGATTCAGTATTTCTTCAAGCTTCTGCTCTCTGAAGGGCAGGGTCCTCTGCAGGATGCACAGAGCCCAGACAGAGAGGCTACAAATGGTGGACAGATACTGCAGAGGGCTGGCAGGCAGCTCCAGCTGCCCCGGTCCAGCTCCTGCTCCGGCCAGGGTACCTGGGCTACACTTCCACCCTGGGACAGCCTTCTGCTCCCACCCCTCACTGAAACAACTTGTAAAAAAGGACTTTCTGCCTCCCTCTATCTGGTGTCTTGCTGAAAGGAACGATCTACCACAAATTCAGCCTAGGTTCTGGGTAAGTTGTAGATTCCTTTAGCTTTGGGAGCAGCCAGAGGGGGTTCTGCCAAAGGAGATGGAAATAACTTGTTTCTTGAACTCTTTAGCCTAATGTTGCCGCCAGTCACGTTTGGTACCAGTTAACAGTTTATTTGGTTATACTTAACCCACAAACAAACTGTTATCTGCTAATAACAAATGTATGCCACGTCTCACCATGAAAACCATTTGCCGCATCTTCCATTCGGGATATCTGGGCTTATTTTTCTGTGACTATATACTGATTCAAATTAAAGAGATGATTTAGACAGCTATTTTGACAGTTACATGTCAAACACCTGGAATACCAGTTTTTACATCGAGTGAAACATAGGAGTCTTCCAAACACACACAAAAAATTACATAACCTCTGTGTTTGTAGTGGTATTTTGTTCGAACTGCAGGGTATTAGTCTGGATTTTACTCACTTGTAAGTTTTGGTCTGGTTAGATCAGAAGTCCAGTTTATCATGTAGGTAAGAGCAAGCTGCAGCCTTTAGGTACAGATTTTGTTTCTGAGCATGATAAACATTCATGTATTCTTTATTTAGATAATGTATTTCTCAGAGAAATTCTTTCTCTGAGACATTGTCTGAAATACATAAATAAGAACAAGTTTGTTCAAATCCTGGTAGGTGAACAAAAACAGTACGTACCATTTTAAAACCCAGTCCCCAATAATGAGCACAGAGAAAGAGCTTTTTAAAAGGAATGCTTAGTAATTTCACAGTTAAAAACAGACCTTGAAGTTTGAACTTCATTCTTAGATTTTGCCTATTAGATTTACTTTTCTTCAAAAAATACATATTTGCAATCTTTTGGAGTTTATTTGTTTTCACCTCTGTAATTTATTGCCAGAACAATTGTAAGATGATTTAGTATAACAGGAGCCTGTAACAGAACTAATATCTTTTCTTGAGGTGTCAGGAAGATGATTTTTTTTGCTGACATGTTATTCCTACATCACTGAGATATTTACAAGCAGAGAAAGGTATAGTCTGATTCTGGATTGGGTACAGATTTGCTACTACAGTTTACAGCACAAATTAAATGTTTGTGAAATGAATTTTCAGTTATTCACCCCAATATTTGTGAGAGACTGGACTGTTAATAGTTAATGACTCAAATCTTAAAATTATAAAAAATATTCACACAACAAACCGAGAATAAAAAAAGACAGGTTGTGTTTATTTTGCTTAAAGACTTATTGCTTCTACTGCTTGTAGCCGTATTTACATCTATAACATAAATAAGTAAATGGTCAGTCAGTGTATGTATTTCCTCAGAGAATTATTTAAAGCCAGTATTTCCATTTGATGTGTTCTCAGTTATAATGAAATAAAATAGAGAAGAATATTGCTTTTGTTTGGAAATAGAAAAACAAAGCTATACCAGTAGTGGCAGAAAGGTTACAGAAACAATTTGTAGCCTGTGGAAATCCCAGGTTAACAGGTCTGGTTCAAAAAGCATAGAAATTAAGAGAAGTCTTTCTGTAAATGTCAATTGCCTTTTTGTATTTAGAACCAACTCCTTTAATGGTGTAAACTATTGACACTTTTTGGATACAGAATAGTGGCACCGAGTTACACTCCTGGTAACATTTTGGCATGTCTAATGTACATTTTTGACCAGGAGATAATTTGAATCTTTGAATCTCAAGGAGGTTTTTTTTAACTTGTTTTTCACTCTGACAAACAAGCTCATCAGAAAGAGCCTGTTTTAGGACTATCTGGGTGCAGAGCAGATAGTGGTGGTCTGAAAGACATGCTGTGCATCTCACAGATAAACGTAGTGTCATGTCTTTAAGGTGCCGTTCCTAGTAGTGCCAGAGAGATAGATAAGATTTGGAACAGTAAGCACGAGGGGATGAGTCATGGAAGCAACCCAAGACAAGCCCTACATACTGAGACAGAAGAGTATGGACCTCAGACAGCACTCACATTGTTTCCAGTCTTTGAAATTGCAAAGACTCAATGGTGCAGAAAGATTTCTGAGTGGACTGCTCCACCCTTCTGGACATTTCAGTAGAATGGCACCATAAGAATCAAAAGCAGTAAAGGCTGCATAAGGTAATGGAGTTTTTCTGTGGCTGTGGCTAAAGAACACAAATCAATGGTGTGTAAGCCAGCATCTTACTTACTAGTTAATAAAAAATGATCCATAGTTTCTGAGCACCAACGCATGTTCTTCAGTAGCAACTGATCCAACCACACTGCTCCTTCAAACAGACCTTATAAGTGCTGTGAGACTGCTACAGATTGTTGTCAAATTATTCATTTGTTTGATGGACTAGTTTTATAACCCAACAAATTTTTAAAAATAGACCACCTATTAAAAGCAAATAGATACTTTTTTCTTAGGTGCAGTAGTTTTCCATGACCTAATTTACAACCTCAGAAGACACTGAAAAGAAAGGAATGTCATCTTGGAGAAGAAAGAATTACAGAGACACAAATAATAGAAAGGCTTTAAAAAGAAAGAAACAAGCCTGGGGGCAAAATAGAGAGAAAAGTTTAGTTGGGATTACTCTTTTTTTGCTGCAAATCTGATATTCTGAAACTGGGACTGCAGCTTTCCATTGCTGTAAAAATGCAGTGGCACTTCATGAATGATACTCAGATTTTTATCCAATGAGGAGGCCTAAGTTAATCCTCAGCAGTTGTTTAAAACACACATGGGTTTGCATGCTGGATGTGTATTTTTTGTTTGTATCTATCTGGCAGGCATTAGTTCGTCTTGCTTGACTTCTAAAATACTAATGATCCAATGAAAATTATTACTTAATGTTTCGTTTAGTTCCTTCCAAACTTAAAAACGTTTTGACTTACTTCTGTAAAACAAATGGTTTTATACATTTTACTCTGCTCTTGATAAGCAAAACACAGCATTTTCTTTCTCAACCAACAATTCTTAATGTACTGTAAAAACTTGTAATGTCACTAGTAGTAATTAAGCTAAGTAATTGTGTAGTAAAAGAAAATATTTTTGTGCTCTGGAGGTTATGGGATGAAATTACATGAATAATTGCTTTTTTTTTTAACTTTCATTTCTTATTTCCTGCTTTTTATGTTAGAAAAAAACCCGTTCTTAATTTTTTAAATGTAGGATGAAAATACCACCCTGTTTTTTATTTCTCTTCCCTTCCTCCCTCTTCTACCATGAAAGCTAAAATGCTAACATGTTTTCCTTCTACTTTGTGGATATGCAGGAATTAATTTGATGTAAAGCAAAAATCTTAGGGTAAAAAGTGTATTTCCTGAAAACCTCTTTTTCCCTTGTCGATCTTCAAAAAAGCAAACCTGGAAACACCCCATTTTTCATCTGCATCTGCTCATTAGAAGCACTAGAATTCAGAAAACACTGAAAAATACACAGTTGAAGATTGGTTTAATTACTACAAGCTACAAGGTAAAGTGAGTTTCCTACACTGAAATCGTCACCTTTTGCTAAGAGCTAGAGACGGGTACAACCAGTTTGAAATTGAAAGCAAGGCTATGAGGAGGAGCATATACTTTTAGCTATTATTCTTGGATAATGCTGTGGTAGAAGGGGTGCTAGTGCACAGCAAGTAGGCATCACCCACACAGTCCTCTGAAGAAGGCCTGATGAAGAATAGACACCACCTAATTTCCCTACATGGAAGAATCTTGAAGGTTGGTCTTCTCACAATGGAGGACCAGATGTGGTGGCTCTGTGAGAGAAGCATGTGGCTTTGCCCCTTCTTGTTCTGACACCAGCCCCTCTGATAAGCCACAAGCGTGTTGCCTGGGAAGGACAAGATCACTTCAAGTCTTCCTTTTCATTAGTTTGCTGCTATTTCTGACTGTGAAAGAGCCGCTTATACTTCAGTCTTCCCTCTTAAGGGTTGCAGTGTAACTATTACACTCTTTTTGCAGTGATGAAAGACTTTCTGTTTCATGGTAGGCTCTGTGCTGGACCTGCCACTAAAGAATTTGTAAACTGGAAAGAGTACATGCTCTTACCAACATGCAATGCACTGTATTTTAACCCAACTTGTACTCTAAAGGTATCCAGGATGGATGTATTGGAATGTAGTGACTATTTCAGGTTTGGTTGTTTCTCTGAGTTGCTTTTTAAAGCATGTAGTGTTTCAGCTTGATGCCTCAGCTCCAGGTAAAAATTATTAGAGATCATTATTTGAAAAGGGGGTGTCTGTCATACAGTACTTCCAGTTAGCATAATATTTTTCTACTAGTCTGCTTTTTCTTAAAAGTATTTAGAGTACATGTGTAATGAAAACAATATCAGGAGGTGGGAAGGGAAGGGATGACCTGTTTTTAGAGCATCTGTCAGCTACTAAGGAACAGCAGAAGTTGTTTGAACCATCTGGTAGGTACCAGCCCATGCTGGGTCGGTTCCTTAATGCAGATTTCTGAAGCTATGAAGATCATCCTGTATTTGTCCAAAACCATTCTCCTGTGCTAGGAATTCCAGAAAACTGTAGAGGAGCTCCTGGAAGAGCAAGCTGACAACAATTTGTTCATAGGTTCACCAGAAATTAAATCCATCCATTTATAAATGTGCAGGAAAATATTTTCTCTATAGAATCACAGCAAGGAATCACACCAGCATGAATGCTGTATCAAACAGTTTTCCTGCATAACTCTGCACTCACAGTATGAAGTCACCAAGATCTCCAGAAGAATGTTGTGTCTGTAGGCAGCATTTTGTCAGGATGCCACAGAAGGAGTCACATACATCAGAGAAATGATGCTCACCAACTCCTCTTTCCTCTGCCAGAAAAGTGGAAATACCAATCTTTCATTCCAAACACATTAATTGATTTTTTCATGTCCCACAGAAAGTGAACACCACCTAAACTTCAGCCACAGGTAAAGAATGCAGTTGAATGGCTATCACTGGATTCTGCAGGAAAATGATCAGGACTCCGGACTCACCCTAATGACTCGCTGTAAGGATTTTGACTGGCTTGTTTCCTGCTAAAAAACAATGAATAGGCTCCCACTGGAAGGCAGTGAATATGATTAGGACAGTAAGTCATGACAGAATTCACTGGGTAATGTTCCCATGCTCAGACCAGAGCCTTACCTGTGGTTCCTCCTAAAAGACAACAATAATTCCTATTAAATTTTCCACGGTTTTGTATGTGATACTTGTTTTTTCCAGGGAAAAAAGTCTTGGATAGAATGATTGGGGGTGGGGTTGTGGAGGTGTGGGCAGGGATTGATAGATGCGGTCATGTTAATATATAAGGTGATTTCTCACAAAACTTCATTTTATAATGCTTGTTGGCCATTCATACAGTCATGCTGTAGTGTCACAGTGGTTTTATGGGGTTTTTTGGTTTCCTCTCCCTTGTGATGAAAATCTGAACCGAGTTAGTACCCAGAGCAGGTCTTTGTCATCACTCATGGTGAAGGATTAGTACTAGAGTGGTTTGGGAAATGTTCAAAACTTCAGGTTTCAAACTACGTTGATTTTCTTCTCNTATTTGTGATTCTAGTCTCTGTTCTGGTATCTGCTGGTGATACTTGGCTAAGTCTGAGCTGTCTTTCCCACTCCATATGCTAGTTTATTGAATTCAGTAAAACTAGCATTTTAAATCTGTTTCAGTTTAAAATAATTAACCTCAAGTGTTTCCCCCCATATTTACCATACGAATTTCTTTTCCAATTGATGAAAATTGCAGAAGCAAGATAAAATTCGTTTTGAATTTCAGATTTTCTGTAGTTTTGGTAACAAACTAGTGTTTATTTTTAAGACTTTCTAGAAGTTAACAAAATAATTAAGAGCAATACACAGAATGTGTTTCAGAGATCAGAGAGGGAAAGTATTTTTGTTGTTCAGTCAAGGAGCAGATTCAAGTCTGGCACCACAAGTGAAGGGCAAAGGCAAAGAGGAAGGTATCTTAAATTACTTATTGCAGGTCCTTCATGTGATCAGACAAAAATGCCATTCTGTGCTGGAACTGAGGAAGTAAACACATTTCTCTTCAAACCAAATAAACTGCTTTTAAAAATGAACCCTCATTGAATGAAATTGTGAGATGTATATGCAAATGATAATTTTTCTGGTCAGTGAATGCATATGCAGCATAGTTTCAATACTTTAACAGAGGTTTTATGCTCTGGCAGTTTGGAAAGCAGAACTCCCAAATCACAATGCAGAAATATCAAAAGAAGTTCCTTCTAATGCCTCAGCAATTTGCCTTAAGGGCCTTTTAAAATTCTGTCCTATTGACAATGATTCTTATTTTTTTTTCCTTGTTGGGTCTCAACAAAAGAAACACAGTGGTGTCCTAAAAATAGCACTGATATGTCTAATTCCATTACTGTGTTTTCTATTGCACTTAGGTTCAGAGGCAAATATCTAAGTCACTACTAAGCCAGCTTAATTACAAGTGAGTAACAGAGGCTAATAAGGATTAAACAGTCTTTACAGCCAAGCAGCTTTCCCAGCAAGAAATCTGCTCAGACTTCAGCTGAAATAAAATTTATTCATATTTCCTAAACAAATAAGAAAGAATTATCTGGTAATTACTTTTAATAACTGGACACCAAGGAAAGTGTTTGGTAGCAGACATATTTTTATAAACACACACACACATATATATAGACGTCTGTCATTTTGTGGGTGAAATCCTCTTCTTTCTGTTCTTACAGGATATGTCTTACTGAAACATGATACCTACCACTTTAGCAACCTTCAGTTTCACTATGAGTTTTGAATGTGTGAAACAAGGAAATGAGCACAAAAGAAATACAAAAAGCAATGGTCCTGTTGAGGACTAATAATGCTCTTCCATGTTTAAGAAAAACTAACCTTATATTAAAACTTAATCTGTTTTGGAAACTTTTTATGAAATCTCTTCCATACAACCCTCCTCTCCCTCGGCCCTTCTCCAATCATGTGTGCACATTTATCTGGTCCTTTCTTTTTTGAGGTACGTGTGATGCCTAGAAGGTGCCATTAACTGCTGATGGAGGGAGCCAGCTGCCTGGCTTGAAGAACCAAGCTGAAGGTGGCCCTTAGCTACCCTTTAAGATAACAAAGACATGGGAGGAGAGCAGACCATCTCTCTGGCCTCCATATAGGTGATAAGGACACTGGGATTACAGTAGGAAGGAAAGCTAAATGTATTTCCTTTTTAAAGGTCCTGAATGCCAGTGAAAGGTTTGTTTTCAAAATAACAGCTCAAGCAGGACAGCATGAGGGTTATGGAAGGGCATGCTTTTCTGATCATTCTAATTTTGGATGTTCTGCACAGCTCTGTTATTTTTCTTAAAATAACAGCTCAAACCCTCTCTGTTCTGTTTATAGTGTATAATGATTGTGCATTGTAGGTGGAAAGATTGAACCCAAAGTGTTCCTTAAGGACTCTATCAAACATCGCTATTTTACTACAAAATCCTTCCTAATACTTATTTTATTTATTTGTTCTTCTGTTCACCCTGTCTCTTAGAATATCTGTACGGAGAGAAAAAAAAATCCTAAAGCTTCATGGATGCTATTTGATAATTTTCCAGAGGAAAAACTGTTTAACGCATAGGCTTTCTACAGTGCCAAAAATGTATTATTTTAATTTGCAGTGGTAGATATGGGATAGACAGGAAACAGGGATGGAGTGATAGGACTTCTATAAACAGTGATTAAAGTAACTCCACATGCTTTATAAAGGCAGGGACATATCCATGGTTCCAGCCTATGCCATGAGATCTCCTTATCCACTTAAGAAAAAGAAGAAATTAGTCTAATTGTCATCACCTCACAGCAGTCTAATCCCCAATCTTGTTCTCAGCTACACCCCAGATATTCCATAATTATATCAGTACAACACAGATGATGTCAGGCAGAGAATGAAGTTGGCTGCTTAGGATGAGAGTTGTTTAGTTGAGTAATTAACTGAGCTGGCCAATCCATCATTAATTCCAATGCCTCGTGAGGGCAGGATCGAATTGCATATCCACCCTGTCTGCTGGCACCAGTTACACTTTGCACATTTGAAACTCTTTTACTACACATGCTGCAAATGTCACCGTTATGGCCAACCTGATCTTGTCAGCCCTGAGCTTTGGGCAGGGTCTGAAAGCACAGGATACCTATGCCCAAATGCTCTTGGGAACCCAGTCCTGTAAGCTTACATGTAACTGAATGTACACTGACAACATCAAATTTGGGGCAAAACACAACAGCCACAAGATAGGAGACTGATTCATTTCCCTCTCAAGGAGTTTGGACCCATATCTCTAACGTCTTAGGGGAGTGCCACTGCTAAAGCCTGTGCCGGTGACTCTGGTCTCCTTTGGCTGGAGCTGGACCTTTAGACAAAGAAAAGTGCAAGTGGCAAGGGGCAGGGAGCAGAGAGAAGTCAAATGTGATTGTTAGGGGCTGCAGACTCCAAACCTTTAGAGTTTGGACTCCTCCCAGGTGTAACCTCAGGTTACAATCTGTTTGCAGGAAGTTTTTTAAGATGCCTGAAGATCAGGCTGGAAAGTTGACATAATATGCCTTCCTGTTTCTTGTACTCTTCACAAGACCAGTGTCTTGGGTTAGCTACCCTGCTAGCCTGAGCTGACATGCCTGGTTTTACATCCTCCTGTGCCTCATCAGAGGCTCTGTTTCCTCTAAGCTATGCTTAGCAGGTTTTTGTGGAGGAACAGAGAAAGGCAAGAGGTTAGGCCAGAGCCCACCCTGCTGTGGGCAGAGATGGGGAGGGGCTGCATCGTGGACCCAGAGGTCTGCCAGCAAACAGCTGTTCCCTCCCCCTTCCTTCCCACTCCAGAGCAGCCTTGAATTCCATGTTTGTAACAGCAATTCAGGCAGATGGAGGTACTCAGCTGAGAATATAATATCTTGGTCCCCTTACACACTTTTAGACCAGATAATTTTCTGTGGCTTGCAGGCTCCCATTATCTGTAGCTGGGGTTTGGGGTGACTTTGTGTAAACAGCTAACACTTCAGAGTCTGTGGACTCAACATTCGTTTCATTATTCAGGTTTTCCTAAGTTGCTGATCATTTTAGCAAACAGAATAGAGAAGTAGAGAGGAAGTGAACAACAGATT
>VZRQ01006897.1:147948-171634 GCA_013397975.1 Machaerirhynchus nigripectus
AAAAAAAAGAGAGAGAAAGGAGGGTATGAAAAAGAAAAATAAAGAGCCAAACCGGCAGCCTAAACTTTACTCAGAAACTACTTTGTAGCTACCCTGAAATGGCTAGAGAGGTCCACAGGGCTCAAGTACTGCTAGGGGCATTGCCAGTAAGGCCCTAGGGTAGATGATCTGTGGGCAGCCCAGCCATACTACTCTGTCTGCCTCACCCACTCTCTTGTTAGGTGAGAGAAGAGTGGAGAGAATGACAGCAAAGGTGCCCCTAGAGTAAGGACAGAGCACACATAAAGGCAACAAGAGGGACAGCAAACCATTTTGCTAAACTGGCAAGATAGCAGTCATACTGGAGAGAAGAAATATATCTGCAACTACCTCACGACAGCACCCGCCAACTTCTTCATTTTTGGTTTAACTCTAATCAATGCAAACATGGAAAAGCAAATTATGCCATAAACCACCATATAAACACATCTTATGCCACAAACAGTGCACAGCTTTGGCAGTCTGCATGGGGGGACTGCTCCAGACATTCAGCAGAGGAAATCTGAAAACCTAGTTTAATACTTTCTGTAATTATTAAAATAAAAATGATCTGTAAGTTACAAAAAATTGAATGTGCATCATTTTGATACTATTTTATGGCATTTTCTCTATTATAATAAATAACAAAGTAACTATACTCTGTGAAAGTGCTCATGGTGTCTTGCTTTCTAAAAATGAATACAAACAATGAAACAAATGAAAGCAAGTTACACACAAATCCAAGATGATTTCAAAAGAATACTCTATAGTCAGTGCAGACAAATGGGTATGTTAAACTTCTGTATTTCCCAGATAACATACAACAAAATTACGTAGGTTAAAATGTTAAAATTTGGGAAAAGTAAAGACAATGCTGGGAGACTATTTCTATTGCAGAGTTTTCTGTGAGAAGACCCATTTCTTTGTATTGGTACCACCTCCCAGACAGGATTAATGCAGCTATGCTGGATAGGAAGCCATTAGACCAGAAGAAATATCTAAAATGACTGAACTTCAAACATGAAGCTAGGATGATGCCAAAATAGCCAATGAAAGGAAAAAAATATAATTTAATAAATTAGATATCCTTGAAAGTTCATTGCTTGTTGCATCTGTTTGCTGTGTCATGTCAAGCTGTCAGATTTTTTTTATCAACTAACTTTCTTTGATTTTCATTAAGCTTGTCTGCAAAGGTTGCCACCTGCTGACATATAGTCTGAAGATATAAGTATTTATTTCATTTGGTTGTGGAATAGATGGGTTCCTATCTCATTGGGCAACAGAACCCATAACAAATAATAAGGCAAACCATGAGAAGTACTTTCAGACTTCGTTGGAAGTCTTCCCACAAGCCTTAGCGAGCTCTGATTATGTCCTATGAAGAATTACCAAGGTTATCACTTTTCTTTTACCAAACATTTACTGAGAAAAACCCCCCACATTTCTTGATGGAAAGAAGAAGTTTTTTCCTGAAGCCTACTACCAGCAGATGAAGGTGATTTCCCAGGGAGAAGTGAAAAGACAGTGAGCTTCTTAGCACTATCATACTAATGTAGGAAGAAAAAACCTGATCTGGTCCACTTCTCATTTTCAGTCATTCCAGGTCATGTTCATGAACAATTGTTTATTTATTAGCAATTCCAGTTCTATTAGTGATGGTAATCCAAAAAGGGAAGAGGAATATTTAGGGCAATATATTTATCTTGATAGTGTTCTCCATTTAAGCAGACATATGCTTCATAAAAGGCATGGGGCAAGAAGCCTTATCTCTATAGACAATTAAGTTAATGGTTAAATAATCAACTTCATTTGTCACTGGGTCTACATGCGTGTGAGAGTGAGAAAACAAGTATTTGTAGAAGTGGTATTGAAAAAAATTTTACTAAACTGAATGACTATAATTCCCAGCTCAGGTCTGTTTTCCTAAAAGCTTCCACTATATTTGTGTTGCCTCACCAGCATCTGCACTCATTGATTTTGGATACTTTCTGTGAATCCATATTTATTTTGACAAGGTAGTCCAAATTTCACAAGGTACTCCAAATTTTTGTCTTCTCCCAGCTCCAAACTGTGGCAGAAGAAGTGGTCTCTGTGTTTAAAATGTAAATAATCTTTTACGTTAGCTTCAGACATTGTAGCATAGAAACTTGAAGGCTGATTTGGGTGCCTTAACATATACTTAGTTTATATATGATATGCACACAGTCTATATCCTCAGATTGAATTTATTAGTATACACTCCGTATGTGTTAATGGAGTCCATTTTTCAAAACTTTCTGCTTGAAATGTGGATATGTACGCCTGGAGAACATGGATGGAAAATACACCTTGCACAGGCTTCTCTAAAGAATAGGACAGTGGGTTTGACACTGATTTTAGAGGAAGTCTGATGTGAGTTTGGACATGATTTTTTACCTTCTGCCTAGAAGGATTCATACTGCCATTGAAGGAAAATAGCAGGGAAAATTTTAAGGAGGCATCAGATGTGTACTACCTGAAAATACTTGGTTACCAGTAATGGATATTCACCTTTGTAGAGGTGTTCTTGTCATTTTCAAAGTCTGACATATAACTGAAAGCAGTGTAGATTCAGTTTGGAGCACTTCACTACTGAAATGAAGTTAATTCATTATAATAAAATCCCTCGGTCAGATCCTGAGACAGATGCAATTTTGCATAAAGAGCAAATGAGAGAAAATTGTGTAAATAATTTACTGCTCAGTTCCACAGCTGTATAACTGAATAAATTTAAAACCAAAACATATTTGGAAGAGCAGACTGAGAGTTCGTTAAACCTATTAAGATAATGATAATTATCACCATAATAACAGTTGACAAGAATCAGTGATTGAAAAAAACCCCAGCTGGTTGTTCAATAAAGCTGAAGTTCACCAACTGCTCAACTTTAGTTCAAGAAATGTAATAGTGTTAAATTTGCCACTAATCCTTACCACATCCAATAGAAACAGCTGTTAGTTTTCATTCTTTGCTTGTAGATGCCCGTATTTCAGGCCTGGAAAGGAGATCAGAATTGCACTCTTACAGGGCATGGTTTCTAAGTCCTATGTATTCAATTAAACATGGAATTTCTCTTCCAGAGAAGAGAAGCTCTCTGGCCAATTTGGCCCCCTTTAGACTTCCTCCACATTTATCTGTCTCATCTTCTTCTGAAAGAGCAAACTAAGTGCAAACCTCCTAATAAAGTAACCCATTTCCCTTTGTCATATCACTTTCACTCATCTTAGACTTATTTCTGGCTTCATGATTGTGTTGCCCAGCAGAAAAATCAGAACAGTAGTCGTCAGTGTTTAAACTTGAGAAACTTCATAACCTCATGTTTTTATGGCTGGACATATTATTAGTCTATGGACAGAAAGTACTTTCATCCAGGAAGCAGAATCTTGATTCTACTGAATTCTTAAGAAAATTTGCTGCTGACTCCAGTACCAGGTATTAACTGGAGACTGTAACAACATACTTGCTTGTAGAGTGAAAACATCATTTACATACTTTCTTTAATCCTTTGTCTTAGAAATGAGTGGACGTGAGAAAGTAAATGGTGATTCATATTCTGCATTAAACTCTCTTCCTCTTTCATGGAAGTTAACAAGATTATTAGCTGCTGCATAGATACTCTATTTTGGAAATTGCTCAACAACTATCTCAACTCACTGTAACATTTCTTTTCTTGTTTTAAAAGGGCAAGAAGCGCTAATTTGTGGTTCTATTTTTCAAAATATTGTATTTCCATTTACATAAAGAAATAAAATTTGAGGATGCTTGTCTCTTCTACAGAAACGGACTTTTAATAAATTCTGGAGCACTCAGTTTAGTGGGGGGTGTTATGTTTAAGGGCCAATACAACACGGAAATCTCTGTCTCAGTGAGTTTCCAGACCAAGTTTTCAAAACCAAGTAGCTGATATATTACTGAAACAAACTAGAATTTTCGATGACCATCCAATGTTTAGAATCACACTACATAGCACTACATTTTAAATAATAAATTCTGCAGAAAGAAAAAATTTTTAAAATCTTTTTTTAGGAAACACAAAAGATACCTTGGTGAATTCAAGCTCCCTCCCTGCCTTATTTGTTATTGTGTATTAAAATGACATCTGCTACTCCAGAGCCAGGTAGAAAAAGAGTACTGTGGACGTGTACTAAAAGTTTAAAGTTCTCTGCTGAAGTTATTTAAAGAACAAAGGACTGTTGTCTCTTCTATGGTTTCCTCAGAACTCGTGTTTTTGTGGAATTAACTTCTGGGCATAGTTAAGATCATGCCTCCATTCAATTTAGTAAGGCCTTGCAACCAGAATGAAAGAAGAAATAATTAATGTGTATATTATGGCAATTTAAGGGGGAGGAAAACCAACAAGGTGATCCACATTTAGACTTTCCCTTTTCTTTTAAGTCCTCTTGTGTTGGATTATACAGGATGCCTCTGATTTTTCTGGTCACTGACTATAAACACTTTCCCTTGTAGGACTGGTCCTGTGATGCCTGTAGTTGTGGCCAGTGGAATAAGCCCATATGCTCAGTGAAAGCAGTCAAAGGTTAGTAGGTCAAGGAAATAGTTTCTTTCTTATTTCAAGGAGTTTTACATCTCTGTGTTCCATAAAGAGCGAAACTTTGCGCAAAACTGTGTGTGGAAGAAAGGGGTAAATGACAGCCAAGAAAAAAGAGAGCAATTAGACAAAACTCACTGTCATTTCTGTGTATTTTTGGCAGCATTTCAATAATCCAACAAAAGTGGTAAATAACATAGCTGGGTCCTCAATTGCTAAGGGCTTTCTAAAGAATTTTATACTCTTATTGCTGGGAAAAAAATGAGATACAAAGTTGAAAGGTGTTTGAGGCACATACTTTATAGGGAAAATTTTGATCTAAAAGCATTATGTTCAAATTGTGTGAGTTGACTTTGCTAAAAAGGATTTTTTAAAGCAGCTTTTTTTCTTTTGGAAAGAAGTTGAGAATTTTTCAATGTTCAGGGGATTCCCTTCCCCTTCTCCCTTTTTAGTAAGTCAAACCTTTGTACCCAAAGGGTTTTCAAGATCTAACTGTTCCTTATTTTCACTAGGGAGCTAGGGTGAAAAGGAAACAGTAGGATGAATACCCAGTAAAAATTCTCACTGATGGAACATACACACAAATATTACATATATATATATATGCATACATATAGACATAGTGTGCAATTTTGGGTACCACGTTGTATGAATGATATAAACCTGTTAAAGGGTATCCAAGGGAGGGCAATGGAGGGCTGTGGGGGGAAGTCACATGAGGAGCACCTGAGGTAATTTGTCCTATTCAGCCTGGAGGAGACCGAGGGGAGACCTCATTCCAGTCTACAGCTCCCTCATGAGGGGAAGAGGCAGGGCAGGTACCAATCTCTTCACTCTGGTGACCAGTGACAGGAATTGAGGAAACAGCCTGAAGCAGAGTGAGGTGGGTTTGGTTGGAATATCAAGAAAAGGTGTTTCACTCAGATGGTGGTTGAGCAGTGGAACAGGCTCCCCAGGGAAGGCATCACAGCACCAGCCTGAGAGAGTTCGAGGAGCCTTTGGACAATGCTCTCAGGCACATGGTGTGATGCTTGAGGGTCCTGGGCAGGGCCAGGAGCTGGACTTGGATGATCCTTGTGGGTCCCTTCCAAATCAGGATGTTCCATAGTTACATTAATTGATATTGTGTATATATATATATGTACACTATTTCCAGTCAGTGCGTTAGCAACTGAAAGTAATATTGTGGTATAATTTTTAGATGCTTGTCCAAGTTGGAAGCAATTCTTTTATCTTTTTGCTTTATCCATGTGGTTTTTGAGTCATAAGTTTAGATAGCCTTCAATTTTTCCTTCAGTTAGTCCCCTCTCCTCGTGCATTATTTGATCCCTTTATCTAGACTTTTCCATCTTAGAGCTTTGACACTGAGCATTTAGTTTCATATTTTTATCTCAAAGATAATTTCTCAGTCTACACTGTTAGAAGGAAGCAATCTGTTTTCAGGAAGTTTTTTAAGATGCCTTCTCTTGCCCATGGCCTAATTAGGTCACAGAGATGTGCTTTTATCTATCTTTAGAAGGTTTATCCAGCATGGAGCTTCCTGAAATAGAAATAAGAGTGTATTTAGTGCTCCACTCACCTTCGTTCACTCTCCACCCAGCATTTCCAAGAATGATGGTATAAATAGCATCAACATGTCACAGGTGATAGAAGGAAAATATGTCTAGTTTTCCAACCTAACCTTTGCCTGGTTGGCTAGACACATGCAAGCAAACACACACATTCATGTAAGTACATCCCTCAGGAGGGCCACAAGGATGTCACAAGCTTATGCAGAGAGAAAACCGGAATGGCTGAAGCCCAACTGGAGCTTAGTCCAGCTACTACCACAAAAAATAACACTAAAAAGTCTCCATATGTACATTCACATCAAAAAGCAGGCCAAGGAGAATCTTCATTCTTTATTGGATATGGGATGAAGCTTAGCATTAAACGGTGAAGAAAAGGCTGAGGTACTTTTGCCTTCTTTGCTTCAGTCTTACATAGTCAGACCAGTTGTTCTCAGAGTGCCCAGGCCTCTGAGCTGGGAGACAGGGAACGAAATGAAGCCCTCATAGTCCAAGGGGAAATGATCAGCAACCTGCTACAACACTTAGACATGCACAAATCTGTGGGACTGATGGGATCTGCCCAAAGGTACTAAGGGAGCAGGTGAAAGTGCTCACCGAGCTAATTTCCATCATTTATCAACACTCCTGGATATTTGAGGAGGTCCCAGTTGACTAGAGATTGGCAAATATGACTCCCATCTTCAGAAAGGTTTGGAAGGAGGGTTGTGGAGCAGCTCATCCTTAGTGCCATCAGCACATACAGAACAACCAAGGGATCAGGCTCAGCAAATATGGGTTCGTGAAAGGCAAGTCCTACTTCACCTACAGGAGATCCTTCTATGACTTGTTTCGTGGAAGAGGGAAAAGCTGTGTATTCTGTGTTCCTGGACTTAAGCAAAGCTTCTGACACCATTTCCCACAGCATTCTCCTGGAGAAACAGACGGCTGATGGTTTCATGGGTACGCTGGTTCCCATGTAAAAAAATGTCAGGATGCTCTGGCCCAGAGAGTGGTGGTGGATGGAGTTACACCCAGCTGGAAGATGGTCACCAGTGCTGTTCTCCAGGGCTAAGTACTGGGGCCAGTTCTGTTTAATATCTTTATTGATCTGAATGTGGGGATCAAGTGTAGCCTCACTAAGTTTGTGAACAACTCCAAGCTGGGTGGGAGTCTTGATCTGCTGGAGGGTAGAAAGGCTCTGCAGAGGGATCTGGACAGGCTGGATCAGGCCAAGGCCAGTGGGGTGAGGTTCAACAAGGCCAAGTGCCGGGTCCTGCCCTTGGGTCACAACAACCCCNCACACCTCAAATCCTGTGTTCAGTTCTGGGCCCTTCAGTCCAAGAATGACACTGAGGTGCTGGAGCATGTCCAGAGAAGGGCAATGGAGCTGGGGAGGGGTCTGGAGTACAAGTCCTGTAAAGAGTGATTGAGGGAGCTGGGGTTACTTAGCCTGAAGAAAAGGAGGTTCAGGGGAACATAATCACTCTCTACAACTCCCTGAAACGAGGTTGTAGCCAGGTGGGTGTTTGCCTCTCCTCCCAGGTAACAAGTGACAGCACAAGAGAAAATGGCCTCAAATTGTTCCAGGGAAAAAAAACCTCTTACAGAAAAGGTGGTCAAGAAGTGAACCAGTCTGCCCACAGAAGTGACTGAGTTACCATCCTTGGAGGTATTTAAAAGACGTGTAGATGTGGGGCTTAGGGGCATGTTGTTGTGGTGGACTTGACAGTTAATGGCTGGACGTGATGATCTTAAAGGTCTTTTCTAACATAAATGTTTTCTGATTCTACAGCTCTAGAAGGACAAGGGAAAAGGTAGCAGCCTTATTTAAGATGAACCAAAATTTATAACTAGTGTTTTAGATGAACCACAAATTCAGATGAAGTTCCCCGTATGATCAGCAGAATATAAAATTTTGCCAGGAGAAAATTACTAATCTACTTTATCACGTTGTATCATCAGATATGCTCAGAGCATCTTTAGGTGTCAGTTACTCTAGAGTCCCAGGGGTTTTGTTGACATCAGTTCTATATTTAGTTTAATAGTGGTGATTTTGCCCACCTGTTTAAAAACAAACAAACAAACAAAAAATTTGTAGATAAAGCCTATTAAACTGAATTTAATTTGGAGAGTTGTCAAATGTCTTTCCTCCCCCAGATCTGCCAGGCAAATATCTCTGGGATTAAAACAAAGAAAATAAATTAATCTCCACCTTCTTATTACAATACAAAGTGAGAGTAGCCAGGAAACAGGGCGCAAAACCTGATGGTACACAGTGTCCTTAGATCACTTGGCCATTGTTTTCTCTCACAGCAGCACATGTTAATGATACAAAGAAGTTTAACATTTTTTGGCTTTGGCTTTTCATGTCACAACCATAATAAATGTGCATATTATTGTTTGTATTGCCATATCCTTCAGATGCGCCGCCAGTTTCTAGAGCCTGTGCATGCGCAGCCAAGGACAGAATTTTGCCCACAAACAGACTGACTGAATTAAATCAAGCAGAAACATTGCCATACAGATTCAGATGTGAGGCAGTGTGTCACAGTACAGAATGTTTATGTTGTAAAAATGTTGTGTGGGTCAAATCTGTTGCAGGAAGACCAATGTTTTTTGCTTTTTGCTTAGCAATTTAATTCTGCTTCAAAAGGTTTTTGTCTTATATGGACCTAAGACATCCTCAGTTGTATTTAGTTAAAAAACAAAACAACCTTCAAAACAATGAAATAGGCAATAGAATATTAAATCCAGAAGAAAAGGATGAAATAAAAAAAATTGGAGTTTCTTTTGCTTATTTTAAGGGATTTGGGCCACAGAGAAAAAAGTTGAATATGATGAAGAACGAAGAAACAAGTTTTAATGTGGACAATACCCGAGCCTCTCCCTTCTCCCGCTGCCTGCAGCCACTCAGCCCTGTTACAAAGCCACACAGAACAACTCAGTTTGATGAAGAATTCAGAACACACCTCTCACATTTCCGCTATGGTCCTCCTCCTCTTGAAAACATGGAAACATTCCAGGGGTCCTTGGAAGGAGGGTCTCGTAAACGCAAGAGCATGCCAACAAAAATGCCTCCTCCCATCATCCCTGAGGATTCCTCAACACCACCAGACAGACCCGAAGATCACAATGACATAGGCTCTTCCAGTATCCCCTTGGTGTTCCAACAGCCAGCTCAGCCCAAGTACAGTTCCCAGATGATTGACCTCTGCAACTTTGGTTTTCAATTCTACAGAACTCTGGAGCATTTTGGAGCCAAACCTGTTAAGCAAGAACCAGTGAAGCCTAACATGGCATGGCCCAATAGCCCAGCATTCATGCAGGCTCCTTACCCTTATTATCCTAAAGTCCACCCTGGCTTAATGTTTCCTTTCATTGTGCCACCAAACTTTCATTTCAGGAACCCTTTTCAAATGAAAAGACCTCCAGAACCACCCTTCAGGAGGGCTGAAGTAAGAGAAAGTGGTGAAAACAAACAGAAAGTGGAAAGAGTAGATGTCAACCTTCAGATAGATGACAGCTACTATGTTGATGTGGGGGGTGAACAGAAACGCTGGCAATGTCCCATGTGTGAGAAGTCCTATACATCCAAGTACAATTTGGTGACCCATATCTTGGGGCACAGTGGCATTAAGCCACATGCTTGCACCCGGTGTGGCAAGCTTTTCAAGCAACTAAGCCACTTGCACACACATATGTTGACACACCAGGGCACTCGGCCGCATAAGTGCCAGGTGTGCCACAAGGCTTTCACTCAAACCAGTCACCTTAAGAGACACATGATGCAGCACAGTGACATCAAGCCTTACAACTGCAGGATCTGTGGCAGGGGTTTTGCCTACCCCAGTGAGCTGAAAGCACATGAGTCTAAGCACGAGAGTGGACGAGAGAACATTTGTGTGGAGTGTGGTCTGGACTTTCCAACTCTGGCCCAGCTGAAGAGACACCTAACCACCCACCGTGGCCCTATACAGTACAATTGCACCGAATGTGATAAGACCTTCCAGTACCCAAGTCAGCTGCAAAACCACATGATGAAACACAAAGACATCCGCCCATACATCTGCACTGAATGCGGCATGGAGTTTGTGCAGCCCCACCACCTGAAGCAACACTCCCTGACTCACAAGGTAAGCCAGCTCTCACCTTGCATCTGAAGGTAGCATGAGGGTTACAGGCTGCTAAGCACAAATACACCCACCTCCTCAGAAATGTGGCCTCTTGCCAGCTGCAGAGGCTTGCACAGGAACCTCAGCATTGCTGGCAGTAGTGTAAACCAGATGTCTTTGTCAGTCTTAAGAAGTACACACAAACCCAACTTTGTTATGAGCAGGAGTTCAATTCAACCACTTGTATTACTTCCCCAAACTGGATTCGCATCTCTCTGTTTCTTGAGGTTTTTTTCTGGATGATATGTAAAATAACATAATTTTGCAGAGCTGTATAACCACCCCGCAATCCCAACATTTAAAAAGACTTTTTTACTGAAAGCCAGTTCTGCCACTTTGTTTCCTTAATTAGGAGGTAGATGGGTTTGTAGTGGACTGCAGCAAAAAAAATTATGTTATTACTCATCAGATTTTGAAGAATCATTATAAAGAGATGTTTAAAAACCAAAAAACCCTAAGAAAAATTCCCCTTTGTCATATGTTATCCAGAATGCCAGTTAATAGAAATGGACAAGCAGGATCATAATCACAGCCAATTCATATGAAGTGGCAGTCTTGCCACTGCTGAAAGCAGTAACAGCAGAGTCAGCTTAGAGTAGAAGTAAGCTTTGGAACATTTCCAAAAAAGATTGCTTTCAAAAATAGGAAAAATGTAATTGTTCTGTTCTAGAACCTCTGAAACTATCTACTTTTACAAAAATAATAAGACGATATTAAGACCTTTCTCTTTAATAATTTTCTTCCAGATTTACGTATTTTTCCTTTAATGTTTGAATTTTGACTTTTACATGAAAAGCATTAAAAATACAGAAAGCTAAAACAGTTGAGTCTTACAGTCATGTAATCTTTGGAAACCCAACAACCTCTACTTCCACATTTGCTTTTTCTTTTCTGCTTCAAGCTTGTAATTTCTCTTCTTCCTGGAGATTCCCTAGTCTTTGGATTTAGCGTGCAAGATTCCACTAATTGATGACTTGGTAGTTTTTTTCATCACAGGAAATGAAATGCCCCTGAGCCCTTAGAGAGCTTCTGCTTCTATGTCCATATCTGCAGGTGGATTCAGCTGTGAATACAGTTTACAAGCACTTAGCTGACTAAACGCAGCCTCATCTCAGATAAGCAGACACCTGAAGCTGCTGGTGACGTTCAGTTTTAGCTTTGTCATTAACTGTGAAAACCACTGACACTCATTTCATGTCTTTTTAAAGAAGGCCTGCAGAAGGAGTAATTGCGATCAGCACGTCACTAGTAAATCCTTATTACCTTCAGCAAGTTAAATTCTTAGCTTTTCAGTAGCAAATTCTTTGATTTTCATAGTACCTAAATCACTGTATGAAAAGCTGACAGACCACACGGGTGTGAGTAAGAATATTGAATTATGCAGTAGTAAATTGAGTGCTTAGCATAAAAGGTGATAAAAATGTTTTATAAACCTCATATAAAATGAGATCATTCCATTAGGGTTACTGAAAATCCCACTAAGAATGAACAGATTTTTCTCTCTTCAGTAAATGTAAGATGTATAATCTTATTTGGCGATATTGCTTGACTACTCTCAGTTACTTCAGATTACTTTCTACAGCTTTCTTCAAAGTAGGGATGTGCCTTTTTCATAATCCAGTCATATTCAATTATTAAAGGCAAGCACTACTTTAGTCTTTTAACTTGTAAACTTTTGTTCTTGGTCAGTAATGTATGCATTTGATCAATACTTTAAGCAGCAGAGCAGGACAGGGAAGCTCTGACACTGACTGTGTCACATTGATTTGTAAACAAACTTCATTATTTCATTAAGCCTACATTTTGTTTTACTTCTCTGCTTCTCAGAACCTTGTAAGAGTTTGTCAAGAAAAAATATACAGGTACCTATTGCTTGAAAAAATATTAGAAGTGAAAGAATTTATTATCAACTTTGCCAATGCAGAATGAGTAATTCGTAAGTTGCTGTACTGAAGACTAAATTACCAAGCAAATTTTCCATCTGCAGAATTTTTCTTTTCTTTCAGGGTGTGAAAGAGCACAAATGTGGGATTTGTGGCCGGGAATTTACCCTGCTGGCCAACATGAAGCGACATGTCCTGATCCACACCAATATCAGAGCGTATCAATGCCATTTGTGCTTCAAGAGCTTTGTGCAAAAGCAGACTCTCAAGGCCCACATGATTGTGCACTCTGATGTCAAACCCTTCAAATGCAAAGTAAGTGCATTTGGTGGCAGAGGCATTAACCTACAGTATATTTCTCTGATATTATCATTTTATTATATGGTAGAATTAGAAAAACAAAACTTGCTAACACATACTGCAGTTGCATTTAAATTAGCATAAACCAGTCTGGTTTTCTTTCTTTATCCAGGTTCTGATTATGTAGCACAAAATAACGGAGGTAAAAACCTGTGGTTGACTCCCTTTCCCTTCATTATCAGTAACTTTCATCCTCACATAATTTTGGGGGTTTTTTGCCTTGTGAGCATTTAAGTGCCACAGAGGTTTGAGGACAATAAACATGTCTGACATTTGCCTAGTACAACCACCCAAACGAAGTCTCACTGCTTAATAGCTTGAAACACTGATGGAAAGCATAAATCAAATCATGCACCCTGCAGAGGATCACGGATAAACAGCAGCCATGACTTCACACAGTGATGCTATGCAACAGTTCAAGAAAGGAGTCAGAAAAATCCACAGCAAAATACAACTACAGGAGGGATTTGAAAGGGCCAAGAGTAATTACCAGACTGAATTTCAGGGCAGGAGATAAGTATGCTAACAAAACAGCCTCTGAGACTGTCTGGCCTTTCTATGATCCTGTGCAAATTCCAGTTTGCTGCTTCCCCCCAGCGCTGGAGGCTGACACTCTATCCTCTCTTCTCCTTCCTCCCCGTAAAACTTTAAGGCTTTCTTGACCCTGTTCAACTCTAATATGTTCCTTATGAATTATTCATATCTATATTCTTACTCAGTATTGGATGCTACGTAAGTTTTTTTGCTGCTGATCTGGTTCATTACTGTAGTCATACCTTGTGAAGTCAAAGGCCATAGATTTTTTTCCACTTTAATTTGCTCTAAGAGGGCTGTAAATACAGAGTGGAGCATATTACCCAGCCTATGCATAAGTAGCTGAACACTGATTTGGAAGCAATTTCTAAAACTCCTTCATCCTACATCTTTATGGTATTGAATATTTTCTTAAAAGGAACATTTCATGAAGAAGCAGAGATGGATGAAAAATTTTAAATGGAATTATTTTCTCTTGAAAAAATGTAGAACTTCAAAATGTCATAGGAATATATGATATTCAGTGCTAGTTTTAGTAAGAAAATGTCAAAATTAATCTTTCTGACTTCATAATTTTTCTTTGTTAGCTTCAAAAAATTTTACTTTGAAAAACTAGCAGCAAAGTCTTCCAAATTCAGTATTTTGTTTTATTTTAATTTATGTCCCATTAAAATACTGTTTTGTATAGCAGGACTTATATTATTCTATGTTGATAAAAGAATTTCTTTTACTGGAATGCTTAGGCTGTAACATATCAGGTCTGATGGAGTTTTTCATTCTTTGAGAACATCTGCAAACCTCCTTTTTGTTCCTGTTTGGTTTAAGTCCTCCTCTGACTCCTCAAAGTTCAGAAAAGAAACTCAGTTTTTGGATCAGGTTTTGTGGGTGCAGTATGTGGATCCACATGATTTTTAGGTACGTGCAGATTAACTGGAAGGTTGTGTTCAGCTCAGTGTTTGATGATGATAGACAATTGAAACTTGGAGAGGGTAGTAGTTGGAAATGGGAAACGGAGTATCACCAGTATGTTTTCCAGCCAGTAACAAAAGCTCTACAGGAACACCTGTTTTTCTTATTTTTTTACTCTTCTGTCCCCACCCAGTGTTCCTAAGAGGAAAGAAACAAGTAAGCACAGTGAATCTGTTTCTCATATGGCTGAAGGAGTATGAATCAACATCAGTGCCCCTGACAGTGAAGATTGCAACAATAAGCAAAGGCAGAATCAAGAATTGCTCTTTTGCCTTAGGAGCATCCTAACATTACCTCTCTGACAGAGCCCTCAAAAGTCTCTTGAAAGCAAGTATTTCTGGCTGGTACTTGGAGGGTTAAGGCAATGACCAGATAGCAGCCTTTTGGCACCAAGCTCCTCCTCAGCAGAAGGAAGGATATAGCTGTATGAACAGCCTGCTTAACAATGGCTCACATGTCCCTGGGGAACCGCCTGCAAATAGATTTCATCTTGCTTTCTCTTGTACTTTTCAAAGCTTCCTGTTTTCTCACGGTCCTTTTGGACAGTTTACAGTCATTCTCCCTCTCCTTCTTTCTTTGAGGAAAGGAACACCCTTCTTATGAAGAAAAAAAACAAAAAAGAAGAAGAATGCAAGGGAAAGAGAGCACAGCAGTAGCCTTTATACTTCACCACATGCAATGGTTTTCTTTACCTTTTTCTCACAGCAAAAGAAAACATGAGCTTTCCTATGTGTCTAATCACAGTGAAGCACAGACTATCAGAAGTAAGGGAGTAGAAAATAGTTGTCCCTTCTGTTTCCTCATCCAGCTGCAGCCTGGATCTCTGTTTAATTTTCCTCTGAAGAGTGAACTTGTCTGTAGAATTTAAAGGCCTGAGCCCATGTTGCCTTGTTTATTTCTGTTTAAGAAAAAAAGGGCTAAAGAGTTATGAAAGTTTTACATCAGTTGGTGCAACAGTACTAATTCAGATTTGTAGAGAAAGGTTCCATGAAATTTACTGTTGTTTTTAGTGCTGAAATAATCAGTGTTTCAAACCTACAACAAAGGACGCAATGGATTTTTCTTCAGCCCAGACAAATACACACTGCAGAGCATGTTTTGAACTCCACTTTTTTCCCCATCAAAAATGTGTGTTTTAAACAGGAGCCAAAACCAAAGAAAATGCGAGAGAGAAGTACTTTGAGAAGAAACAAAACAGGCCGACAAATCTAGAAGGACGATACTTCACGTGCTGGCTTAGGAGGAGAAAATCTAGGGTTGAACTAATATAGACTTTTCTAGCAAACTATACTGAAGTCCATTTCATCAGCCAGTGCAACAAGGTCTGTTCAGCAGACTTGCAGCTGAGGTGTTTATCCTCAAGATGTTAATTTCATTTTGTCTAAAGTAGACAGCCTAACAGAAAGTCCACAAGTAAACCATGTTGTTCCTGATATCCCAAGTTCTCTTGCATAAACTTCTCATTTCCCTGGGTGCTGTGGTGCACTGTAATGAGTTCTGCTGGAGCTCCCCACCATGCAACAGTCTCAGGGTTGTCTTTCACACTCTGCTCATCAGTGCTCACAAGCCTGTCATGTCACAGAGAAAGAAAAGCTTGTACCATCCTCTAGTTTGATCTGCAGACTCAGGCTCTTCAATGAGCATTAGCTGTGTACCCCAGCTAGATTTGTGTTGCAGTCTTCCAGCATATGAGTGAGAAACCTACTTCCTTTTACCTCTGTATCACAGATATTCATCTGAAAGGTGTCTTCTGCCTTTTTAAAAGGACCAGTAAGACAGAGATTATGCCACAGAGACCCATCATTCTAAAAACCAATTTTCCTATCTGCATTACTTTAATTTTCCTGCCACACCTCTGCACTCTAGTACCAATTCCTCATGTCCCCAGAGGAGATTTCAGGACACTAACACATTACACATCTCAAAGATGTGCCTGACTTTGGGAAATGGAAAACCTGTCAACTTTATTGAGAAACACAGAACTTTTATGCTAAAGAACTATCCTTTTCTAAGTCCCTGTCTTTTCAGTATTAAGAAAGAGAAACAAATATTGCCTAGATGGAAAGAAACTAAATTCTCCTCCTAGATCAGTTTCAATACTCAAGACCTTATATAGGTATGGGTTTGCATACAGTACTCTAGCCACTCATCTGTTCAACATGATTTTCCTTGGTTACCAGTTCAGACAGAGAAGATAGGAAAGCAAGTCCCGGTGACAACATAGGTCAGCCACAATACAAGCAGATAACCAGAAGCCTTCAGCAAAGAGGTGTTAGAGAGATATTATGGTTGACATTTTTGTAGGAAAAGTAATATTTACATGTTACACGTTGTGCCAGCAGCTGTCAAGATACAATCAGCTGCTGTTACTCCTTGCAAATTTTCTATGCCCATAAGTACTTCTTCTCCTCTGTTTCCTCCCAGCACTTTCTGAGTTGTTTTTAGCTCCATAATTTCTCTGAGTATAAACAATCATTCATATTATCTTTGTTTGAATGTGAAGAAGACATTTCTTCTTTCCTCAGTGGATGGGTGACCCTTGGAAACAGATACCTTACTTTTAAAAATTAATTTTCAGTGGCTATTCTTTTTTTTTTCCCACCAACTGTCCTGTCTAACACTTTGCTGATAGATTTATTTGCTAGAATTTTTATTTTAGCGGAATCACAGACAGAAAATCACAAAAGGGTACATAATCAGCTGAAGCAAATAATTCTTTTAAAAGCAAGTGAATGTTTTCAGAGTCTTTCTTTTTGCATCACTGACTCAGCTCTAGTTTTTATTTTAAAACAGTACAACTGCTAATTTTTGCATTAATGAACTGATTCCTTAATTAACATTCATTGATTAACTCAAGAGAGGGTTTAAACTACAAAGCATACAGTACTGTTTCTCCAAGGATCCTTTCATTATCTACATTTCATCCAGATATTCCAGGTGATGACTTTCTAAATTTTTATCTACAGGTTCTGTATCAGATCTTCTGTAATACCCAGTAAATAAAATCAGAATTCAGATTATACAAAAAATCTGGTGGTTTCTTAGTAATTTCTATTTAGTAATTGTCTGCCAGATGGTTCCTCTGCTAGATGGAGGTTTCAGTTACTCAGTAATGGTGATTCTGGCTCTTATAGTAATAAAGATAATTTTTAAAAATTAAAATCTTATGTTAAAACAAGTCAAGGAAAAAAAAGTAGAAAGCAAAGAGAGAAGTTTGCAGAGGATGGAAATAGCCACTTGAATGTGAATAAAATTATAAATCCTGATAAGGAATGCCCAGAAGACAAGTAAGACTAGATGCATGTAATAGTGATGTCAAACTCGCATGTCTTAAGAATACTTAAGAGTCCAGACTACAAAAGGGCCCATCTAAATAAACAACAACAATGAATAAAACCCACCCTTATTGTTCCGTCAAAGGGAAAAATTGCACGATCAATGGCTTGAGCTGGCAGGAACATGCTTCAGGGAAAGCTGAGTCATTCTTGCAGGCTCATGAGTGTTTAAATTGCAGCTAACTCACCAGAGACACCAAAACACAGAAGCTGATAAACAAAAGATAAAGGGATCAGGGGAAAAAGGGGTGAACAAGAAACACAGAAAAACAAGGAACTGCTTTTTCTAACTTTAAGCAAAATGCTGTCTCCATTTAAAGAGCAGTAATATTATGCTTGACTGTTTCACAGAAACCCTTAATTGTTTTTAATTTGTAATTCCGTCTCTCCCTGACATTGTTCTTGAGTAAAGGCTAGATGTATAAACTACAAATGGAATGGTTCAGCAGGGCAGAAACTTGTACTTTGAATCTCATTCAGGTTAAGAGCCTTGTAGGTTACTCCCTTAAGTCTTTCACCTCCTTATAACATTGACTGCTTTTGGGGAATCCTTGACTATGTGTCCTGATCACCAATATTAAAAAATGTCAGCAGTTCAGAATGCCTTAGACACTCAACCATGTATTTTTGTCTGTAGGACTTTTGTCTGGAACTTTGAAAAATGTATTGCAGCCAAAAACTGCCAGGATTTAAGTTGAGAAGTGCAGGTCCTATTTCCTTTAAAAATGTTGTCCTTGAAAACACTGTTTCAAACTAATAATTTTCATTTTTACTGTTTTTACAGCTCTGTGGAAAGGAGTTTAACAGAATGCACAATTTAATGGGACACATGCACTTGCACTCAGATAGTAAGCCATTTAAGTGCCTGTACTGTCCCAGCAAGTTTACCTTGAAGGGGAACCTAACCAGGCACATGAAGGTCAAACATGGAGTCATGGAAAGAGGATTTCACTCTCAAGGTAATAATTTTCAGCAAGATTATTCTCTGTGAGATCTGAATATGCGTATTGGTAAACAGAAGTAGGCTTTGCACTACAGATCCACCGACCTGTGCAGTACATCAAATGCTATTGCAAGAGGTAGAATCCCATAAGCCTGTGAAGTTATTATAAGCTATATTACTATAAAGTTACATATCAGAGATCCCCAGTAAATCACAAATTAATCCTAAATTCACAGAAACAGAAACTCTAATACACCTAGGGTTCTTTCTCACTGCTTATTGGATTCCAGTCTGGAATGGGGATGGAATCCTCAAGGGGTCTACATCCAGGAGCCTTGGTGATTCTGTGCTGCATTGACATAACTGGTGTCAGATAAAAACCATAGGCTCAAGATCCCATTTACAAAGAAGCACGTGAACAGGAGGAGGAGATATTCCTCCCCCATCTCAAAGTATGAGGATTTTTGACTACTGAGGGTATCCTGCAAAACATTCCCTGTCTGCTAGCTACCACATATACTTCCTGAAGTCATCTTCATGTGTATACACATGTCAATGCTATCTAAAAAAGTGGGGCAATTAAGGAGAAACTTTTTGAGGGTTTG
Organism: Machaerirhynchus nigripectus; assembly: GCA_013397975.1. Taxonomy (NCBI): domain Eukaryota; kingdom Metazoa; phylum Chordata; class Aves; order Passeriformes; family Dicruridae; genus Machaerirhynchus; species Machaerirhynchus nigripectus. The sequence continues at coordinate 166,885 of VZRQ01006897.1, forward strand.
GGTATCCAAGATACGTTTTTTAAGATTTTGCAGATAAATAATTATTTAATGGGCAAGATTTCTTGGTGTTCCTCATATTCAAGCTTTGTGACAGCCTAGCACATGTGTAAAATGCTTACTCTAATGATATTTTGGTGTAAAATTTATGGAAATCCTAATGGCTAATGAAATAAGCATTTTTTTTCTGTAGATCTCCTACATCACCATGCTAGTTAGACAATTACTTCTAACTGGAGATTGCCTAAGAGCTTTTCATTGTACAGAGATTCTGCAGTCCTTGAGGCTTATCAGATACAAAACAATTTGTGAGGCCTGACACCTGTTTATGAAGTCTTTTAACTAATACAGCTTGTTGCAGAGTAACATCTGCTATCTAGTGAGACTGCATAGATTCTTCAGAAACTGGATTCAGTTACTGAGGAGAAAATAGAAACCAAAGAAAACAAAAGCAAGTAAAATAGTGACTTTCATAGGTATTTGCTATTGGGTGAAATCCTCACCCTGTATTGTCACTTGTCTTTAATGAAGCTGGACACTGTCTGCAGTATCCGAATTCTTTTCAGTATATCCTGCTCATGTTTGGAGCATATTTGAGTCCACGATGCCTCTTGGATAATCTGTATTTCCAGCAAGAGGGAAGACACTGACAAATACTAAGACAAACGAGATCCAGGACTAGATGCAGATTTATACTACACTGCTCAGAATCATAATTTGTTCATAATGATTTCTTCAAGCTGAAGCACTATCCAGTGCACAGAGCTTTTCAGTTGATTGGTTCCTCAGTGGATGAAAGAGGAAAAATTAAGGAGAGTCATAGATGGTTGAGACTGTTGTTTTTTCATTTTTAAAGTATTAACTTTGAACCGCAGTGTCCATAGAACAAATAAATTAACACGTTTTTAGTCTCTTCCACTCCTCTGAAAAATAAGATACAAAACCTTGGACTTGTATTATGGACTGTGATGCTTTAGATCCAAGTTTTCTTTTAAAAAAAGAATAAGGAGGAGGAAGTGAGTAGGTTGATTGGCAAAATTCAGTTTAGAAAAGGCCAGACCACTTCACTTTTCTTCCCAGCTGCATTATCCAGAGTCTGGCATGTACAAGACAATGTTTTGTGTGTCCTAGCCTGGCTGTGAAGTGTATACAATAGCACTTCTTTTGTACCATCTCAAAGGAGATGCCATGAGATGTAAACAATGAAGTACTTGGAGATAGCTGGATGGAAGACAAAGGTAAAGTATGAAATCCAAAGCCACCTTAGATTTTGTTTTTTAGCCATGTATCAAGCAGTAAAATTTCCTATATATAAATTTTTCCTTTTCTTCTCCCCTTAAACCACTACAAGGTTTTGGAAGAGGAAGGATTGCTCTGTCCCAGACAAATGTCTTGAGAAGCTTGGAACAGGAAGAGCCATTTGATCTTTCCCAGAAAAGCCAAGGGAAGGGAATCTCATTTCAATCTGATGGCGAGAGTGCCAAGGGAAGCTCATGCCAGGAAGAAGAGGAAGACAACTGCTATGAGGCAGAGAGGTACAGCCCTGCCACATACCATCATGATGACAACAAGCTGTACAGGGCTCAAGATCTCTCTGGCAAACCTGAGTGCATGATGAAGGACTTCAGAGAGTCCTACTGCAATGAGCAGGAAGAAGTGTTAAGTGAGGGAGGACTGGGGAGGAGAATAGGAAATTCAGACAAAGAGGAGAGACGTGGAGAGGGAGAGCTTGCAAACAACGAAGAACGTCTCAGCTTTAGATCCTTTGAAAAGGCCACACTTGGTCAGTCTCTCTCTGATTACTTATATTTCAAGCACAGGAACAAGAGTTTGAAAGAATTGCTGGAAAGAAAAATGGAGAAACAAACAATGCTTATAGGCATTTAAAATGGACATTTAAGAAAAGCTGGAAAATGGTAACCAGATAGATTTTAACATGAACTGTAAGCTACCAAGGCCTAGAAGTCTGTAGTAGTATTTAGAAATAAATAAGCCAAATAATTAAAAATAATTTAGTGTAAAACACATACATTACAAGAACAAAGCAGCTTGAGGTCACCAAGAAATGCAATAGATATTGAAAAATAACACTTTTATATTTATCCATTTGACGTATAACAGACAATGGGTTGGGTACAGAAGTTTACTTCCTATTATATGGGGATAGATATTACACGCAATTTTCTACTTAGCAGAAAGCAACATACTTTAGCATCTGATTTATTATCTGACTAAATATATATGAATACTTCTAACCATATGCCTCAAAAATATCTGAAAATATTAAGTATTTCACATATAAGCCAGAGTACTATTAAACACAGCATGCATGAAAATGCTGTCAACATTCAGAACTAACACAGTCCAAATCCTTTGATTTACTGAAGTGACTCTTAGTTCAACTAATTACAATGAGAAAGGGGAAACAAATTAATAAGAAATACTATTTCTTGGGAGGCAGCAAAGGACAGCTCTGTAACTCTTTGAAAGGACTGGAATTTATTACAAAAGCTAGTCCTCTGGCACAAGAAATGTTTGTGCTTTGCTGCGTTTCAGCCAGTATGGGAGTATTCAGAAATTCTTGAAGTGAAATAGCATTGATTGTGTTGACATTTTGTTCTACTGCCTGCTTAGACCAATACCTTTACTGGGCAGCATCAGCATGCAGCATTCACAGCCTTGCCATAGTTACACGTAACACAATATGAGTCATTTCACTGAAAAGATTATGCTGTTTTTCCATTTATCTCTTCAGTTTATCATGACTAGTAAGGATAATTTTGAAATACACAGACCTGATCAATTTTTGTTTCAGAAGGTAAAAATAACCCTTATAGAATAAGCAGTACCTCACAGAGGAAAACCTTGCTCTTACTGGAGTCAGAAATTTTGTTTTAGTAAACATGTCTTGAGCAGTAAGCTGCAGGCCTTTCAGATGAATTTCACTCATGCTGTTTTTACAGAGTCAAACCCAGCTTTTCATCCTCTGATTCCCACACAATTATAAATTTATAACAAAATGGAAAAAGCACATTCCATTAAACTTTTCATTGATTGCATGAATACTTTGAACAGCATATTAGTTCATGCATCTCCAAGAAAGATGAAAAGCAGCTCTGCACCATCCTATTGCTTACAGGAAATAAAAATTTAATTAGTCATGAAATTTGTTCTACGTCCTTTGGACATTCCAGCTCAAAGGTTAAAATCCATATGTATGGTACATCTCTTCCAAATGTTACTCCTTTCTTCACTTACCTGACAAGTCTTGATTTGAAATACATTGCAATCATGCTCTCTATATATAGCAAGTTAAAATTAAATATATCATCTACTTATGGTTTGCTAAGACAAGTCATATAGCTGCAGCTCTCTGCCCCTATAAGAAAACACACACCTTTCAAACTAATGATCCTCATTAATCAGCATTCACAGGGCGAAGTCCTTATTCCTCATATAAAACTGGATTTGTGTAGTCCGAGCCTGCAGATGGTGTTTTCCTTTCTCAAGGCTGAAACATAGCAGAACACATGCAGAAATTCATGCAGAAAAAGCTGTAGATAAAAGAAACAGTAACATCCAGGTATTTCTTCTAAATTAACTCTATGTCTGATGTGCAGATTTTTTAAAAATAAAAAGGTTATGCCAAATTGAACTGGAAGGTAGGTCACTTTAAATCTAGAATTTAAAAAGTCTTTGAAAGTGAGATGTATTTTAGAGGTACAGAGTCATGTTTCTTCAGGGGTGAACTGACGTATCGTAAACATTCCTCTCCCTTGCTTTAGCTGTAAGACAATGCCTATTGAAAAAGGAGCCATCTTTCTTTCAAGGAAGACATTCTGGTCAAGTAGAAAAACGAGAAAATTTTTAGAATAGTGAGTGTAGCTGTACTCTTTCTTAGACTATAGGGGAAATGATCAAGTAGAAATTCAGCATGGTCTAGCAGATGGTCCCTCAGAAATGGCAGCAACTCCTTCAGTTAACATGGCACTAGCTTGTCTCTGCCAGACAAAAGCTCCCATTTGAGTATGTATACAGCCAGGAGCTGGGAGTCACTAACTCTTAGAATTGTCTCCCTCTTGGTGATGTAGTTTCCAGCTGTGCACGGTTCCAGATCAGTCCACTCCACCTTTTCAGACGTATTAGTTCCCGTGATAAGAAGAACAAGCTGGGAAAAGGAATCTCTTCACAATTTCCAGAAAGGTGATCATGCAGATGGGTTGAATTTAGCAAGTCCTTCACTCCTGTGGTGGGCAAAGCAGGAAGGCACACAGCCCTTCCACTGCAAAGTCTTTTCTATTCTTTGGAGAGTGCTATGGGACAGCTAGACAATCCTTATCAAGAAAGAAACAAAGTATTACATATCAAGTGCAGTCCAGACAAATACAGCAAAGGAGACATTTTCAGCAGAGTTCAGCTCCCACCTGCTAAAATCAAAGGATGTGTTCTACCTGGGCTTCAGCAAAGCCTTTGATACTATCTCCCATGACATTCTCCTGGAAAAGCTGGCAGCTCCTGGCTTGGGCAGATGAACTCTTTGCTTGGGTAAAAACCTGGCTGTATGGCCAGGCCCAGAGAGTGATGGTTAATGGAGTTAACTGCAGTCAGCAGATGTTCTCCAATGGTGTTCCCCAAGGGTCAGTATTGGGCCCAGCCCTGATTAATATCTTTATTAATCATCTGGATGAGGGGATGGAGAGCTGCTTTAGTCACTTTGCAGCTGACATGATGCTGGGAGTGAGTGTTGATCTGC
>VZRQ01006899.1:22415-44772 GCA_013397975.1 Machaerirhynchus nigripectus
GGCGCGCGCGCCCCCGCCGGGCCTGCGCGGTGCGTGGGGGGGGGAGGCGGCGCGCGCAGCCTCGGCAGCGCCTCTGAGGAGCCGCCGCGAGCCCGGGGGGAGAACCGGGAAGGGCCGGGAAGAACCGGGGCCCATCGAGCCGAGCAGAGCCGGGCGAACCGCGGGGTTATGAGGGCGGGCGCCGCCGCCTCCCCGTGAGGAGCCGCGGGCGCGGGGAGCGCGCGAGGCCGCCCCGCCACAGGAAGCCATTTTGTGGGCCCCCTCCTCCTCCTCGTTCTCGTCCTCTTCCTCCTCCTCCTCGTCCTCCGCCGTCGCCGCCGCCCTCGGGAGCGGCCGGGCCCGGTGAAGGAGGCGGTGAGGAGGGGCGGCGGCGGCCGCCGCGCCCTCCCCCATGGCGAAGAAAACCTACGACCTGCTCTTCAAGCTGCTGCTCATCGGGGACTCGGGGGTCGGCAAGACCTGCGTCCTCTTCCGCTTCTCCGACGATGCCTTCAACACCACCTTCATCTCCACCATTGGTCAGTGCTTTTCCGCCCAGGGGGGCTGCGGACCCCCCGGTTCCCACCGCCGTACCCCCCAGCTCCGTTCCTGTGTCATCCCCGGGGACCCCCGGTGTTCTCCCCAGCCCCGTTATGGTGTCACCCCCCAGGGATCCCCTGTTCTCTCCAGACCTCCAGGGATCCCCTGTGTCACCCATCAGGAACCCTCTGTGATCCCCTCCCCCCCGNNNNCACGCCTCAGGACCCCGTTGTGTTCCCCCAGGGTCCCCCCCCCGTGCCCGTCCCGTCCCCTCGCCCTGGACGCGGAGCCCCGGCAGAGCCGCCCCGGTGCCGCCCGACGCCGCCTCGCCCCCGCCGCAGGGCAGGGTGGGTTTGGTTCCTCCCTCCCCGCAGCTCCCTCCGCGCTGGGTGACCCTGAGCGACCCTCGCTGTCCCCCCCGCGGGGGCTGCGCTGGCAGCTCGTCCCCCACGCCCTGTGCCAGCCGCCAGAGCCCACCTGGCCCCTTCTATCAGCGTTAATCGCTGTCCCTGCGGGCAGCGGGGCGGTGGGATCCCCGTCCCCGTGTTTGCACCGCTATTGATGTGGCTCAGAAACGATCACGCTCGTGGGTGGGGTCTGTTTTCTCGCCCAACAAAGCTGTCCTTCCCCCCTTGGCCGGGCTCCTGGCAAAGCTGACTCCAGCCCTTCCTCGCTGAGCAGCTCCTGACCAAGGTAGAGCTGCTCTGACATCATGAAAGAGGGATGTGTCTTTGCGTTTTCCGTGCAATCTGTGCCGTGGGACAGGCCTGGTACCCAATATCCTTCCATCCCAGGTGTATCACAGGGTTTTGTTTGCCTTCTCCTGAACATCTTGTTTTGCAGATGGAGAGTTCAGTTCAGCAGCTCTCACCTTCTTGGTGACTGGCTCTGGAAATTAAGGATAATTCCTGTATCAGCTTTCTTGCAGCACTCACTGGTGTAATACGTGCAGATACCCACATCTGGATAAAAAAATTATTTTAAGGGGTTTAAACTGGATCTGACTTTCGTGTTTGCTATAAATCCTTCAGATCACTGGTCATGCAGCTGTTCACTGAGGGAATGTGGAGTGTCAGTGTAGATCTTAGTGCTGGCTATAAATTCTCCCCTGTGCACTTCCTCATCTGTGTTGAAATGTCACCCGAAAATTGCACCTCGGACTATAACACATAAAAAGACTCTCGTAAGCAAGGCTTGGGAAATTTAAAGTGAAAAGAAGTATCTTTGTGACAACTAAGTGTCAAGAAAGTTGTTTCCTAAAACCTCTTAGGGCCTCAGTTCAGTGTTTTGCTGAATTTTTGGGCGACTGTGTGACAGTTGTTAATGTTGTCCCTTCCCACGGCTATGGGAGTCTGGATGGGTTTGCTGCTGTGGCCAGGGTGTATTTTGGCACTGCTTGGCAGATCCTCGCTGGGATCACATGGCATTCCTTGCCTTTGGAGTTCGTTGGGAAGGTTTATTTCAATTCCCAAAGTTAAAAATAGTCAACTTCATAGTTAAGAAGTCAGCGGGCACGCAGTGACTTCTGCTCCAGACAACTTGTGCTTTTAATAATTCGTAACTTAGTAATTACTATTAATTGTTGGTCTAACTCTGCAGTTTTCGGGCCTTCAAGAGGAGTATCACCAAGTTTACTAGGAAGTGTGCACATGGAGATTTTGGAAGTGTTTCCCACCAGTTGGACAAGTGGCTGTTTGCTTCTGGAGTGCCTAAACTGGAAGGCAGAGGTGTTTTATTCCCTGAACTTTGAACTGACTGTCTGGTGATGGCAGCTATGTTCAGCCTTTGGTTACTATTTGGTGTGTCAGGTTTGTGTCTTCACAGTGGAATTTGGCAGGTTTTGGGGTACAATTAGATTTTCTGTGTGGTGTTTAACTGCCCAAAGATACCTTAAATGTGTTGTTTCCGTAGTCCTTCCGTAAGCTGATGTGGAGACCTGGGGGGAAGTGTCCCGTGCAGGCAATGTCAGTTGGAAGGGAGACTCTCCATTCGCACCTTGGGAAAAACAGCCCATCCATGAGGGAAGAATCCAAATGCCTGAGTTATCCATGTCCACTCAGTTCTCTCTGCATTATTCCCAAGCGATGCAGCAATCTGGCTGAAAATGGGATTTCAAATTCCCACTGGTGACTGCAGCTCTCACACTTCCCCAGGTTGGCCCTGCAGCAGCCGTGGCAATCCAGGAGCCTTGAAAGGGGCTTTCCGTGGGGTCCCTGCTGTGGGAAATCCCAGCACAGCAGCCATGCAGCTCTGGTTTGTTTTGCAGCTGGAAGAACAGAGTTTCAGGAAAAACCTCAGATGGAGTCTTTGACCTGTAGCAACAAGGAAATGTGGTTTCCAAAGCCCTTGTGTACACAATGAGTGATGGGAGGTGACTGGATCCTTGGCTGAGGCTCTCCTGTGTTTGAATAACCCAAGAAGCTCTGATCCCTGGCTCTGGGTTTGCTCAGGACTCCACCAACAGCCTGGGATAACCCAGCAAGTAAAATGTACTGGAGTGTTTGGTGGTGGCTGTAGGCAGGGACTGGTTCATAGAATCCTGGAATGGTTTGGGTGGGAAAGGACCTCAGCCCATCCTGTTCCACCCCCTGCCATGGACAGGGACACCTTCCACTATCCCAGGATGCTCCAAGTCCCCGCCAGCCTGGCCTTGGACACTGCCAGGGATCCAGGGGCAGCCACAGCTGCTCTGGGCACACTGTGCTAGGGCCTGCCCACCCTCATGGGGAACAATTCCTTCCCAATATCCCATCTAACCCTGGCAGTGGGAAGCCATTCCCCCTTGTCCTGTCCCTCCAGGCCCTTGTCCCAGGTCCCTCTGAGCTCTTCTGCAGGTTCCCTTCAGGCACTGGAAAGCTCAGCCTTCAGTCTGTAAGGAAAAGAAAGATCTCAAGGAATACTGAAACTGGCCTCTGTCTAAGGCGGATGCGTGGGGAAAAGGTTTTAATTCTCTAAAACCAAAGGCCTGTTTGCATATGTAAGGCAAGACACATCAATAAAGCATTTGTGCTTCACGTTAGTAACTTCTGTTCACATTTCCTTGCTGCACATTGATTAATCCTGATCCGTGATGGCTGCTGGGATATAACTTACTGTCCCTGTAACTCGACATACTCTGACTTTGAGTCACTTCAATCTAATATTTCCTGATAAAGCAGCAGTTAAGCTTCTGGATGTGCTGAGGTGCCAGCGTGAGTGATTTCATTGCCCCCTCTCAGGCACTATAAATATTCCAGATGGCATTTCTGCAAGAAATCCCAGAGTCATCATAACCTCCCTGGAGAGGGCAGGGCCTCGGCCCCCAGCGCTGCCCTGCTGTTTGCAGGTACAAAAGGAATAAGTCTTGAAGACTTAGCCCATCACAAACCATTTTTAATTTTAACCGTTCTTCGGCAATTTTCCGGTGCAAAAATCATTTTTATGTTACTCGGTTTTGAGAACTGTGGTGACTTCTCAGTTGTGCTCTAGGGATACTCCTCGCCAGGTCAGTGAGGGGGTGCAGCCGTCCCTCTGGGCAGTGGTGGTGCTCTGTGCTCCTCCTCGTTTTTGTGCTTGCCCTGCTGCCACTCCTGCTACCAGCAGATTGTCTTCATTTTGACTGCTAAAAATGTTAGGATAAGTAACTCCCAGTCAGTTTATCCTTTAGATCTTAATTTTTAATATATTTTCGTTGGCATTCAGTGTGTCAGGTTGTTGATGGTTTGCAGTGAGCTGCAGAAAAAGGATCCTGTAGGAGCTGTGCACACTTTATGGAGCTCCTGGGGTCCAGCCTTTGGCACCTGGGAACAGGTAGGGAGGGTTGTTTCTGGCTCTGCTGTTCTGGCCAGGATGGCTGCTGAAAAATTTGAATGCCAGAACTGAGCCTAAGCATGTAATCACTGTTGTCTGACTAAGTCCAATGCAAATGAAGATGAGTCACAAAAAATGTTTTCCCATGAAATCTCTAGTAACAGCTCAGGAGAACAAAGGGTGTGTAAGCATTGGGAGATCCCTCCCCAGTGCTCCCGATGGGGGTAAAACTCCCCTAGATCTTAACCCCTTCTGGAGGTGCAGCTGTATTCTGTATTCCTGGGCTTTACTGACCTGGCTGCAAGTCTACAAATCAGAGATAAAAAACAGTGATTTTTGATGTTTGTTTTATTTTGAACACAACCGAAGCTGTGCTAGGAGTGTGCAAAACTCTTATTTTAAATGGGAAAGTATAGGAAAACTGCTTTGATGAAGTTATTTTTTAAAAATTATTTCTTTTGCCTTTATTAGAAGTAGGTTTGAGTTGGAATCACTTGCTTTGAAATCGCTTCATATTGGCACATTGAACCAGTGAAGTTTTTAAAAATTAGTCCTCACCAGTCCTCAAGTAATAAATCCAAGTTTGTTTTTGCATCCTGGGAGGATTTGTTCCCTCGGCATTGCGATATATTAATGTTGGAAGGAAGGATCCCCAGACAGAGAATGGGGGAAAATTGGGCAGATTTTGGGAAACGAAGGATGGTTTGAATGGTGAAGATGCTGTTGCTGTGCAGAGGTTGCAATGAAGTTTGAAAAACAAGTAGTTTCAGGATTCCAGAAGAAAAGGGGTTACTACAACAGTTGGAAGTGCTGGCTTGCCTGTTCCCAGAAGTTGTGGGTGTCCCATCCCTGGAAGTGTTCCGGGCCAGGTTGGACAGGACTTGGAGCAATGTGGTCTAGTGGAAGATCTCTCTGCCCATGCCAGGGGGTGACATGGGATAAGCTTTAAGGTCCCTTCCAACCCAAACCATTCCATGATTATATCCCGTTTTTGTATCATACCTACAGCCTACAGGAGCAGCAGCAGCTTTGAGCTGTGTTCATGTTGTGCCCAGGCTGTGGGCTTTGTCTGCTTCTGACTCCTGGCATGGAGCAGGTGAATTAGACAAGGAAAAACCCCAATAAACCCTGGGCCAGCAAAGCCCCCCGATCCCAACTCCTGCTCAGTCATTTCCGTGACGCGAACCCATCAGGCAGCAGGAGAGGCCGGAGTCATTTCCACTTGGAGGTGGCTGCACTGCAGAACTGGCTGCCAGGGGAATTCTGGAGGGGAAAAGATCGGTGGGTTCAGAATGAAAGTAGAAAATGGAAGTGGATCCGTCGGTGGCAGTGCTCTGGATGCAGGCTGGAGCTCGGGAATCCCCTCGGCTCTTGGCTGCTGGAGGCTGGACAAGTATTGTTTGGCCTGGAGAGGGGTTGTCCTCTCCTCTGTCTGCTGGGACACCCAGGAGAAGGGTTACAGAGCGAGCTGGACTTGTGTGATACTGTAGATTGGTTTGGTTTTGGTTTAGTTTGGTAGGGTTTTTTGGGAGTTTTGTGTGTGAGTATTACGGGTTTTTTTCTCATCTAGGGCTGTGAATAATGAGCAGCAGTTTTGCACACGCCTCACAGAGCTGATGGGAAACTGGGGATGGCTGTGGTGAAGAGCTGAGGAACTGAGCTGGCTGGAAACTTCTTTGTGTAACGTGGCTGTTTTTTCAGCTGAGCTGGATCAGCTCCCTGATGGGGCTCCTTACGTTACCCTCCAAATCTGTGCTGGTGGAGTGATATGGCAGCAGGGGGCATGGAAAAGCTGAGTAGGTGTTTGTACTCAGAATCCCAGGATCATTGAGGCTGGAAAAGCCCTCCCAGACCATCGAGTCCAAGCTGTGCCAAATCCCCACCTTGTACCCAGCCCAGGGCACTGAATGCCACCTCCAGACCTTCCTGGGACACCTCCAGGGATGGGGACTCCAAACCTCCCTGGGCAGCCCCTGCCAAGGCCTGACCACCCTTTCCAGGCAGAAATTCCTCCTGATGTCCAACCTGAGCCTGCCCTGGCCCAGCCTGAGGCCGTTTCCCCTTGTCCTGTCCCTGTTCCCTGGGAGCAGAGCCCGACTCCCCCGGCTGCCCCCTCCTGTTAGGGAGTTGTGCAGAGCCACAAGGGGCCCCTGATCCTCCTTTTCTCCAGGCCAGGCTGAGCCCCTTTCCCAGCTCCCTCAGCTGCTCCTGGGGCTCCAGCCCCTTCCCAGCTCTGTTCCCTGCCCTGGACACGCTCCAGCCCCTCCAGGTCTCTCCTGTCAGGAGGGGCCCAGAGCTGCCCCCAGCACTGGAGGTGCCCCAGCAGTGCCAGCACAGGGGACAGGCACTGCCCTGGGCCTGAGAGGTTCCCCATGAAAATTCGCTTTCTGGTTGCAGTTCCACATTAACAAACCTCTTGGCAGCAGTTCCAGTGCCTGGCCTTCCCTCCTCCCTGCCCCCAGTATGAAACAAACCCTAAACTGGGCTTGCTCCTCTCCTGGTGCTGCTGCTGTCGGTGCCTCGGGCAAAGCCGGTCGGGGAAGGACGCGAACGCTGCGGAGCTGCTTCCTTGGGCACGGTCCTGCGCTGGCAGCCCTGCTGCTCCTCTGTCCTTGCACTGACACGCTGTTGATGTGCAGCTGAAACTCACGGGCAGCTGCTCCCCAAATGTGCTGAGTACGATCAGGAGCCGTGCAGGCGCAGGGGAAGGAGAGTGCCCAGGTTGGCTGCTCCAGTTAAGCCAGTGCTGTTTCCAGGAGGGGACTCAGCTGTCACTTCAGCAGTGACAGAGATGAAGCGTTGGGAAGTCACTGATACTTTCTAGGGTAATGTGTGCTTGGATTTGGAGCACAGGCCTGTAGCTCCTTGTGACAGGCTCTATGATCTGTGGGCTGCATGTGAATTTTCAGAGGCCATGCAAAATGTCTGTCGGTGTTGGTAGAAACTTGTTCATGAACTGCTGAGCAGGAACGCAGCCTTTGTTTTAAGTAGCCAGTGATTAGTTTTTAGTGCCTTGTTGAGTGATAAACACAACTGGGAGGTGCAGAGAAGTGATTTCCTCTTGACTCCTTGGTTTATGTCTTTCAAAAGAAAATCTGTTATGCTCTTGCAGAAGATTTTCTTCCCTGTGAGGGTGGGGAGGCCCTGGCACAGGGTGCCCAGAGAAGCTGTGGCTGCCCCTGGATCCCTGGCAGTGCCCAAGGCCAGGTTGGACATTGGGGTGGGAGCAGCCTGGGACAGTGGAAGGTGTCCCTGCCCATGGCAGAGGTTGAAATGGGATGAGCTTTAATGTCCCTTCCCACCCAAACCATCCTGTGATTCAACGATTCTCTTTATCCTGAGAAAACACTTCATCTTTTCCACTCTTCAAGTCAATACTGATATTTAATTAGGGGATCGATTGAGAGCCTATTGATGAAAACCTCATCAGGGGACAGGAAGAATCAACCCTACCTTGAAGGGTTTTAGGCAGATGTTGCTGCCTGTAGTCCAGCAGTTTTGCCTGTCAGGGGTTTTGCCTTGGCAGGCCCCGCTCCCTGTCCCTGCTCCTGGCAGCCCTGGAGCAGGGCGTGGGCTCTCCCCACCCTGGGTGCCCACAGCTTGCTCCGTGCTCTTCCTCCCTGGAGCATGGAAAGCCAGCATGTCCTTGCTTGTTGGTGAGCTGGAGAACCTCGGGAAGGATGGTGGCTGGGAGAGGGCTGCTCTGCCAGGAAAATTCATCCCACCTGGGCTTGAGTAATGCCCAGACAGGACACGGGAGCAGAGCAGGTTGCACGGATTCTCTGGGCAGTGGCAGCCACTGCCTGTTTGGCTCCGTGACTTTTTGATGGCGCAAAGTCGAGAAGGATTTCGGCCTTGGTTTGTGTAACTCTTGCTAGGGGGAAAGGTACTTCGGAAATGCTTTGTGAAAAACCAGCTTGTCAAATTCCTGGTGCTGAGGGAATTCCCTGTCTGGCCCTGGAGAACAGGGAAGAGACCAGAGCTGCTGCTGCAAGTTGTCTTGAACGTCTGGTGTTTCGGTGCAGCTCAACTGTGTAGGTTTTCCTTTCTGCGTGGGTTTGACTACAAGTCTTGTGTGGGTTTAACTAAAGTCTCTGCATGTTTTGGTTCTGTTCTGTAGCTAAAACAACTCCAGGCTTTCTTTCCCACTGGGATTGTGACTGTTCTGTGCTGTGTAACCTGGAGAAATACTCACTTGTGTCTTGCATTTCAGAAATCTGACTTAATGCTCCCGGAGAGAGGCCTGCTTGCTTGAGAGCTGATGGGTATGGAATTCCTGCAGTGATATCCATACCTGTACAGCTTTTTCCTCAAGGATGCTTTTCAAACTGGTGTGCTTTCATGTTTGGATTCCCTGCAGCTGTTGTTGGACTAGGAGGGGTGCTGGAAATGCGCTCTTCCCAAAACCGTGGCTCTGGTGTGGCATGCTGGTGCTGTGTGTACTGGGAGTTCCTCTGGTGCTGGGAGGGCTGGGATCAGCATCATGCTTGGGGAGCCTGTCCTGGCCTAAGATCTGAGTTCAGTACCCTTAAAAGCCATGGTTCCACAGGTGGGTGGTGCTCTGGTAAGTTCAGGTGTCATCTCAGGCTGTCCAGGTGGATGGCTGACCTGGGCTGGGTCAGGGTATGGTACCATGCACTGGGTTTATGGAAGGTTCAGGAAAGCTGGGATTTGTCATGGCTCATCTGCACCTTAAGAGAGCAAACTCTTGGCTCTGTTTCCTGACAACGTTCCCTGGTCCCAAATAAAGTTATTCGGCCCCTGAGATGGTTGTGTCTTAAATGTGTCTCACCAGCATTGTAATCTTCTACAGTAAAGGTGGTTTTACATTTCCCTTCAGGTGCTCAGTTATTGACTTGGGGCACCTGGACATAGGAATTCACCTATTGGTGTCTGATGTATTCAGGTGCCAGGTGTCATCTCCTGCCCTTCTAACCATGGCCATGGTACCTGTTCTTCCTGACCACCAGATCTCACTGGCAGGTGACTTCCCTGAGGGCACCACTTCTACTGCACTGTCATTATTGCAGATCTGTAATAAATGTCTGAACTTAGGTCATTAAAATGCTGGTAGCAGTACCGAGAAGTTTCCAGTTCCTCAGGTAGCAACATTGATTTCACACCTTCCAAGGCTTGCTGCAGGCTGTGTCTCATCCATCCTCTCCTCTTCCTTCTCCGAAGTGGGACTGCTGTGGCAGAACGGGCTCGTTAGAAGCCGAGCTGTCACCTCCATCTCTGTGCACGTGGCAGGACGTGCGTGTGCCTGTGTCACTTGAGAGGGAGCTCAGATGTGGAGCCTCAGCACAGCTGTCTAATTGCTGGTTAAAGGAGTCCCTCCGATGCTCCTGATTCCTTGAGCACACTGGGAGGTGCTTTCATCTCCACGGAACTTTTTGATCTTTCCAGTAAACAATAAAGTTACTCAGTTATTTTAGCTACACAAATCTCTGGCAAAAGCAAAGGTAATTCCTGTCTAGTTCTTGGAATTTGTGCTTCCTGTTGGTCTGGGACAGCATGGACCAGGAATGTGAGTCCTGTGGGAAGTCTGCTGTGTCTCATTCCTGCTTCAGTGAGCAGAGATGCTGTGGGTTCCATCAAAGGGGCTCAGAAACTCCACCTGCAACAGCATTAGACTGGCAGTGTCAGCTCAGCTGAGGTGGCCATGTGCCACAGGGATGTGTCCCCAGCCTCAGGGATGTGTCCCAGCGTGCTGGAGGCCTTGACCCAGCCAGAGAACAGGAGATGGAGCTGCCTGGGTTTGGGTCATGGAATGACTGAATGGATTGGGTTGGAAGGAACATTTAAGCTCATCTTATTCCAACCCCTGCCACGGACAGGGACACCTTCCACTATCCCAGGCTGTTCCAAGCCCCATCCAACCATGGACTGTGTCAGAGAACAACATCAGGGTTTGCAGGAAACGAGCTGAGGTTGCAGCAGAGCTCTGCCAATAGCTGGAGCAGCAGCCCCATGAGCCCCGGGGTGACAAACCACAGCGCTGAGAGTCACTGTGACCACACAGCGCGGCAGCTCCGGCAGCAGCTGGGTGACAACATCTGCACTTGCTCAGAGCAGGACACCTCACAACACCTCTGTCGCCTGCTCCTTCTGCCTCTCGTCCACCTGCAGGGTTAGAAGCTCTTTCAAAGCTGGTGGCCACTATCAGATGCTCTGATGATCATAAGGAGACCTCATCCTGCAGGAATCTCCCCTGACTGCAGGGCTTTTGATGGGATCCAGAGCAGCTCTGACACCCTGGGAAATGGGATCCCCACCTCGGGTCCTGTCCTGGCACCCAGGACCAACAGCAAGACTGAGGCAGCCTGTGGAGCTCAGACTTTGTGTTTCTGTTCCCTCACAGCAGGGCTGGGTTAATTTGGGTTGTCTGGGGTGTCTCACTGCCCCGAGGACAGCAGTGCCAGCACCTCTCTGCGTTTCTGTTCCAGTCACACACCACCTGCAGCACAACTTTTTCCCAATACCCACATCAAGTTTTCCCTGTTACGATCAGCATTGATCACCTTTTGTCCTCAGCAGCAGGCTCAGGGAGCACCAGTTGGGACGCCCAGCACCCAGGGCCTAAAGGGGCTCCAGGAGAGCTGGGGAGGGACTTGGGACAGGGGCCTGGAGGGACAGGACACACGGAATGGCTTCCCACTGCCAGAGGGCAGGGTCAGATGGATATTGGGAAGGAATTCTTCCCTGGGAGGGTGCTGAGGGGCGCAGGTTCCCAAAGCAGCTGTGGCTGCCCCTGGATCCCTGGAAGTGTCCAAGGCCAGGCTGCACAGGGCTTGGAGCATCCTGGGATAGTGGAAGGTGTCCCTGCCCATGGCAGGGGGTGGGACTGGATGAGCTTTAATGTCCCTTCCAACGCAACCCATTCTGGGGTTCTGTGAACCTTCTGGCAGAGTGCAGCAAGCTAAAAAGTCCCAACAAGTCTGGCAGCCTCCAGTGCTGCCTTGGGAGATGCTGGTGTTTCGAGGTAGCAAGGAATATTGATTCTAGGTGTGTCATGTCACATTTTTCCAGTTTTTTCCACATTTTCTAAGACACGTTACTCCTGTTTCTCAGGCTTTTTCTGAGAGTTGAATTTGACTTTTGCAGTATTAATAACAACTAAAAAAGGTGATGAAACTTCCTGATAAATGTGATGCTTTGGGGCAATATCGTAACAATGGGCCTTTATTTCAAGGTTTTTCTCCACTGGTGAACTTGAGAGCTCTGCCACTCATCTTCTCACTTGCTGGAGAACTTAAAGCTTGGGTGGAAACATCTGGTGTTCCAGTAGTTGACCTCCTCCAAGAACTGGGAGCTGGAGGAACTTCCATGGTCACGCTGTGCCATTGCCTTGATGTGTAGGAATTGCCTTAGAGACTCGTAGAAGTTGGTGTAAACCTAAGATCAGAACCTGCTGCTGTGCTTTTTATTGATGCTGAGGGGTTAATAAATGAAAGGTTTTTCTGATGTGTGAGTTGCTGTTCAGTAATTGGGAACATCCCCAGTGACGTGGCAGCTGTTCATTAACACCTATGGAGTGTATTGAGTACTGGAGCCTGGGAGGGAACATCCTGCAGGAACTCAGGACACAGCACTGCTCCTGGAGCCTGTGGAGGGAACGGGTGTGTCCTTAACCAGCCATTGCCTGTTGGAAATGTCACCCAGCAAGGGCCAGCTCGCAGCATATCCCCAGCCCTTTGTAAGCAGGAATGATGCCGGGGTCACATGTGGGGTGGCAGTGCCGGAGCCTCACTGATGGCAGCGTGTGCTTGGTGCCAGCAGTGACAGAACTCTCTGCTCTGGCAGCCTGGGCAGCTTGCCTTGGGACACTCTCAGAAATAATGGTATTATTTTGTGTTTGTGAGAACAGAAACGGATTTTCCAGCAGTAAGTTGTCACATGCATCCTTTTGGAGCAGCTTGGTCCAGGGAAAGGTGTCCCTGCCCATGGGACAAGGCTGAGCTTTAAGATCCTTCCCAACGCAAACCATTCTGGGATTCAGTGATTCCATGACAGTGACTTGAGTGGCTGAATCTTCTAATGACCTCCCCAACACAGCACCTCCTCTTCGGTAAAGCTGATGCTTTTCTGAATGAATTCACTTCCCTTCATTTATGTGTTATCTGTCTTGTCCATCTGCTGAGCATAAATTAGCCCGGATAAGTGTTAACTTGAATTTTATTTTTATGTAATTTGAGGGCAAAATTACCATTGCAGCAAGTAGTGACAAATTCTGTTTCATAAATAGCAGTTTATGTGAAAGCAGATTCATGTACTGCATTTATTTCCTAGCTAACAAATATAGCTTAAGTAGGGTGAGACATGCATGAAAACTGATTTAATTGGCTATAATTGAACTTGAACATATTTAATTCATGTCCTTGGTGGTTTAGAGTAGAATTCCAATTGCAGACTGGGCTCTCCCTGCTGTGACTTTGGGTGTGGGACCTGATGGGCTCCTGACAATGGAACTCGTGAGGAGATGCAGCTGCTTCATGTGATGCCCTCCCTAAAAATAGGGGCTGGCAAAGGTGCCTGGACCAGAGTTAATTGAGTCTATTGGAAAATGAAAGATGTAATGGCAGGGAATTAAATCAGCCCTCAAACCTGGAATTAACTGACGCTGAGCAGAGGTTACTGCTGCATGGGAACAGCTCTGAAGGAAGTTCTGTTTCTTGCTAGAGCTTCATTTCCTTTTTTTCCCCCTTAGTACCTTCTGAATAAAAACCTTATTGTCTCTTGTCTCTTGGTATGCATAAAACATCACTAAAATAGTTCCTTTGTTCATTTTCTTTTGTTTTGTTTGTGGGAGCCTTGTGTAAGGTCTAGCTGCTGGAATAACAAAATGATCAAATTTCTTTTTTCTGGAAGAAATAACTGCTTGTGTTGAAGCTGTGGTCCCGGGGACCTTTGTGACAGTGTAGGTGGTGTCAGCAGGAACCTGGAGCCTCCTTTCTGTACAGAGATTGTTTTTTACATGTAGATTCGAACTGTGCTTTTGTGTGACTTCTGAAACTCCTTCCCTGGGAGGAGTGTGGGTCAGTCAGACCTCCCTGGACAAAAGCTGCACTGATGTTTGTCAGTGAGCTGAGGGCAGTTGGGGAGAAGAGGATGAGGAGGTTCCATCAGTGGCTCTGGCCTCAGAAATGGCCTCTGTCCCTGCCTGTGACCAGGTGCTGCCCCAAAGTGATTGTGCACACAGGTACTTCCAAGGGTGATGCCAGAGGATGGTGCCAGACTCTGCTCAGTGGTGACAGGACAAGGAGCAATGGCCAGAAACTGGAACACAAGGAGTTCCTCCACATGGGAAGAACTTCTGTCCATGGGGGGTGACAGAGCCCTGGAACAGCTGCCCAGGGAGGATGTGGAGTCTCCTCTGGAGACCTTTCAGACCCACCTGCTCCAGGTGACCCTGGTTGGACTGGAGGATGTCCAGAGGTCCCTTCTAACCCTAACAGTTCTGGAACTCTCTCTGAACCGCTGTCATTTTCTGGAATCCCAGTGTTTGTCTGTGTGGCTGGGATGCCAGGTACACTCACTGCTCCCAAAACTTGTGCAGCTGTACCTTGAACACATCTGCTGAGTGGGTGCTGAAGTTCAGCATGTTGGATTCTGAGCTGTTGGAAGTGGCTGTTCCTTCATGTCCAGATCACAGCGCTCGGGAAATGCTCCATTTTATAGGAAATGCTCCATTTTATGGGAAATGCTCCTCGCCCTGGTTATCTCCCGAACTTTGCCCGGGTGCTGATATGCAGAGTGCTGGCTCAGGAATCAAAGCACCAGATCAGAACTGTGCCACGAAGCCTTGGCCCACTGGCTGAGGCGCTGGTCCCGGGCACTGCCATGGCCGTCAGGTGACTGCTGTGGGCACTGCTCAGCATGCCCAGAGTATTGTTCCCGGCACAGCTGCAGCCGCCGGAGCTCGCCCAGGTCCCCTGCCCTGTCTTTGCCACAGTGGGAGAAGCACGTTTTCCCTTGGTGCTGCCTCAGCCTCCATCCCAGCTGAAATCACCAAGGGTGTGTTTGTTAATCCCCCAAATTAGCATTGGCAGGGGCTGCCCAGGGAGGTTTGGAGTCCCCATCCTTGGAGGTATCCAAGGAAGGCCTGGAGGTGGCACTCAGTGCTCTGGGCTGGGGACAGGATGGGGATTGGGCACAGCTTGGACTTGATGATCCTGGAGGGCTTTTCCAACCCAAATGATTCTGTGATCACCTCAGGTGTGGCTGTGTGCCATTGTCCCCTCCTGGGAACCTGGAGGAGCATGTCGTGCCTCTCAAGGAGGGGTAGGTAGAAGCAGGTTGGTGTGAGCTGTTGGGGATTTAACTTCAGTCCCTTGAGTCCCCTTTCCCACCAGCCCCCCAGGCAGGCACCTCTAACTAAAGCTTTTAAGCTCACACACCTTAGTTCCTCCCTCAGAGGAGCTGTCACCTTCACTTTACAGAAAAGTTGAACTTTATTTGCAGAGATTAGTACAAAATTCATGGCTGGCAGTTTGTGTCCAGGGCAGTACTTAAATACCTGCAGCAGATGGAGTGGGGGACCTGGAACTTGGGGTCAATGTGGAGCTCTTGGGAAGGCCCCGTGTGTCACTGCTGAACAAGGAAGAGACATTTGGAAATCCCTCCCAGGCACATCCATGGGATGGGACCTCAGCTCCGTGTCTGCTGTGTGGTACCCGGGCCATTCCCACCTCCTGATTATTTGGATTTTAACCCCAGGTGAGGTGTTGAACAGCACTTCCCGTTGTAATCCAGCTATCAAACGTGAACAGTGCTGCTCGAGGAGCAGCAGCTTTGGGGAATTCCTGGAATATCGATACTCTGCTTCCTTTCAGCCCTGTGGCTTCCCAGACCTAAATGTGTGGATAGAATCTGTATTTTTTAGAAGAAAAAAGGCATGTTCAGCTGATAAAAGGATTTACATCTGCAAGTATCTAATGTGTGATAGCAAGGTAATGGACTTCTCCCTGTTGGAGGGAATAAGGTGGAACAAAGGAGATCTCAATGATTGTTCCTGGAAGTGATTAATATTTTAATGTAGGTGATGAGCAGTGGAGGGGTGGAAAGTCCCCACTGCCATGGAGGTGCAGCAGCCTGCTGTGTGGGGAACACAGCTCCCTCCACCTCTGTCTTCTTGGTCACTTCATGTTTTTAATATTTTTTAATATTGCCTCCAAGTGCTCTTAAAGAATTTTTGGCAGCAATATTGCCTTTTGTGGTGACTTACTCAGGTGTTCATTTGTGATTTTTAATACAAACCTCAGAAATGGTCATGGAGGAGGTTTCAGGTGAGACTTGCAGTGAGACAGCTTTGGTGCCCTACATGTGCTGTGCATTCCTGAAAGGGCCAATGGCAGAGACCTCAGCTGCTCACAGCTCCTCTGCTGCTTTGAAGGGCAACAGGAGCACTTCAGAAAGGAATTTCCAGTTAGGAAGATCTCCTTCACTCCTGGAGTTCTGAGTCCTGCAGTTGGGAATGCTGTTCATCTCTGAATTGGCTGGTGCTGCAAGGGCCATATGAGATGGGTTTGGGAAGCTCCGGTGGCAGGAGGATCCCCAAATTCTTCCAGCAGTGGAGATGTGGATGAATTCCCAGCACGTGGCCTTTCCCAGACACCAGGTCAGGCTGGATAACAACGGCGTCCTATTGTCTGGGGGGGATTAAACTTGGGATTTGGGGGGATAGAAGCCAGGGTACTGGATTTGTCACCAAAATGAATATTCAGCGAGTCCCCTGATGGGCTGGTCAGGGCTGGTTTGCATAAATCAGATCTCCCTGTACCGTGCTGGGGATGTGTGACAGCGACTGAGGCACAAAAATGCATCCAGGAGGGGAATGTAGGTCACCCCAGGAGCTGCTGTCTCGCAGGACTGTCATCTGCTTCGTTAAGAATAGATTAATTGGGAGGAGACGATCTGGCACCAGTGCTGCTGGTGCTGCTGCTCCTGTCCCGTGTCCTGCCTTACATCACCAGCCCTGGAATTTCTCTGGATTGGTGTGGGATTGGGGAAACTCGGCCTGGAAGGGCAGTTTTTTAAAATACTGGGAAATGGGGGGTTCAGGACAGAGCCAGAGGTCACTAAGAGGGGCTGGTAGAGCTTGAGCAGCCTCTTGGCAAGGAGATACACTTGGGTTTGAGAATCTCTAATTTAGCAAATTTTGTGTTAAAAGCTAAAGCGCTTTGTTTGGATTTTGGGAATCTACTGCATTCCTAAAAATAGCTGCTGGAATTAAATAAGTTTTTTTTGATATACACACACTCATCCTAGCAAATGTCACTGGTTAAGAGTCTGTAACTTATCTTTACAGAGCAAGATCTGATCATAATTCCTGTTCTTGACACCTGCTCTACAAAATACCAATTTTCAGGATACTGCAGGTCCCATGGATCCCCAGCAGTTGGATACAGCTGTTCCCATGGGAGTTTCTCTGCTGTTACTATGAAAAGCAGTTCTGTGTAGCTGTTGCCATCGTGGTGTGGATGGATGGAGGCTGCTGACCTTGGGATAAAGCAGGGAATATTTACCCAGGTGATAGTTCAGGGAGGAAAAAAGGGTGCAAGGGATGGTTTGGTGAGTGGGTGATGAGAGAGCTTTTGGGGAAGGAGATGCCTTTGGATCATGGACTGAGGATGGGAGGGTTGGCATCAGGGACTGGATGTATGGGAAAAAGCTGTTAACACTGCTCATGTCATCAGCTGTGGCTGGTGGAATTAAAGTAATTAAATCCCTTGACTCTGTTCCCATGGTCCTGCCAAGCGCAGCTTGATCCAAACCAGGCTCCCAGGCAGGACCTTCACCTTCAGGGGGGAGTTTCTCTCACCCACTTGTGGAGCTTTCTTAGACCACTGGAGTGGTTGGCCTCGGTGATCTTCGAGGTCTTTTCTAGCATGGACTATTCCATGATTGTGTTCTGTAAATGAGCTACGTGCACATTTCCCGAGGGTTCAGCTGAGGTGTGTGATACTTCATGTGAGGCATGTGTTAACTTCATTCAGGTGCAGCTTCAGGTGCTCTGTCAGTGCTGAGCTGTCATGACTTGAAACCTTGCAGAGCAGGACGAGTGAGTTCCTGCTGCAGGTCTGGTTTGCACACTGCACTGGGAAAAAATTCCTGCAGAGAAGGTGAAACACCTGAATTCACTGAATTTCTGCTTTGCTAACACATAAATCCATGGTTTACTCATACCTTGAGTTCTTTGTTACGCCTCTGGTCATGGGATGTCAGAAATGATGGAGCTGAAGGCGTAGAAGAGGAGAGCAAAGACAGCCAGGAGGCCATTCCAGTGTCACTGCGCTGACTGATGCTCTGGGTTGTTCCCAGGGCTGCTCCTGCTTCTCCCCACAGCTGTGGGAGCCCGGGGTCTCTGGGAGTGCTGCCCTGCCTCTGTTCCTTTCCCGGGGCCCCTTTGCTCCCTCTGCTGAGCTCTGCTCCTGCTCCAGGCACTGGGCTCTGTGTCTCAACAAGTCAGGCAGGTACTCCCTATCCTGCCCGTGGAATCCTGAGTCACTGCAGCTTGGGAGGCTGAGGGAACTCCCGTGGCACTTTGTGCCACGAGCTTTATTTATATTGTTTATTCTGGCTCTGAGCAGTCTGGGAGTAGCCTGTCCTTAAGAGGGCTGGGAATGAGCGGTGTGGCCCAGCAGATCCACGGAGCTGTGCTGCCCTGTGGGGCCCTGCATTATTTATAACTTGGGTTGCAGTGCTTTGTGTGGGCTTGTCTTAGGCCAGCAGCAGCACTTGGGTTGTCTGATCCAGGTACTGAGGGGGGAGATTCCTCTTTGGTCCTCTGCTCTCTGTGGCTGGCTGGGTTACACGGGCAGAGTGTGCCAGGACAAGGGGGAATGGCTTCCCACAGGCAGAGGACAGGGATATTGGGAAGGAATCCCAAATATTCCCCTTGGGAAGGCCCTGGCACAGGGTTCCCAGAGAAGTTGTGGCTGCCCCATCCCTGGCAGTGTCCAAGGCCAGGCTGGATGGGGCTTGGAGCACCCTGGGATAGTGGAAGGTGTCCCTGCCCACGGCATGGAGAGGGGTAAGATGAGCTTTAATGTCCCTTCCCACCCAAACCAGTCTGGGATTTGATGAATGCTATTTTTTCTATTTCCTCAAAGAATTCCTTGCCACATGTAAGTGTAGGAAGGATCCATGCAGGGATGGGTGCTCTTCCAGGGATGTGTGTGGGAAGCAGGGGATGTGTGTGCTGGGATGTGTCTGTGCACACACACCAGCAGGTGAGCTGCATGTGCAGGAGCTCTCCCCTGAAGGAGGAGGAGCAGCTGCTGGATTTACTGAGCTACTCTGCTGTTTACTCAGGGGATTAAGTGTGTTTGAGCTCCCAGAGCAGGGTGTGTGCAGGGCTGTGGAGTTTGGGCATCTTCCTGCAAAGGCACGAGCACAATTAGTGCTGCCTGCTGGGTTTAAACCAGGAGCACCGTGTGTTTGTAGCTTGTCAGACCCAGAGCAGCCATAGGCTTCTTGTTTTGGTTCCATCCCTGTTTATCTGTTGCTGATCCTTTCCCTCTTTCCTCTTCCCACTGTCCTTCCCATGTGCCTGGCCATGCTACACGTGATCAGGGCTGAACACAAGGAGGAGTTCAGCAGTGCAGTCCCTCACTCCTGATGAATAAATGTTTTGTTAGGAGGAGTAGCCATGGTCTGAAATATCAATTCCTTACCTGGGTCTGGAAGTTCCTGGTACTGTTTAAAAGAAGCCAGGTGGCCCCAGGCTTTCAGGTTTCCTCATCGCCATCTCTCTGATAATTTCATTGTCAGGGAGTGAGTTTTGAGACTTTGCCTAGTGACCCCTCATGCTGTTTTATCGAAGCTTTCTCCTGAGAAGGGAGAATTCCCAAAGCACTGATGGTCAGAGATCCTCCTGTTAGAGAAGTTGTTGGGACTGGGGGAGGACAATGTGGGTTCCAGCTCCCTTTGAAGCCCCGTTCCGGTGGTTCCTCCCCTCTGCGGTTGGGCGCTGTGCTGGCTGCCAGAGGTGGCAAAGCTGGATTGCAGGAGGAATTGCCACGAGTGCCAAGGCTTGTCCCAGCCAGCCTAAAGCTTCCCACTCCCTCCCACGTCAGCTGAGTTTGGCTCCCTGATAAAACTCGGGCTTTCACTCAAGCCTTAGCCAAAGGATGAGGCGAGGAATAGCTTCAGTTTCTCTTTCCTAAATACCCTTACCAGAGAGCTGGGATTCTTACAAGTGGCCCTTAGTGATGGGGGCCTGTTCCTTTCGTATCTCCCATGGACAAGGGAAAGGAGACACCCCAAGGAGCTGAGAGGGGCTGCAGGAACTGGAGCTAGGCAGTGTGATCATAGAATGGATCATGGATTGGTTTGGGTTGGAAGGGACCTTAAAGCTCAGCTCCATGCCACGGGCAGGGACACCTTCCACTGTCCCAGGGTGCTCCAAGCCCCGTCCAGCCTGGCCTGGAACACCTCCCTACACCAATCCAGCTCTAGCAGGTGCTTTAATAGCCACAGGAAGGTATAAACCTTGTCTTTACTGCCTCACTTTTTGGAAATTCCTGCGTGGAGTGAAGAAAGTGCTTGGGCAGGCAGAAGGAAACTGCTGCTGTCTTCACTGAATTAACAACTCTCCCATTCACAAAGTGTGAAGGAACGAGGCCTCAGGACTCACAGCAATCCCAGGAGCACGGGCTGTGCCATACCTGGAGTCAGTGTGGAGCTGGGATCCCCCAGGTGTGCTTAGCACTTACACAGGGCCCTGCAAACAGCCCCAAAATGCCTTTGTTTAAATAACAAAAATGCAGTAAAGGAGAACTGACAAGAGCAGGAAAATGCAGCAATAACTAAGCCTGGGAGCTTTTGAAATTGCCAAATTAACTTGGGGGTGGAAAGCTCTGTCTGGTCTTTCTAAACAGCTATTTCATCCTGAGGTCCCCCGAGTCTCGAGAGAGAATCCCAGGATCCCTGGGTTTGAAAAGACCCCCAAGGCCATCAAGTCCAAGCTGTGCCCGATGCCCGCCTTGTCCCCAGCCCAGGGCACTCAGTGCCACCTCCAGGCCTTCCTTGGACACCTCCAGGGATGGGGACTCCACCACGGGCAGCCCCTGCCACGGCCTGAGCACCCTTTCCAGGCAGAAATTCCTCCTTAGTCCTCCAAGCCCTCCCAGTAACAAACTTTCCAAATAAATCAAGTCCGGAACTCTACACTCTTTCAAGACAATGCAGCTCTTGCAAAGAAGCTTTAATGCTTCAGAGTGTCATTTACTTAGAGCAGGCAGCTGTTAACCTTGGTTATCAGTTAAGATAATTATTAATTATTTTGTAAGAAAGCTTCAGCAGTAAATCCACTTTCTCTTTCCAAGGAAAGCCCAGCACAAGCGCATCAGGCAAGAGCTGAGGGTTCTGCTTTTAATTAAGCTCTTAATGATCTCAGTTACTACTTAAGTCTTTCAAAACATTTCTTCTGCGAGGGATTCAGACCTGCACAGTGTGGATGAACACCATCCCAAACCACACTCTACATTTTAAGTGCCAGCACTACTTTCCAGAGGTTTTCTAGGAACTGCTTTCTCCCTCCTTCGCCCTTCAGCACAGAACAAGGCCTCAGTGTTGGTTCTTCCAGGTGTTGTCCCCAGCACTGGGCACTGGGACTTTGCTGGGACAACGATTTCCCTTGGTGTGAGAGGTTTTGGGAGCACAAGCTCAGACAGGAGAGTTTATTTTGGAGGGGCAATAGCAAACCCCAGGCCAGGGGCTCTCTGTGCCTGGGACACTGGCACTGCTGGATTCCAGCTGTGTGGGTACCTGTGGAAGAACACATGGATTACACAAACATACGCACCTGTCAGGGAAAACCTTGACTCCTCATCTTATTAAAAAATAAAATCCAGACAAAACCTGAACTCTGTTTTGGTGGTACAGTGACTTCATTTATAGCTGACAGATTTACAGATTAGATAATCCAGCAATAATCCCCATCCCTGGAAGTGTCCAGGGCCAGATTGGAGCAACCTGGGATAGTGGAAGGTGTCCCTGTCCCATCCAGTGGGACTGGATGGGCTTTAAAGTCCCAAACCCTTCCATGATTTTATAGTCAGGTGAGACTCTTGGAGAAGGTGCTGTGGCTCTGGCTGAGGACTTCACCTTCCTCAGGGTGACACAGCAGTGGGAGGGGCACAGCTGGGCACGGCCATCCAGACACCTCCTGGTGCTCCTCAGGAGATGGGAATGTGCCCTGAGTTCTGCCATGGGAACTCAGGTCTAGAGAGCTGTTCCTTGAGTACACACTTGAAAGTCCTGCCTGTTGTCAGAGCCTGTGGCACAGCGCTGGGCAGCTGGAACACACGAGGTGTGAATTACAGAGTCGTTGAGGCTGGAAAAGCACTCTCAGACCATCAGGTGTGACCATCCCCAGCACTGCCAAGGCCACCACTGACTCATGTCCCCAGGTGCCACCTCCACGGGGTTTTAAAATCCCTCCAGGGATGGGACTCCACCACTGCCCTGGGCAGCTGTGCCAGGGCTGGACAGTCCTGTCTATGAAGGAATTGTTCCTGATATCCAACCTGAGCCTGCCCTGGCCCAGCCTGAGGCCGTTCCCTCTCCTCCTGTCCCTGTTCCCTGGGAGCAGAGCCCGACCCCCCCGGCTGCCCCCTCCTGTCAGGGAGTTGTGCAGAGCCACAAGGGCCCCCCTGAGCCTCCTTTTCTCCAGGCTGAGCCCCTTTCCCAGCTCCCTCAGCCGCTCCTGGGGCTCCAGCCCCTTCCCAGCTCCGTTGCCCTGATGAACCTGAGGCTAAATTTGTGCACGTTTGCTTTTCCTCCCCGAGCTGAGCACACGTGGTGCTGCTGCAGTGTGAGCACAGCAATTATTAATGAATTACAGACAAAATGCAGTTGTTTCTCTTCTGCTCTTGGCCTGTGCTGGGTGGGATGTGCCATGTTGGGTGGGATATCCCTCAGGGTGGGATGTGCCTGCGGGATGAGATGGGATGGCCCTGCGGGGTGGGATGTGCCTGCGGGATGGGGTGGGATGGCCCTGCGGGGTGGGATGTGTCTGCGGGATGAGATGGGATGGCCCTGCGGG